>BMAU01005444.1:0-288113 GCA_019973935.1 Trichonephila clavipes
GTTTACACAATGTTAACAGTGTATTTATTATATCATGTTTGTTGTGTAATTTTCATGACACTTTAACAAATGTAACACAAGAAAGCTCTTAATATGTTTCACTTTAACTATATACTTATTCTATGTATGTATACAAACATTGAAACTAATTAATCGAGAATTGAATTCCAAATATGATAATAAATTCAGGCATTAAATTTTTCAGACTAAAATGTGTGTATAGTAAAATATAAATTTGTTTTCATATATAAAATATAAAAGTCCTGTTCATCCTTACATGATCAAAATAAAAAAGCCATTTTTGAATCTATAATTATCTTACAAAAAATAAAAATTGCAACACATTTGTGTGGTATTTATGAACACAACATTTGTGTTTTTCAGTTTGAATGTGGTATAAACCTATCATACAAATGTAGAATTTTTTTACTGCATATAACAAATATGCATTTATTGGTTTTTGCACAATTTGAAAATTTATCACTAGATTAGATTTATGTTTGCATAAATATAAGTCTGAAAAAAGACTCATTTATATTGATATTATCCTGCTTATAAGTCCTGAATGAATTTGTTGCATTGAGTTAGTTACAAGCATTGACTCTAGAAGAGGACTTGGAGCAATTGTATATTTATCAAGAATTAGGATCATGAAACACAGTAATAATATAATTTTTTTAAGTTTACTTTTTCACTTTAAAGTACTAAAATATAGTACTACAATATATTATCGTATAGTTTGGTACATCATGAAAATATCCAGTTTTATCTGCAATACTAGAATTCAAAAGTCTAATTGCATTATCAGCTGAGGGTGATTTTTAGATGCATCATTTTCAATAGTGTTCGATCTCTTCGAAATTTTGTTTCTCAACACAAGAAAAAATTAATGATAAAGATTCTAAGTTATATAAACAATTTTTAAAACAGAAATTGGCCTTGAAATCAATTTTAATTAAATAACTATGAGAATTTAAAACATAATCAAGCAGAAATGCTTTTAGTAATGTTAACCGAAATAATTAATCATTTCACACTGCAAGAGTCAATTATGCTGAAAAATATTTTTCATTCAATTTAAGAGTGGAAAATTGATTTAAAATGAAACTGAAACCAAAACCTAAGCTGTAGCCTTAAAATAGTATGATTTGTACCAATACATTGTGAAGCCTTTAAAGATATGTTATAAAATAATATTTGGCACTTTGATAGTGTTAGTAATTATTGCCTATAAATGTTTGAAAATTATTTTTTATAAATCATTGTCTCCTTAATTGGAAAAAAAGAAAAAGAAATGAATCATACTAAGATATGGGATTATTTTTAGGAATTGTTTGAAACAAACTATTACACTAAAGGGAAACATCCCAAGTTATTTTCGAGAACATTTTTCCATACAGGAGCATACAAAATTTTTGTTAGGTAGCTAGTTTAAATTAGTAATTAAAATTTATTTAATATGCATTATTTATCAACATTTAATTTTAATATTACATGATTATAATACAAGTGAAGCATATGAAAATTTTATTTTTAAGTAAGAAATTCATTGTATTAATTTACAAAATGCTTTTATCATATTCTGTTGAAAGACTATCACTTCATTGTTTACTCATGAAGAGTATTTTTCTAAGATGTATGACAAAAGAGGCTTTTTTTTGTCAGTTTTAATCTTTATTTGCATTAATATGGATATATAAAGTTTAAACATTATTATTGTATACTAATTTTTGAAACACAACTGTTCTATAAAAATTCCCAAGACATAGTTAAGATTTTTGAAATATATGATGATCTGTGTAATGAAATAACATTTGCCAGCTTTGATTGTCTGGATTTTAATTAATTATTATCATTTATGAAGGTTTGAAATTTCTTTTAGAAATGACTGTGTTCAAAGTTCAAAAAAGAAAAATACTCTTAGTTCAAGAAAGGAATCATGTTAATATATTTTAGAAATAATGACTAAATTTATTGGATTATTCTTTTTACAAATTATTTTTATGAGTTATTGAATTACATATAAATTATCTAATAGATGTATAAACCACAAAATATTTTCCCTGCACTTTTAAAAAAAATAAAATCAATGAATAATATTAAAAGTTTTGATATCCTAACAATAATACTGAAATGGATTTTCAAGAACAGCAAAAAGGAAACTTTATATGAATATTAAAAAATAACAATCAGGCTTTTTTTCAAAATTACAATAGTTTCTATGTAAAAAAATATAATAAAATTTGCTAAGGAAGAGGTTTGCTTACAAAGAAGTGAATGAATGTATTTCAGCCGATCTGCTCTGAAACAAGACATTTTAGAATGTAAAAATATTGCATGGAGTTCAGGGATTTAATGCTATCAATCCAAAAGAGCAAAAGACAGTCTTCAGGAGCGATGAAAATTTATTGTTTAAAAATCCTTAGAAGTGCCAGATACAGTACCTTTACAACTCTAGAAATACAAATGACTAATGTATTCCATTATGCAGTCAAGCACTCGTCCTATTCAACAGTTGAAGTATTAACTAATCGTCGGCTGACTTTTCAGTAGTCAAAACAATAATACTTTGTTTTGGCGAGCACCACGCCCTATTTAGTCTGCTGGAATTTTCTCAAGAATTCGTTTATCAGAGAGACTGATATTAGTAGATTTCTTTAGAAGCATCAATATTCATGTTCACCAAAATGATGCCAACTTGGCTATAAGCTTCCATTGAATCGCCATTTTATGTAACGAACGGAATTGCTTGCGAATATTGCAAATTTAACAAAAATAAATACAGCAGAAAGTAATATTAACGAATTACATTCAGAACTAATTAATTACACCATTTTTAACTCAGTGCACAGCATTTGCAAATATATATATATATATATATATATATATATATATATATATATATATATGTATGTATATATATATATATGAAGTAACAGCAACAAATAACTTGGAAAAAGAATAATATACGAATAGAATACGAAGTAACAAAACAAAGTACGAAAGTGTTTTGCGTTAGGCGGGGAAACAATTGAAAATAAATATCACTAGATCATAATGTCATATGAATTTAGTCCATTATAATATTTTACATTTTAAAACAAGTAATATAAAAAATTAAGTCAATTCCTTATCAGGGTCAATAAAGAAAATTTTACTTTAGTTGCTTTTTTACTAAATATAAATTTGTATACACATGACGGAATCACAATATTAAGTGGCGAAAAATTTTGTTCAATAGAGCGTTGCATAATTATTTAAATCACAATGTGGTGGCACTAATAAAAAAGGAATTTCTGAACCTAAAAGTATACAAAAACACGAAAAGCTAAAGAATAGAAGAATAAACTCTTAAATCTAATACTATAACTAAAACTATATATATATATTTAGTTACGAAACAAAAACTAAAAAGACTAGAAAATATATTAAAAATATTTAACGTACTAAAAGAATTTAAAGAATATAAAATACTAATATTATAGCAAATTCGAAAGTTAGCGCACAATCACAAGTGTAAAACGATCGGCTGTCATTGTTTACTTAAACGCACATGGAAAATCACGTGATATGGGAGTGATTGCAGTACCCTCTAGTGATGAATCGAGTCCATCATGATAATGTCTATCAATGGGAAAAAACATTTCACTTTCATTTAGAATGGGTAAATTAGAAAGAAAATATATGTTTTATAGTAACGATTGACTCTCATCTATTCGTGTAATCAGTTCAGTGTTATTTAGGCTGAATATTTTTAAAAGACGAAAGTAAACTATGTAATTATTTTAATAGCGACATCTAAGTTTCCTCATCTCAAATTAACAATTATACTTCTTCTTAAGCTTTTCAATTGAAAATATAGACCCCAGCGATATTAATGCCACTATCATGATTATTCGTCTCAGGTTTATTTTTCTCGAAATTGCTCTTCAGTATATTATAAGTGTGAGCAATCTGCATCAGTGGCGCAAACAAGGGGGGTGTCGAAGCCCCCATAATCCTTGACATTTTCGATTGGTTATAATCCTATGTATATATTGCGTAACACTTGTTATTAATAATTTTAAAAATAATACTAATTATTTATTCAATAATTAATTTTGTTTTTGTTCCCGAAAATCGTCAAATCAAAAAATATATTGGGGGCGGCATCTCCCAGGTGCGATACCAAAATGGTGGACTTTCAACCCTGAACCCCCACCCCCTTTGAAAAATTTTTGTTTGCGCAATTGATCTGCATAATTACAATTTTTCAAAAACTATTCGTGCAAGTACAAAATTTTAGAAAGTTATTATGAAATTTTAAAAAATCTAAAACTCTCTCTCATCTAAATAGTTCAGTGATGAGAAAAATAATAGTGGGGAAACACTTTCACATCTAACATAGTCACGTCATCAATAAAAGTCAAATTTCGCGTTTCCTACATTGTAACGTAACTCTGATCGCTTTAACAGCATTGAGTTGCTGCAAAAAAAAGCTCTTTTACTCAAATTCTTTTGCATTAAGCTTGTCACCAGTGAAGGGAACTTATGTATCATTCGTGTCAAAGAAAAAAACCCGTATTGCGAATTTCACTTGGTACATAAATAAACTTTTATTGATTTAAATTAGTGGTAAATATTAGAGTGAATTTACACATTAAAACTATTTTCTCTTTTTTTTTTTTTTACGGTATAAAAAGTATTTTTAACACGATAACTTTTTTCGCAGTAGGAATAAATGTTTTTCCCCTATAATTGTCAATTTATTCACAAGAAACAATTTTAACACATTATTTAGTAATGAGATCAAGAAAAAGTCAAATTTCCTTTTCCTACATCAGCACGTAACATATCGCATCACTAGTGCTCACCGTCTTTATGCTACTACAAATAGCAAGATTTCAAAGAAGTTTTGCTCTAACATCACTTTCGTAAAATCTGTCGTATAACCCGTACTTTTAACACACACACAAAAATAAGATTGAAATTTACGGGTGCGCAGATAGATATAAAAGTGAAAGCTTTTAAAAATAGGAAAAGATGAGAATAGAGAGAAAAAAATTAGACTTCTACTTCGATCAAAATACTGCTTATTTAAAAGAAATGACATTCCTTATAAACTTAAAGGGCTGCGAGTTCTAGAAGAGTATATATTTTCTTAGTTTTAAATAATGCCTCGAATAAAGGACATCAAAACATAAAACCAATGCGCACATACACTTTAGTTCTTAAAATAAAAAAAAAGGGGGGATGCACGTTACACGCGAATATGCCTAAAAATCAAAAATTGCATCATGAAAGTATAGGTGCAACGTTATACACCAGAGTTTCCTTTCAACCGGCCCCAGTGAATAGAAATAGAAAGCTTGACATCTTTGGGAAATGAACATGAAACGTTCCTCCATTCCCATATCAAAGCCTTGCCTTGCTCCATATGCGAAGTTTGAGAGGAAGTTTCCTGATTAGTGGACTAAAAGAATCGGTGAGTTAACTCTCTATTCACTGCCTTGAAGTTATGGAACACAGAAATTGAGATTGGAAGCTCTTGCCTGTGTGGTTTGCAGATTGAGAATAATTTAAAATTAAGAAAGGAAACATGAAATTAATATGAATAATTAGAAAATGGTCATTCGCCACCAGTGAAATGACGCAATTAATTACTATGGGGTATATGCAAGTCCAGAAGAATTCTTCTTGGCTTCTTAGTATTGACATTGGGATTGTAATTTTTCAAGATTTAAGACATTTAAGTTATTTGAATTTGGCAGATTAGCAAAAATTTAATTGCTATTTTTGAATACATTTTTTAAAGTATAAATATTAATAGCTTTGTAAGTATATCTATTTCTAATGTATATAGATGCCTTAGTTATATTTATGATTAAAGCATTTTCGGCATTTTCTAAAAGTTTAATGTTTGAATTAGCTGCATAGCCCCACACAGGGCAATTGTACGAGAAGAGAGCTAGCAAACAGCAGTGTAAAGAGAAGTACTTTGTTGTAAAGATTCATTTGAGAATTCCGGCAAATTAAGGGGTAAATTCAGCGCGAGGCGTTCCGGAATTTTCACGTGCGTATATGATGTGTTGTTTCCATGATAAATGTTTGTCAGGAGTACTCCTAGGTACTTCGTGCTCTGAGGCCAGTGTAGTTGTGTGGAGTAGAAGATCAGCGGTGTGACTGGTTTTTCTCCTGGTGAAAGAGTACGGCTATTGTTTTTATCTATATTAATTTTTATTTTCCATGTGTTAAAAGGTTTTTCAAGAAGGTGTAGGTGTGATTTGAGTGCACGGGTGATAATGTGATTTTTTTATAAGTAGCCAGGATAGCAGTATCATCAGCGTAAATATTAGTACTGGTTTGAAGGTGAATAGGTATATCATTAATATAGATGTTGAGTAGCAGGGGCCAAAGGAGACTATCCTGAGGCATACCACATTAGATATCAAAAGAAGAAGAAAAGAGTATCATTCACTCTTACTTTGAAGGATCTGTTAACTAAATAAGAATTAATGAGAGGAATTAAAGCTGGTGGACAATTAGTGATAAGTTTGTATATGAGTCCCAGACCCTGTCAAGAGCCTTCTGAATGTCTACAAATACAGCCCCAGTGAACCTGCCTCTCTGAAATCCAGAAGAGATTTTTCAGTAAGTATGAGCAGCGGATGGTAGGTAGAAAGATGCTTGT
The DNA here is from genome assembly GCA_019973935.1 of Trichonephila clavipes. Classification (NCBI taxonomy): domain Eukaryota; kingdom Metazoa; phylum Arthropoda; class Arachnida; order Araneae; family Nephilidae; genus Trichonephila; species Trichonephila clavipes. Next base: position 6,671 of record BMAU01005444.1, read on the forward strand.
TGTCCCCAATGAATGAGCCATAATTATGGTTTTATAAGAAAAACGGTGCTGGTATATCAAATTTTCTTGCAAATTGCTTTACTTATAAACTTGTGTTCATTTAAAATACTGGTAATCATTAGAGTTAATTTGAACATTTCGGATTTTTTACATTCCCTTTTAATGTACTGTAACTTTTTTCCCCGGTATAACTGTCAATTTATTCGCAAGAAGGACATTATAATCCTTTCTGAAAAAAAAAACCCTTTCTGGAATTAACTTGGAACAGTGTACTATAGATGAAAGGCCAAATCGAAAATGAACAATCGCGTTTCATAATATGGAGTTGTAACTGTCTCAAGTGTGGATTATATTTAATGTAGATTATATTTACTCTAGTCTCTTAAAATACATTAAAACCGCTATGGAGGTAACATAAAATACTGATTATAAATCATTCGGTGATGTATTTTTTTTTTACTCTATATCAATGTTTCTATAGCATTTTTAAGAACTGAACCACTCTGGGGGCTCACCTTCTTTAGGTGAGTACGGGTGTCACAATCCCGAGGTGCCCTAGTGATATTTTACTTTTCCCAAGGGGTTTACTGTCTTTGGTAAACATGGGCTTCAAGAATCCGGGGTACCCTAGTAATCTTTCTCTACATTTTCAACCCTCCTTGTCATTCAATTTATCCTTTCTTTCTTTTTCCCGTCTAGATCACAGATTTTTACGTCCAGACCACAGACAAATATTATAAAATGAACATAGTTCAAATTATTGATTAGTTATTTCTTATGAGAAATTTTACAATTTATTATTAACATATTTTGGTTTACATTTTGTATTGCTTAATTTAGTTTCTTTTTCGTAGATATCCTTAAATATTTTGACTATGTTGCTTTATTTGTTTTCGACTAACACCGTTGGTTTGCCAACCCGCATGTTCACCGTTTGCAGTGTCCCGTAAAAGGGAAATGGTGTTCTGGGGATACCTTTTGCATTCCCTTTGGCCCACGCTTCGCTGTAGACGGGAGGCAGGAGTGAACCCGCTCCTGTCAATTGGCTTGTGATATCTCTTCGGTGTCCCCGAAAGAGACATTGTTGTAGGGTTAATGCTGTAGATAAGGGATGGTGGATTTACCCGTTGGATCCTCGCTTTAATATTGTAGCATTATATTCTGGTTGTACTCTAGGTAAGCGTCGTGTCTAGTTTTTTGCCAGATGACCGGCACACTGCTTACCTTGTTGGACGACGTGGTGAGTGAGGGCAGACCAGGATGTAGTTGTATACGCTCTTATCGATCCAATGCAGCTGTTCCGGGGTGAAGGCCTTGTATTACCCAATATCAACGTTGATCAAATTTCACAAAATACGAGATTTTTACTAATTTCCCTACCGATCAATGAGATGTCGAAGAAATCGCCATTTGCTACCACAAAGCCTTCATCGGAATAGGTGGTGAACCGAAATCAGTGAAACGATTGCGTTTTGGGGATCTACTTGTTGAAACAAATTCCGCAGTTCAAACAAAGTCTTTTTCTTCTTAACGAAATCCTTTCTGGATTGCTCTGTTCCTAGAAATCCACACAAGTCGCTCAACTCGTACCGAGGTGTCATTTCTGAGCCTGACCTGTTTGTGTTCTTCTGAGGCTGAAATCCTTGAGGGGATTTTTCAGATCAAGTCAGGTCAGAAGAATCATTATTACAAAAGAAGCAACAATTATTCCTACCAAACACTTAATTTTAACATTCAATAGCCCTAAACTTCCAACTGCAATAAAAGCAGGTTACTTAAAATGTAAATCCGTCCCCTACATACCAAGCTTTCTGCGCTGCTTCAAGTATTAGAGGTTCAAACATTCTCAAACTTCGTTCCGCAGTCAATTGACGAGCTCTAGGTGCATCCGTTGGACATTCTTCGACGGAGTGCAGTTTAGAGCCGAAATGTGCTAATTGCTCACGATCCCATCCATCAGACTCGAAATTATGCCCGAAATGGAAAACAGAAAAAGAAATCAAGCTATTAAAATAAATAGAAATATATTGTACTTAGAAGTGCGAAAATCAATAGTTCTACAATTATCTCAAACATGCGCAAGCTGCCAAACTCTCAAATATAAACACAACTACCCAAACTGATGAAACCATCACGAAAATAGTATGCTCACCATTGAAATTATTACAACCATTGGTATCCGTTCCAAAGCGAACTATGACTTTCGAAATTCCTACAGATACGAAAACATCTACCTCAGCTCAGGCACACACTCTTACCATCTACATCTTTGTTGCAGTTACAACATCATCAGAATCTCAGCCATCTATTTCTTTAATAGATACGGTTCCCGCCACATCTAATAACCTATATACCTCTGCTCCATCATCCTTATCCAATAAAAACCCTTTCTTCATCTACAGGATCAATGTTTTCACCAGTGTCAGCTGAAACAAGTCCTGTTCTTGAAATTTCCATTACATACAATACCATACCTTCTTCATCTCAGGCATTCGCTTCCCCATCCCAGAGGGACAGGAATTCTCGTACTGGAACTCAAAAATGTTAATAAAACCCTAGTTTTTATATTATAAGAACAACAGTATTGCTGTTTTGCGAAAAGCAATTTTCGCCAAATGGCACCAAGGAAGAAACCGCGTTTTTCAAAATGGCATCAGAAACAAAGAGGAGAGAAAAAACGTGGTTTTTCAAAACGGCGTCACAAGAGACGAAAAACGTCGAAAAAAACCCGTTTTCTAAAATGGACTACAAATGAAACGTCAAATCAAAAATAAGAAATTAAAAAGCAAATTCTTTCCGAATTTCGGACATCCATATCAAGATTCTATCAATCTTTCACTCATACAAAAAACAATCATTACTTTCTTACCTTTTAATCAGGAAGACAATCCATTCGCCATGTTTTTACGAAGAAGAAAACGTGATTTCTATAACTGCTTCTACAAGAAAAACTCAAAATCGTCACTTATAAAAACGCAACAGTGGGCTGATAAATAACGATCTCCATTTCTCTCAAACAAATTATTTTCGTATTTCGGACAATCGTACTGAAATATTTTCAATCGTTCACTCATTCATAAAGCAATCATTTCTTTCATACTACTTTCATTCAAAGGTAAAATATCCATTCATCAGCTTCAAAAAAAGAAAACGTGGTAAAAGCAAAACGGTGCAGAAGCAAAGCAAGGTCAAGAGCGGAAATAACCACTATCCGAAGGGGGAGGATTTTGTGCTCGACTGGTTTTAGGGTTACCATTTTACTTAGCCTAAAACTGGACAATTTGGCATGCTTGCCATATTGTAAACTCTATCGCCAAAGTTTTGGAGCCAAAATTGGTCGCCAAGAAGTGTGCCCTCTAGGATTTCCACTAGGATACCGACTTCTAATTTACGAAAAAGAATGTTGCTGTTGTTGTTTCTAATGCCACCTGTCTGACGTAGTCAGATCGAGGCCCCCCAAAATTCATCTCGGCAAGATGCTGGGGAAGTACGCCTGTCATTGGCCTTGAGCACCATACAGGTGACATTTTACGATTTAGCTCGGCGAAATTCGCCGAAGGGACGATAGATAGCGACACCACCTATCTCCACTAAATATTCTTTTAAAATCCACTCTTCCAAGATATATATGGCAGCACTGGTTCTATGATTATTTTATCGGGGAAGGCGGATAGTTTTATAGCAAAGAAATTGTGTTTTCAGCTGACATTTTCATCCGATAGCGAAGATTACCATTTTGTTTCGAAAAAGTAGTTAATTTCAAAAGGTGACTTATTTATTTATTTTTTTTTTTTGTATCTTAATGAAGACCCTAGAAAACGATTTGACTATTCATTTTAAGTGAACAATGTATATAATTAATTTACTGTTAAATATCTTTAATTAATTACTTAGCTCCATTGAACTAAATTTCCTAAAGTTTAGTATTTTTTAATGTATGTCCCTTAATTTTCAATGGGGTTGTTCAAAAAAAAAATATTGCAGGAAAAAACTACAGTAAATTATAATGCGGTAAATAAAAGGGTTAAAAAGCTAAATAGTTTTTAAATTCTTTAAAATAAAAAAAATCCCCTTAATTAAAAACAAAAATGGACAAAAAAACCTAACTTTATATCATAAGTAAAACATCACAGAAAACCAAAAATACGTATAATTTATTCTAATTTTTCATGAACATTGAAATATATGTTTATTTCTCAAAAAAGTAAACTTTAGGCTGAACCATCTCTTTTTAGTGCACAGTACCCACTCACCAGAAATATTTTCTCCGTTTTATATTTATGTGAATAATATCAATGAAAACATTTATCTTAATAAAATAAACATCCTTCTATCTAGATATGCGAAATATGTAATTCGGGTGTCATGAGTTAAAAGCATCTTATATGCTCAGAACTAAAGTGTCTCAAAACCATTGTGAGATAAGTAAACTATACTGATAGCTAAAATTTTCATGAACTCTGTAAAGACTACATCTCTTATGTTCCTTTTCTTGTTAAAATTTTGTTAGTTGCCCTGTTTAATATTGTAATGTGTGTTCTTTCATTTTTGTTATTTACCATGGTTCTTGTTTGATACTTGAGTTATATGTATGGATTAATCCTTCCTATTAATGCGAATGAATGGTACTGTATTTAATTAAAAATGCGAGTTTTTAAGGCATAAATATTTATTGCGACTGCTTTGTGCAGTGTCCCTTACAAAAAGAATGTACAAGTGTGGGTGAGCGGGGTGGGGGTGACGATCGCAGCGCCAACATCCCGGTCTACATTGAAATAACATTTAAATGACATTCACGACGTTTGATGTATGATTTAATTTTTTACTTTATGCTAATAATTTTTCCGAATATTCTTCTCGGATGCGTTAATTTCAGTACTGAACTCAGAAACATCTACTATTGAATTTTTCCATTTCTGAATTAAGTTGCTTTTCAATTAGAGTTCTTTTTCGATTAAATGATCTTGTAATTCTAAGATATTATCAATATCATAACTGTTATTTTCAATGTTATTTTTGTATTTTCGTAATTAATTTTGTTACGGACGAACGTATAGGCGCTCTTTTATTTTTTAATTTTTCAATTGGATTCATTTTGCTTTTGCGGTAATAAACAATGATTTATAATATTTGCAATGAAATAAACAATAGAGGTATGAAATTGGCTTACCTCTATTTAAATGCGGAGCCTTGTGAAAAGAAGTCAATGAATGGTATCCAACTGATGTGTTCTTGCGAGAGAATGAAAACAATTTGAGTGATGAGCGTTATATGCACTTTGTGGAAAAAGAATGTACTTATACCAGGGGGAAATAGACTAAAAAAATTAAATTCATTCCTGTATATTGTAATTTAAATATGTATATAATTTTGTTCCGTCAAAATTCCCTCATGAGGGCTGCTAAGAGAGGAAATCACTGCCAAGTAGCAAGTTTAGATAGTGATTATGAGAAGAAGCACGGACTTGATAGTGTCAATAAACCTGCTCTCTTGTACTTTTAAAGAATATTAGTTGCTTGTAATTAAATTCATTAGTTTTGTAATGCTGGCCTTAGTCATTGAATTCTGTCAATGACAGATTTTTTTTGTAAAAGATTGAATTTTACAAACTGCTTAATGAAAGTTTATATGTACATATAAATAGATTTCTAGACGTAAAATGAAATAAAAACATTTTTTAAATTTTATTTGGTCATCTTCATAAATTAGACAAAGATAAATACACTGTTAATTACAATAAATTAAGGCTATGTAATATTAATTTGCGACCATTTTGAACAATACAATGACATTATTTGCATATATTGGAATAATATATTTTTTATTTATATGTATTTGAAATATATAGTGATTATTTATCAAGTTTGAATATCCACTTAACAGTGGACCTTCCCTTTTTGTGGTGAGTAGTCTTCTGCAATCTTGACCATTGGAAATTTAAAAAATTGGTTACTTGCCATTATTTTGAACTAACCAGTGTTTATTTACTATTTAAACTACATATTTTCGATTTGTAATTGTTTGAATTACATACTGTTTACTTGTAATTATTTGCAGTACACACTGCTTATTTTCAGTGACTAACACAAAGGTAGGATTTAGAAGTTCAAATCTCTCCTATAGAACCAAAATTTTTTTTTTTTTTAATTTATAGCACAAATATCATGCCTAGATGCTTTCCTCAACATTTTTTTTTAGAAATATAACTTCTCCCATGAAAGTAGTTTGTGTACGCCACTGTTTATTTTCATTTATTTGAATTATACAATGCTTTGAACTGCACATAGTTAATATGTAGTTACTTCAAGCAGTGCTTATTGTAACAATTTAAATTGCATAGTGTTGATCTGCATAAAGTTTTTATTTTCAATTATTTGAATAGCACATTAATTCTTACTTTGTAGCTAAAAGATATAGTTTGCATTATGATATCACATTTCTATGTTGAAGTTCCTTTGTTTTGAAATATTCTAATTAAGTCAATGGTAATTATGTCAACCCATTCATATTTTTTTGGTAAAATTAAGGATTGGTATGTCTACACACATGCACACAATAGATTACTAGAAATTTTATCTGAAATTTTCATCGCAACAGTATTTCGAATTTTTAATTTTGTTACAATAGTTTTTCATGAAAATTTAAATTATTAGACACTTTTCCTTACAAAGAAAACTGTTTTGGAAACAATGCCAAAACTTTTTTTTGTTTGAGAATAAAGATTATAGAGTGATCATTGGCTGTTTTCAGAATTTCCAATTAAAAAACCCAACCGTCCTTTACAGCAACAAAGGAGATTTAGTCATTACAAAAACTGTAATACTTTAAATGGTATAATAGGTATTATGCATTCAGGGGCTATCTGCTTTGTATCACATTTACATTGTGGCAGAAGTTCAGACAAGGAACTTTTTCTTTGAAGTAAACCAATGGATCTTCTTGAACTAAATGATGTTCTTATGGCTGATAAAGGGTTCTTAATTGAAGAAGAGTTAGACAAAATTGGTTGTAAATTAAAAAGCCCTCTTTTTTTTCAAAGATAAAATTCAATTTTATGATTCTGAAACTGTTAATAACTGCAAATGGTCTGACGAGCAAGTTACTGTGGAAAGAGCTGTTTTAAGAATCCAACAATATAAATATTTTGAAGGTGCTCTTCTATATGAAAGTTTACACAATGTTAACAGTGTATTTATTATAACATGTTTGTTGTGTAATTTTCATGACACTTTAACAAATGTAACACAAGAAAGCTCTTAATATGTTTCACTTTAACTATATACTTATTCTATGTATGTATACAAACATTGAAACTAATTAATCGAGAATTGAATTCCAAATATGATAATAAATTCAGGCATTAAATTTTTCAGACTAAAATGTGTGTATAGTAAAATATAAATTTGTTTTCATATATAAAATATAAAAGTCCTGTTCATCCTTACATGATCAAAATAAAAAAGCCATTTTTGAATCTATAATTATCTTACAAAAAATAAAAATTGCAACACATTTGTGTGGTATTTATGAACACAACATTTGTGTTTTTCAGTTTGAATGTGGTATAAACCTATCATACAAATGTAGAATTTTTTTTACTGCATATAACAAATATGCATTTATTGGTTTTTGCACAATTTGAAAATTTATCACTAGATTAGATTTATGTTTGCATAAATATAAGTCTGAAAAAAGACTCATGTATATTGATATTATCCTGCTTATAAGTCCTGAATGAATTTGTTGCATTGAGTTAGTTACAAGCATTGACTCTAGAAGAGGACTTGGAGCAATTGTATATTTATCGAGAATTAGGATCATGAAACACAGTAATAATATAATTTTTTTAAGTTTACTTTTTCACTTTAAAGTACTAAAATATAGTACTACAATATATTATCGTATAGTTTGGTACATCATGAAAATATCCAGTTTTATCTGCAATACTAGAATTCAAAAGTCTAATTGCATTATCAGCTGAGGGTGATTTTTAGATGCATCATTTTCAATAGTGTTCGATCTCTTCGAAATTTTGTTTCTCAACACAAGAAAAAATTAATGATAAAGATTCTAAGTTATATAAACAATTTTTAAAACAGAAATTGGCCTTGAAATCAATTTTAATTAAATAACTATGAGAATTTAAAACATAATCAAGCAGAAATGCTTTTAGTAATGTTAACCGAAATAATTAATCATTTCACACTGCAAGAGTCAATTATGCTGAAAAATATTTTTCATTCAATTTAAGAGTGGAAAATTGATTTAAAATGAAACTGAAACCAAAACCTAAGCTGTAGCCTTAAAATAGTATGATTTGTACCAATACATTGTGAAGCCTTTAAAGATATGTTATAAAATAATATTTGGCACTTTGATAGTGTTAGTAATTATTGCCTATAAATGTTTGAAAATTATTTTTTATAAATCATTGTCTCCTTAATTGGAAAAAAAGAAAAAGAAATGAATCATACTAAGATATGGGATTATTTTTAGGAATTGTTTGAAACAAACTATTACACTAAAGGGAAACATCCCAAGTTATTTTCGAGAACATTTTTCCATACAGGAGCATACAAAATTTTTGTTAGGTAGCTAGTTTAAATTAGTAATTAAAATTTATTTAATATGCATTATTTATCAACATTTAATTTTAATATTACATGATTATAATACAAGTGAAGCATATGAAAATTTTATTTTTAAGTAAGAAATTCATTGTATTAATTTACAAAATGCTTTTATCATATTCTGTTGAAAGACTATCACTTCATTGTTTACTCATGAAGAGTATTTTTCTAAGATGTATGACAAAAGAGGCTTTTTTTGTCAGTTTTAATCTTTATTTGCATTAATATGGATATATAAAGTTTAAACATTATTATTGTATACTAATTTTTGAAACACAACTGTTCTATAAAAATTCCCAAGACATAGTTAAGATTTTTTGAAATATATGATGAATCTGTAATGAAATAACATTTGCCAGCTTTGATTGTCTGACTTTAATTAATTATTATCATTTATGAAGGTTTGAAATTTCTTTTAGAAATGACTGTGTTCAAAGTTCAAAAAAGAAAATACTCTTAGTTCAAGAAAGGAATCATGTTAATACATAATTTTTAGAAATAATGACTAAATTTTATTGGATTATTCTTTATTACAAATTATTTCTTATGAGTTATTGAATTACATATAAATTGTCTAATAGATGTATAAACCACACAAATATTTCCATACACTTTTAAAAAATAAATCAATGAATAATATTAAAAGTTTTGATATCCTAACAATAATACTGAAATGGATTTTCAAGAACAGCAAAAAGGAAACTTTATATGAATATTAAAAAATAACAAATCAGGCTTTTTTTTTTCAAAATTACAATAAGTTTCTATGTAAAAAAATATAATAAAATTTGCTAAGGAAGAGGTTTGCTTACAAAGAACGAAGGAATGTATTTCAGCCGATCTGCTCTGAAACAAGACATTTTAGAATGTAAAAATATTGTACGGAGTTCCGGGATTTAATGCTATCAATCCAAAAGAGCAAGACAGTCTTCAGGAGCGATGAAAATTTATTGTTTAAAATCCTTAGAAGTGCCAGATACAGTACCTTTACAACTCTAGAAATACAAATGACTAATGTATTCCATTAGCAGTCACACTCGTCCTATTCAACAGTTGAAGTATTAACTAATCGTCGGCTGACTTTTCAGTAGTCAAAACAATACTTTGTTTTGGCGAGCACCACGCCCTATTTAGTCTGCTGGAATTTTTCTCAAGAATTCGTTTACATCAGAGACTGCGATATTAGTAGATTTCTTTTTAGAAGCATCAATATATGTTCACCAAAAATGATGCCAACTTGGCTATGCTTCCATTGAATCGCCATTTTTATGTAACGAACGGAATTGCTTGCGAATATTGCAAATTTAACAAAATAAATACAACAGAAACTAATATTAACGAATTACACATTCAGAACTAATTAATTACACCATTTTTAGCGTTCAGTGCACAACATTTGCAACAATATATATATATATATATATATGAAGTAACAGCAACAAATAACTTGGAAAAAGAATAATATACGAATAGAATACGAAGTAACAAAACAAAGTACGAAAGTGTTTTGCGTTAGGCGGGAAACAATTGAAAATAAATATCACTAGATCATAATGTCATATGAATTTAGTCCATTATAATATTTTACATTTTAAAACAAGTAATATAAAAAAAAATTAAGTCAATTCCTTATCAGGGTCAATAAAGAAAATTTTTACTTTAGTTGCTTTTTACTAAATATAAATTTGTATACACATGACGGAATCACAATATTAAGTGGCGAAAAAATTTTTGTTCAATAGAGCGTTGCATAATTATTTAAATCACAATGTGGTTGGCACTAATAAAAAAGGAATTTCTGAACCTAAAAGTATACAAAAACACGAAGCTAAAGAATAGAAGAATAAACTCTTAAATCTAATACTATAACTAAAACTATATATATATATTTAGTTACGAAACAAAAACTAAAAAGACTAGAAAATATATTAAAAATATTTAACGTACTAAAAAGAATTTAAAGAATATAAAATACTAATATTATAGCAAATTCGAAAGTTAGCGCACAATCACAAGTGTAAAACGATCGGCTGTCATTGTTTACTTAAACGCACATGGAAAATCACGTGATATGGGAGTGATTGCAGTACCCTCTAGTGATGAATCGAGTCCATCATGATAATGTCTATCAATGGGAAAAAACATTTCACTTTCATTTAGAATGGGTAAATTAGAAAGAAAAATATATGTTTTATAGTAACGATTGACTCTCATCTATTCGTGTAATCAGTTCAGTGTTATTTAGGCTGAATATTTTTTAAAAGACGAAAGTAAACTATGTAATTATTTTAATAGCGACATCTAAGTTTCTCATCTCAAATTAACAATTATACTTCTTAAGCTTTTTCAATTGAAAATATAGACCCCAGCGATATTAATGCCACTATCATGATTATTCGTCTCAGGTTTATTTTTCTCGAAATTGCTCTTCAGTATATTATAAGTGTGAGCAATCTGCATCAGTGGCGCAAACAAGGGGGTGTCCGGAAGCCCCCATAATCCTTGACATTTTTTTTCGATTGGTTATAATCCTATGTATATATTGCGTAACACTTGTTATTAATAATTTTAAAAAATAATACTAATTATTTATTCAATAATTAATTTTGTTTTTGTTCCCGAAAATCGTCAAATCAAAATATATTGGGCGGCATCTCGGAGTGCGATACCAAAATGGTGGACTTTCAACCCTGAACCCCCACCCCTTTGAAAAATTTTTGTTTGCGCAATTGATCTGCATAATTACAATTTTTCAAAAACTATTCGTGCAAGTACAAAATTTTAGAAAGTTATTATGAAATTTTAAAAAATCTAAACTCTCTCTCATCTAAATAGTTCAGTGATGAGAAAATAATAGTGCGGGGAAACACTTTTCACATCTAACATAGTCACGTCATCAATAAAAGTCAAATTTCGCGTTTCCTACATTGTAACGTAACTCTGATCGCTTTAACAGCATTGAGTTGCTGCAAAAAAGCTCTTTTACTCAAATTCTTTTGCATTAAGCTTGTCACCAGTGAAGGGAACTTATGTATCATTCGTGTCAAAGAAAAAACCGTATAGCGAATTTCACTTGGTACATAAATAAACTTTTATTGATTTAAATTAGTGGTAAATATTAGAGTGAATTTACACATTAAAACTATTTTTTCTCTTTTTTTACGGTATAACATATAGTATTACTGTATAACACGATAACTTTTTCGCAGTAGGAATAAATGTTTTTCCCCTATAATTGTCAATTTATTCACAAGAAACAATTTTAACACATTATTTAGTAATGAGATCAAGAAAAGTCAAATTTCCTTTTCCTACATCAGCACGTAACAGATCGCATCACTAGTGCTCACCGTCTTTATGCTACTACAAATAGCAAGATTTCAACGAAGTTTTTGCTCTAACATCACTTTCCGTAAAATCTGTCGTATAACCCGTACTTTTAACACACACACAAAAATAAGATTGAAATTTACGGGTGCGCAGATAGATATAAAAGTGAAAGCTTTTAAAAATAGGAAAAGATGAGAATAGAGAGAAAAAAATTAGACTTCTACTTCGATCAAAATACTGCTTATTTAAAAGAAATGACATTCCTTATAAACTTAAAGGGCTGCGAGTTCTAGAAGAGTATATATTTTTTCTTAGTTTTAAATAATGCCTCGAATAAAGGACATCAAAACATAAAACCAATGCGCACATACACTTTAGTTCTTAAAATAAAAAAAAAAGGGGGGGGGATGCACGTTACACGCGAATATGCCTAAAAATCAAAAATTGCATCATGAAAGTATAGGTGCAACGTTATACACCAGACTTTCCTTTCAACCGGCCCCCAGTGAATAGAAATAGAAAGCTTGACATCTTTGGGAAATGGACGCGAAACGTTCCTCCATTCCATATCAAAGCCTTACCTTGCTCCATATATGCCTTGAAGTTTGAGAGGAAGTTTCCTGATTAGTGGACTAAAAGAATCGGTGAGTTAACTCTCTATTCACTGCCTTGAAGTTATGGAACACAGAAATTGAGATTGGAAGCCCTTGCCTGTGTGGTTTGCAGATTGAGAATAATTTAAAATTAAGAAAGGAAACATGAAATTAATATGAATAATTAGAAAATGGTCATTCGCCACCAGTGAAATGACGCAATTAATTACTATGGGGTATATGCAAGTCCAGAAGAATTCTTCTTGGCTTCTTAGTATTGACATTGGGATTGTAATTTTCAAGATTTAAGACATTTAAGTTATTTGAATTTGGCAGATTAGCAAAAAATTTAATTGCTATTTTTTGAATACATTTTTTAAAAGTATAAATATTAATAGCTTTGTAAGTATATCTATTTCTAATGTATATAGATGCCTTAGTTATATTTATGATTAAAGCATTTTCGGCATTTTCTAAAAGTTTAATGTTTGAATTAGCTGCATAGCCCCACACAGGGCAATTGTACGAGAAGAGAGCTAGCAAAACAGCAGTGTAAAGAGAAGTACTTTGTTGTAAAGATTCATTTGAGAATTCCGGCAAATTAAGGGGTAAATTCAGCGCAAGGCGTTCCGGAATTTTTCACGTGCGTATATGATGTGTTGTTTCCATGATAAATGTTTGTCTAGGAGTACTCCTAGGTACTTCGTGCTCTGAGGCCAGTGTAGTTGTGTGGAGTAGAAGATCAGCGGTGTGACTGGTTTTCTTCTCCTGGTGAAGAGTACGGCTATTGTTTTATCTATATTAATTTTTATTTTCCATGTGTTAAAAAGGTTTTCAAGAAGGTGTAGGTGTGATTTGAGTGCACGGGTGATAATGTGATTTTTATAAGTAGCCAGGATAGCAGTATCATCAGCGTAAATATTAGTACTGGTTTGAAGGTGAATAGGTATATCATTAATATAGATGTTGAGTAGCAGGGGCCCAAGGAGACTATCCTGAGGCATACCACATTAGATATCAAAAGAAGAAGAAAGAGTATCATTCACTCTTACTTTGAAGGATCTGTTAACTAAATAAGAATTAATGAGAGGAATTAAAGCTGGTGGACAATTAGTGATAAGTTTGTATATGAGTCCCCAGACCCTGTCAAGAGCCTTCTGAATGTCTACAAATACAGCCCCAGTGAACCTGCCTCTCTGAAATCCAGAAGAGATTTTTCAGTAAGTATGAGCAGCGGATGGTAGGTAGAAAGATGCTTGTTGTCCCCAATGAATGAGCCATAATTATGGTTTTATAAGAAAAACGGTGCTGGTATATCAAATTTTCTTGCAAATTGCTTTACTTATAAACTTGTGTTCATTTAAAATACTGGTAATCATTAGAGTTAATTTGAACATTTCGGATTTTTTACATTCCCTTTTTAATGTACTGTAACTTTTTTTCCCCGGTATAACTGTCAATTTATTCGCAAGAAGGACATTATAATCCTTTCTGAAAAAAACCCTTTCTGGAATTAACTTGGAACAGTGTACTATAGATGAAAGGCCAAATCGAAAATGAACAATCGCGTTTCATAATATGGAGTTGTAACTGTCTCAAGTGTGGATTATATTTAATGTAGATTATATTTACTCTAGTCTCTTAAAATACATTAAAACCGCTATGGAGGTAACATAAAATACTGATTATAAATCATTCGGTGATGTATTATTTTTTTTACTCTATATCAATGTTTCTATAGCATTTTTAAGAACTGAACCACTCTGGGGGGCTCACCTTCTTTAGGTGAGTACGGGTGTCACAATCCCGAGGTGCCCTAGTGATATTTTACTTTTCCCAAGGGGTTTACTGTCTTTGGTAAACATGGGCTTCAAGAATCCGGGGTACCCTAGTAATCTTTCTCTACATTTTCAACCCTCCTTGTCATTCAATTTATCCTTTCTTTCTTTTCCCGTCTAGATCACAGATTTTTACGTCCAGACCACAGACAAATATTATAAAATGAACATAGTTCAAATTATTGATTAGTTATTTCTTATGAGAAATTTTACAATTTATTATTAACATATTTTGGTTTACATTTTGTATTGCTTAATTTAGTTTCTTTTTCGTAGATATCCTTAAATATTTTGACTATGTTGCTTTATTTGTTTTCGACTAACACCGTTGGTTTGCCAACCCGCATGTTCACCGTTTGCAGTGTCCCGTAAAAAGGGAAATGGTGTTCTGGGGATACCTTTTGCATTCCCTTTGGCCCACGCTTCGCTGTAGACGGGAGGCAGGAGTGAACCCGCTCCTGTCAATTGGCTTGTGATATCTCTCTTCGGTGTCCCCGAAGAGACATTGTTGTAGGGTTAATGCTGTAGATAAGGGATGGTGGATTTACCCGTTGGATCCTCGCTTTAATATTGTAGCATTATATTCTGGTTGTACTCTAGGTAAGCGTCGTGTCTAGTTTTTGCCAGATGACCGGCACACTGCTTACCTTGTTGGACGACGTGGTGAGTGAGGGCAGACCAGGATGTAGTTGTATACGCTCTTATCGATCCAATGCAGCTGTTCCCGGGTGAAGGCCTTGTATTACCCAATATCAACGTTGATCAAATTTCACAAAATACGAGATTTTTACTAATTTCCCTACCGATCAATGAGATGTCGAAGAAATCGCCATTTGCTACCACAAAGCCTTCATCGGAATAGGTGGTGAACCGAAATCAGTGAAACGATTGCGTTTTGGGGATCTACTTGTTGAAACAAATTCCGCAGTTCAAACAAAGTCTTTTCTTCTAACGAAATCCTTTCTGGATTGCTCTGTTCCTAGAAATCCACACAAGTCGCTCAACTCGTACCGAGGTGTCATTTCTGAGCCTGACCTGTTGTGTTCTTCTGAGGCTGAAATCCTTGAGGGATTTTCAGATCAAGTCAGGTCAGAAGAATCATTATTACAAAAGAAGCAACAATTATTCCTACCAAACACTTAATTTTAACATTCAATAGCCCTAAACTTCCAACTGCAATAAAAGCAGGTTACTTAAAATGTAAAATCCGTCCCTACATACCAAGCTTTCTGCGCTGCTTCAAGTATTAGAGGTTCAAACATTCTCAAACTTCGTTCCGCGGTCAATTGACGAGCTCTAGATTGCATCCGTTGGACATTCTTCGACGGAGTGCAGTTTAGAGCCGAAATGTGCTAATTGCTCACGATCCCATCCATCAGACTCGAAATTATGCCCGAAATGGAAAACAGAAAAAAGAAATCCAAGCTATTAAAATAAATAGAAATATATTGTACTTAGAAGTGCGAAAATCAATAGTTCTACAATTATCTCAAACATGCGCAAGCTGCCAAACTCTCAAATATAAACACAACTACCCAAACTGATGAAACCATCACGAAAATAGTATGCTCACCATTGAAATTATTACAACCATTGGTATCCGTTCCAAAGCGAACTATGACTTTCGAAATTCCTACAGATACGAAAACATCTACCTCAGCTCAGGCACACCTCTTACCATCTACATCTTTTGTTGCAGTTACAACATCATCAGAATCTCAGCCATCTATTTCTTTAATAGATACGGTTCCCGCCACATCTAATAACCTATATACCTCTGCTCCATCATCCTTATCCAATAAAACCCTTTCTTCATCTACAGGATCAATGTTTTCACCAGTGTCAGCTGAAACAAGTCCTGTTCTTGAAATTTCCATTACATACAATACCATACCTTCTACATCTCAGGCATTCGCTTCCCCATCCCAGAGGGACAGGAATTCTCGTACTGGAACTCAAAAATGTTAATAAAACCTAGTTTTATATTATAAGAACAGCAGTATTGCTGTTTTTGGCGAAAACAATTTTCGCCAAATGGCACCAAGGAAGAAACCGCGTTTTTCAAAATGGCATCAGAAACAAAGAGGAGAGAAAAACGTGGTTTTTCAAAACGGCGTCACAAGAGACGAAAAACGTCGAAAAAACCCGTTTTCTAAAATGGACTACAAATGAAACGTCAAATCAAAAATAAGAAATTAAAAGCAAATTCTTTCCGAATTTCGGACATCCATATCAAGATTCTATCAATCTTTCACTCATACAAAAAACAATCATTACTTTCTTACCTTTTAATCAGAAGACAATCCATTCGCCATGTTTTTACGAAGAAAACGTGATTTCTATAACTGCTTCTACAAGAAAAACTCAAAAATCGTCACTTATGAAACGCAACAGTGGGCTGATAAATAACGATCTCCATTTCTCTCAAACAAATTATTTTCGTATTTCGGACAATCGTACTGAAATATTTTCAATCGTTCACTCATTCATAAAGCAATCATTTCTTTCATACTACTTTCATTCAAAAGGTAAAATATCCATTCATCGAGCTTCAAAAAAGAAAAACGTGGTAAAAGCAAAACGGTGCAGAAGCAAGCAAGGTCAAGAGCGGAAATAACCACTATCCGAAGGGAGGATTTTGTGCTCGACTGGTTTTAGGGTTACCATTTTACTTAGCCTAAAACTGGACAATTTGGCATGCTTGCCATATTGTAAACTCTATCGCCAAAGTTTTTGGAGCCAAAAATTGGTCGCCAAGAAGTGTGCCCTCCTAGGATTTCCACTAGGATACCGACTTCTAATTTACGAAAAAGAATGTTGCTGTTGTTGTTTCTAATGCCACCTGTCTGACGTAGTCAGATCGAGGCCCCCAAAATTCATCTCGGCAAGATGCTAGAAGTACGCCTGTCATTGGCCTTGAGCACCATACAGGTGACAGTACGATTTAGCTCGGCGAAATTCGCCGAAGGGACGATAGATAGCGACACCACCTATCTCCACTAAATATTCTTTTAAATCCACTCTTCCAAGATATATATGGCAGCACTGGTTCTATGATTATTTTATCGGGGAAGGCGGATAGTTTTATAGCAGAAATTGTGTTTTCAGCTGACATTTTCATCCGATAGCGAAGATTACCATTTTGTTTCGAAAAAGTAGTTAATTTCAAAAGGTGACTTATTTATTTATTTTTTTGTATCTTAATGAAGACCCTAGAAAACGATTTGACTATTCATTTTAAGTGAACAATGTATATAATTAATTTTACTGTTAAATATCTTTAATTAATTACTTAGCTCCATTGAACTAAATTTCCTAAAGTTTAGTATTTTTTAATGTATGTCCCTTAATTTTCAATGGGGTTGTTCAAAAAAAAATATTGCAGGAAAAAACTACAGTAAATTATAATGCGATAAATAAAAGGGTTAAAGCTAAATAGTTTTAAATTCTTTAAAATAAAAAAAATCCCCTTAATTAAACAAAAATGGACAAAAAAACCTAACTTTATATCATAAGTAAAACATCACAGAAAAACCAAAAATACGTATAATTTATTCTAATTTTCATGAACATTGAAATATATGTTTATTTCTCAAAAGTAAACTTTAGGCTGAACCATCTCTTCTAAGTGCACAGTACCCACTCACCAGAAATATTTTTCTCCGTTTTATATTTATGTGAATAATATCAATGAAAACATTTATCTTAATAAAATAAACATCCTTCTATCTAGATATGCGAAATATGTAATTCGGGTGTCATGAATTAAAAGCATCTTATATGCTCAGAACTAAAGTGTCTCAAAACCATTGTGAGATAAGTAAACTATACTGATAGCTAAAATTTTCATGAACTCTGTAAAGACTACATCTCTTATGTTCCTTTTCTTGTTAAAATTTTGTTAGTTGCCCTGTTTAATATTGTAATGTGTGTTCTTTCATTTTTGTTATTTACCATGGTTCTTGTTTGATACTTGAGTTATATGTATGGATTAATCCTTCCTATTAATGCGAATGGTACTGTATTTAATTAAAAAATGCGAGTTTTAAGGCATAAATATTTATTGCGACTGCTTTGTGCAGTGTCTCCCTTACAAAAGAATGTACAAGTGTGGGTGAGCGGGGTGGGGGTGACGATCGCAGCGCCAACATCCCGGTCTACATTGAAATAACATTTAAATGACATTCACGACGTTTGATGTATGATTTAATTTTTTACTTTATGCTAATAATTTTTTCCGAATATTCTTCTCGGATGCGTTAATTTCAGTACTGAACTCAGAAACATCTACTATTGAATTTTCCATTTCTGAATTAAGTTGCTTTTCAATTAGAGTTCTTTTTCGATTAAATGATCTTGTAATTCTAAGATATTATCAATATCATCACTGTTATTTTCAATGTTATTTTTTGTATTTTCGTAATTAATTTTGTTACGGACGAACGTATAGGCGCTCTTTTATTTTTAATTTTTTCAATTGGATTCATTTTGCTTTTGCGGTAATAAACAATGATTTATAATATTTGCAATGAAATAAACAATAGAGGTATGAAATTGGCTTACCTCTATTTAAATGCGGAGCCTTGTGAAAAGAAGTCAATGAATGGTATCCAATTGATGTGTTCTTGCGAGAGAATGAAAACACTTTGAGTGATGAGCGTTATATGCACTTTGTGGAAAAAGAATGTACTTATACCAGGGGGAAATAGACTAAAAAAATTAAATTCATTCCTGTATATTGTAATTTAAATATGTATATAATTTTGTTCCGTCAAAATTCCCTCATGAGGGGCTGCTAAGAGAGGAAATCACTGCCAAGTAGCAAGTTTAGATAGTGATTATGAGAAGAAGCACGGACTTGATAGTGTCAATAAACCTGCTCTCTTGTACTTTTAAAGAATATTAGTTGCTTGTAATTAAATTCATTAGTTTTGTAATGCTGGCCTTAGTCATTGAATTCTGTCAATGACAGATTTTTTTGTAAAAGATTGAATTTTACAAACTGCTTAATGAAAGTTTATATGTACATATAAATAGATTTCTAGACGTAAAATGAAATAAAAACATTTTTAAATTTTATTTGGTCATCTTCATAAATTAGACAAAGATAAATACACTGTTAATTACAATAAATTAAGGCTATGTAATATTAATTTGCGACCATTTTGAACAATACAATGACATTATTTGCATATATTGGAATAATATATTTTTTATTTATATGTATTTGAAATATATAGTGATTATTTATCAAGTTTGAATATCCACTTAACAGTGGACCTTCCCTTTTTGTGGTGAGTAGTCTTCTGCAATCTTGACCATTGGAAATTTAAAAAATTGGTTACTTGCCATTATTTTGAACTAACCAGTGTTTATTTACTATTTAAACTACATATTTTTCGATTTGTAATTGTTTGAATTACATACTGTTTACTTGTAATTATTTGCAGTACACACTGCTTATTTTCAGTGACTAACACAAAGGTAGGATTTAGAAGTTCAAATCTCTCCTATAGAACCAAAATTTTTTTAATTTATAGCACAAATATCATGCCTAGATGCTTTCCTCAACATTTTTTTAGAAATATAACTTCTCCCATGAAAGTAGTTTGTGTACGCCACTGTTTATTTTCATTTATTTGAATTATACAATGCTTTGAACTGCACATAGTTAATATGTAGTTACTTCAAGCAGTGCTTATTGTAACAATTTAAATTGCATAGTGTTGATCTGCATAAAGTTTTTATTTTCAATTATTTGAATAGCACATTAATTCTTACTTTGTAGCTAAAAGATATAGTTTGCATTATGATATCACATTTCTATGTTGAAGTTCCTTTGTTTTGAAATATTCTAATTAAGTCAATGGTAATTATGTCAACCCATTCATATTTTTTTGGTAAAATTAAGGATTGGTATGTCTACACACATGCACACAATAGATTACTAGAAATTTTATCTGAAATTTTCATCGCAACAGTATTTCGAATTTTTAATTTTGTTACAATAGTTTTTCATGAAAATTTAAATTATTAGACACTTTTCCTTACAAAGAAAACTGTTTTGGAAACAATGCCAAAACTTTTTTTTGTTTGAGAATAAAGATTATAGAGTGATCATTGGCTGTTTTCAGAATTTCCAATTAAAAAACCCAACCGTCCTTTACAGCAACAAAGGAGATTTAGTCATTACAAAAACTGTAATACTTTAAATGGTATAATAGGTATTATGCATTCAGGGGCTATCTGCTTTGTATCACATTTACATTGTGGCAGAAGTTCAGACAAGGAACTTTTTCTTTGAAGTAAACCAATGGATCTTCTTGAACTAAATGATGTTCTTATGGCTGATAAAGGGTTCTTAATTGAAGAAGAGTTAGACAAAATTGGTTGTAAATTAAAAAGCCCTCTTTTTTTTTCAAAGATAAAATTCAATTTTATGATTCTGAAACTGTTAATAACTGCAAATGGTCTGACGAGCAAGTTACTGTGGAAAGAGCTGTTTTAAGAATCCAACAATATAAATATTTTGAAGGTGCTCTTCTATATGAAAGTTTACACAATGTTAACAGTGTATTTATTATAACATGTTTGTTGTGTAATTTTCATGACACTTTAACAAATGTAACACAAGAAAGCTCTTAATATGTTTCACTTTAACTATATACTTATTCTATGTATGTATACAAACATTGAAACTAATTAATCGAGAATTGAATTCCAAATATGATAATAAATTCAGGCATTAAATTTTTCAGACTAAAATGTGTGTATAGTAAAATATAAATTTGTTTTCATATATAAAATATAAAAGTCCTGTTCATCCTTACATGATCAAAATAAAAAAGCCATTTTTGAATCTATAATTATCTTACAAAAAATAAAAATTGCAACACATTTGTGTGGTATTTATGAACACAACATTTGTGTTTTCAGTTTGAATGTGGTATAAACCTATCATACAAATGTAGAATTTTTTTTACTGCATATAACAAATATGCATTTATTGGTTTTTGCACAATTTGAAAATTTATCACTAGATTAGATTTATGTTTGCATAAATATAAGTCTGAAAAAAGACTCATGTATATTGATATTATCCTGCTTATAAGTCCTGAATGAATTTGTTGCATTGAGTTAGTTACAAGCATTGACTCTAGAAGAGGACTTGGAGCAATTGTATATTTATCGAGAATTAGGATCATGAAACACAGTAATAATATAATTTTTTTAAGTTTACTTTTTCACTTTAAAGTACTAAAATATAGTACTACAATATATTATCGTATAGTTTGGTACATCATGAAAATATCCAGTTTTATCTGCAATACTAGAATTCAAAAGTCTAATTGCATTATCAGCTGAGGGTGATTTTTAGATGCATCATTTTCAATAGTGTTCGATCTCTTCGAAATTTTGTTTCTCAACACAAGAAAAAATTAATGATAAAGATTCTAAGTTATATAAACAATTTTTAAAACAGAAATTGGCCTTGAAATCAATTTTAATTAAATAACTATGAGAATTTAAAACATAATCAAGCAGAAATGCTTTTAGTAATGTTAACCGAAATAATTAATCATTTCACACTGCAAGAGTCAATTATGCTGAAAAATATTTTTCATTCAATTTAAGAGTGGAAAATTGATTTAAAATGAAACTGAAACCAAAACCTAAGCTGTAGCCTTAAAATAGTATGATTTGTACCAATACATTGTGAAGCCTTTAAAGATATGTTATAAAATAATATTTGGCACTTTGATAGTGTTAGTAATTATTGCCTATAAATGTTTGAAAATTATTTTTTATAAATCATTGTCTCCTTAATTGGAAAAAAAGAAAAAGAAATGAATCATACTAAGATATGGGATTATTTTTAGGAATTGTTTGAAACAAACTATTACACTAAAGGGAAACATCCCAAGTTATTTTCGAGAACATTTTTCCATACAGGAGCATACAAAATTTTTGTTAGGTAGCTAGTTTAAATTAGTAATTAAAATTTATTTAATATGCATTATTTATCAACATTTAATTTTAATATTACATGATTATAATACAAGTGAAGCATATGAAAATTTTATTTTTAAGTAAGAAATTCATTGTATTAATTTACAAAATGCTTTTATCATATTCTGTTGAAAGACTATCACTTCATTGTTTACTCATGAAGAGTATTTTTCTAAGATGTATGACAAAAGAGGCTTTTTTTGTCAGTTTTAATCTTTATTTGCATTAATATGGATATATAAAGTTTAAACATTATTATTGTATACTAATTTTTGAAACACAACTGTTCTATAAAAATTCCCAAGACATAGTTAAGATTTTTTGAAATATATGATGAATCTGTAATGAAATAACATTTGCCAGCTTTGATTGTCTGACTTTAATTAATTATTATCATTTATGAAGGTTTGAAATTTCTTTTAGAAATGACTGTGTTCAAAGTTCAAAAAAGAAAATACTCTTAGTTCAAGAAAGGAATCATGTTAATACATAATTTTTAGAAATAATGACTAAATTTTATTGGATTATTCTTTATTACAAATTATTTCTTATGAGTTATTGAATTACATATAAATTGTCTAATAGATGTATAAACCACACAAATATTTCCATACACTTTTAAAAAATAAATCAATGAATAATATTAAAAGTTTTGATATCCTAACAATAATACTGAAATGGATTTTCAAGAACAGCAAAAAGGAAACTTTATATGAATATTAAAAAATAACAAATCAGGCTTTTTTTTTTCAAAATTACAATAAGTTTCTATGTAAAAAAATATAATAAAATTTGCTAAGGAAGAGGTTTGCTTACAAAGAACGAAGGAATGTATTTCAGCCGATCTGCTCTGAAACAAGACATTTTAGAATGTAAAAATATTGTACGGAGTTCCGGGATTTAATGCTATCAATCCAAAAGAGCAAGACAGTCTTCAGGAGCGATGAAAATTTATTGTTTAAAATCCTTAGAAGTGCCAGATACAGTACCTTTACAACTCTAGAAATACAAATGACTAATGTATTCCATTAGCAGTCACACTCGTCCTATTCAACAGTTGAAGTATTAACTAATCGTCGGCTGACTTTTCAGTAGTCAAAACAATACTTTGTTTTGGCGAGCACCACGCCCTATTTAGTCTGCTGGAATTTTTCTCAAGAATTCGTTTACATCAGAGACTGCGATATTAGTAGATTTCTTTTTAGAAGCATCAATATATGTTCACCAAAAATGATGCCAACTTGGCTATGCTTCCATTGAATCGCCATTTTTATGTAACGAACGGAATTGCTTGCGAATATTGCAAATTTAACAAAATAAATACAACAGAAACTAATATTAACGAATTACACATTCAGAACTAATTAATTACACCATTTTTAGCGTTCAGTGCACAACATTTGCAACAATATATATATATATATATATATGAAGTAACAGCAACAAATAACTTGGAAAAAGAATAATATACGAATAGAATACGAAGTAACAAAACAAAGTACGAAAGTGTTTTGCGTTAGGCGGGAAACAATTGAAAATAAATATCACTAGATCATAATGTCATATGAATTTAGTCCATTATAATATTTTACATTTTAAAACAAGTAATATAAAAAAAAATTAAGTCAATTCCTTATCAGGGTCAATAAAGAAAATTTTTACTTTAGTTGCTTTTTACTAAATATAAATTTGTATACACATGACGGAATCACAATATTAAGTGGCGAAAAAATTTTTGTTCAATAGAGCGTTGCATAATTATTTAAATCACAATGTGGTTGGCACTAATAAAAAAGGAATTTCTGAACCTAAAAGTATACAAAAACACGAAGCTAAAGAATAGAAGAATAAACTCTTAAATCTAATACTATAACTAAAACTATATATATATATTTAGTTACGAAACAAAAACTAAAAAGACTAGAAAATATATTAAAAATATTTAACGTACTAAAAAGAATTTAAAGAATATAAAATACTAATATTATAGCAAATTCGAAAGTTAGCGCACAATCACAAGTGTAAAACGATCGGCTGTCATTGTTTACTTAAACGCACATGGAAAATCACGTGATATGGGAGTGATTGCAGTACCCTCTAGTGATGAATCGAGTCCATCATGATAATGTCTATCAATGGGAAAAAACATTTCACTTTCATTTAGAATGGGTAAATTAGAAAGAAAAATATATGTTTTATAGTAACGATTGACTCTCATCTATTCGTGTAATCAGTTCAGTGTTATTTAGGCTGAATATTTTTTAAAAGACGAAAGTAAACTATGTAATTATTTTAATAGCGACATCTAAGTTTCTCATCTCAAATTAACAATTATACTTCTTAAGCTTTTTCAATTGAAAATATAGACCCCAGCGATATTAATGCCACTATCATGATTATTCGTCTCAGGTTTATTTTTCTCGAAATTGCTCTTCAGTATATTATAAGTGTGAGCAATCTGCATCAGTGGCGCAAACAAGGGGGTGTCCGGAAGCCCCCATAATCCTTGACATTTTTTTCGATTGGTTATAATCCTATGTATATATTGCGTAACACTTGTTATTAATAATTTTAAAAAATAATACTAATTATTTATTCAATAATTAATTTTGTTTTTGTTCCCGAAAATCGTCAAATCAAAATATATTGGGCGGCATCTCGGAGTGCGATACCAAAATGGTGGACTTTCAACCCTGAACCCCCACCCCTTTGAAAAATTTTTGTTTGCGCAATTGATCTGCATAATTACAATTTTTCAAAAACTATTCGTGCAAGTACAAAATTTTAGAAAGTTATTATGAAATTTTAAAAAATCTAAACTCTCTCTCATCTAAATAGTTCAGTGATGAGAAAATAATAGTGCGGGGAAACACTTTTCACATCTAACATAGTCACGTCATCAATAAAAGTCAAATTTCGCGTTTCCTACATTGTAACGTAACTCTGATCGCTTTAACAGCATTGAGTTGCTGCAAAAAAGGTCTTTTACTCAAATTCTTTTGCATTAAGCTTGTCACCAGTGAAGGGAACTTATGTATCATTCGTGTCAAAGAAAAAACCGTATTGCGAATTTCACTTGGTATATAAATAAACTTTTATTGATTTAAATTAGTGGTAAATATTAGAGTGAATTTACACATTAAAACTATTTTTTCTCTTTTTTTACGGTATAACATATAGTATTACTGTATAACACGATAACTTTTTCGCAGTAGGAATAAATGTTTTTCCCCTATAATTGTCAATTTATTCACAAGAAACAATTTTAACACATTATTTAGTAATGAGATCAAGAAAAGTCAAATTTCCTTTTCCTACATCAGCACGTAACAGATCGCATCACTAGTGCTCACCGTCTTTATGCTACTACAAATAGCAAGATTTCAACGAAGTTTTTGCTCTAACATCACTTTCCGTAAAATCTGTCGTATAACCCGTACTTTTAACACACACACAAAAATAAGATTGAAATTTACGGGTGCGCAGATAGATATAAAAGTGAAAGCTTTTAAAAATAGGAAAAGATGAGAATAGAGAGAAAAAAATTAGACTTCTACTTCGATCAAAATACTGCTTATTTAAAAGAAATGACATTCCTTATAAACTTAAAGGGCTGCGAGTTCTAGAAGAGTATATATTTTTTCTTAGTTTTAAATAATGCCTCGAATAAAGGACATCAAAACATAAAACCAATGCGCACATACACTTTAGTTCTTAAAATAAAAAAAAAAGGGGGGGGGATGCACGTTACACGCGAATATGCCTAAAAATCAAAAATTGCATCATGAAAGTATAGGTGCAACGTTATACACCAGAGTTTCCTTTCAACCGGCCCCCAGTGAATAGAAATAGAAAGCTTGACATCTTTGGGAAATGGACGCGAAACGTTCCTCCATTCCATATCAAAGCCTTACCTTGCTCCATATATGCCTTGAAGTTTGAGAGGAAGTTTCCTGATTAGTGGACTAAAAGAATCGGTGAGTTAACTCTCTATTCACTGCCTTGAAGTTATGGAACACAGAAATTGAGATTGGAAGCCCTTGCCTGTGTGGTTTGCAGATTGAGAATAATTTAAAATTAAGAAAGGAAACATGAAATTAATATGAATAATTAGAAAATGGTCATTCGCCACCAGTGAAATGACGCAATTAATTACTATGGGGTATATGCAAGTCCAGAAGAATTCTTCTTGGCTTCTTAGTATTGACATTGGGATTGTAATTTTCAAGATTTAAGACATTTAAGTTATTTGAATTTGGCAGATTAGCAAAAAATTTAATTGCTATTTTTTGAATACATTTTTTAAAAGTATAAATATTAATAGCTTTGTAAGTATATCTATTTCTAATGTATATAGATGCCTTAGTTATATTTATGATTAAAGCATTTTCGGCATTTTCTAAAAGTTTAATGTTTGAATTAGCTGCATAGCCCCACACAGGGCAATTGTACGAGAAGAGAGCTAGCAAAACAGCAGTGTAAAGAGAAGTACTTTGTTGTAAAGATTCATTTGAGAATTCCGGCAAATTAAGGGGTAAATTCAGCGCAAGGCGTTCCGGAATTTTTCACGTGCGTATATGATGTGTTGTTTCCATGATAAATGTTTGTCTAGGAGTACTCCTAGGTACTTCGTGCTCTGAGGCCAGTGTAGTTGTGTGGAGTAGAAGATCAGCGGTGTGACTGGTTTTCTTCTCCTGGTGAAGAGTACGGCTATTGTTTTATCTATATTAATTTTTATTTTCCATGTGTTAAAAAGGTTTTCAAGAAGGTGTAGGTGTGATTTGAGTGCACGGGTGATAATGTGATTTTTATAAGTAGCCAGGATAGCAGTATCATCAGCGTAAATATTAGTACTGGTTTGAAGGTGAATAGGTATATCATTAATATAGATGTTGAGTAGCAGGGGCCCAAGGAGACTATCCTGAGGCATACCACATTAGATATCAAAAGAAGAAGAAAGAGTATCATTCACTCTTACTTTGAAGGATCTGTTAACTAAATAAGAATTAATGAGAGGAATTAAAGCTGGTGGACAATTAGTGATAAGTTTGTATATGAGTCCCCAGACCCTGTCAAGAGCCTTCTGAATGTCTACAAATACAGCCCCAGTGAACCTGCCTCTCTGAAATCCAGAAGAGATTTTTCAGTAAGTATGAGCAGCGGATGGTAGGTAGAAAGATGCTTGTTGTCCCCAATGAATGAGCCATAATTATGGTTTTATAAGAAAAACGGTGCTGGTATATCAAATTTTCTTGCAAATTGCTTTACTTATAAACTTGTGTTCATTTAAAATACTGGTAATCATTAGAGTTAATTTGAACATTTCGGATTTTTTACATTCCCTTTTTAATGTACTGTAACTTTTTTTCCCCGGTATAACTGTCAATTTATTCGCAAGAAGGACATTATAATCCTTTCTGAAAAAAACCCTTTCTGGAATTAACTTGGAACAGTGTACTATAGATGAAAGGCCAAATCGAAAATGAACAATCGCGTTTCATAATATGGAGTTGTAACTGTCTCAAGTGTGGATTATATTTAATGTAGATTATATTTACTCTAGTCTCTTAAAATACATTAAAACCGCTATGGAGGTAACATAAAATACTGATTATAAATCATTCGGTGATGTATTATTTTTTTTACTCTATATCAATGTTTCTATAGCATTTTTAAGAACTGAACCACTCTGGGGGCTCACCTTCTTTAGGTGAGTACGGGTGTCACAATCCCGAGGTGCCCTAGTGATATTTTACTTTTCCCAAGGGGTTTACTGTCTTTGGTAAACATGGGCTTCAAGAATCCGGGGTACCCTAGTAATCTTTCTCTACATTTTCAACCCTCCTTGTCATTCAATTTATCCTTTCTTTCTTTTCCCGTCTAGATCACAGATTTTTACGTCCAGACCACAGACAAATATTATAAAATGAACATAGTTCAAATTATTGATTAGTTATTTCTTATGAGAAATTTTACAATTTATTATTAACATATTTTGGTTTACATTTTGTATTGCTTAATTTAGTTTCTTTTTCGTAGATATCCTTAAATATTTTGACTATGTTGCTTTATTTGTTTTCGACTAACACCGTTGGTTTGCCAACCCGCATGTTCACCGTTTGCAGTGTCCCGTAAAAAGGGAAATGGTGTTCTGGGGATACCTTTTGCATTCCCTTTGGCCCACGCTTCGCTGTAGACGGGAGGCAGGAGTGAACCCGCTCCTGTCAATTGGCTTGTGATATCTCTCTTCGGTGTCCCCGAAGAGACATTGTTGTAGGGTTAATGCTGTAGATAAGGGATGGTGGATTTACCCGTTGGATCCTCGCTTTAATATTGTAGCATTATATTCTGGTTGTACTCTAGGTAAGCGTCGTGTCTAGTTTTTGCCAGATGACCGGCACACTGCTTACCTTGTTGGACGACGTGGTGAGTGAGGGCAGACCAGGATGTAGTTGTATACGCTCTTATCGATCCAATGCAGCTGTTCCCGGGTGAAGGCCTTGTATTACCCAATATCAACGTTGATCAAATTTCACAAAATACGAGATTTTTACTAATTTCCCTACCGATCAATGAGATGTCGAAGAAATCGCCATTTGCTACCACAAAGCCTTCATCGGAATAGGTGGTGAACCGAAATCAGTGAAACGATTGCGTTTTGGGGATCTACTTGTTGAAACAAATTCCGCAGTTCAAACAAAGTCTTTTCTTCTAACGAAATCCTTTCTGGATTGCTCTGTTCCTAGAAATCCACACAAGTCGCTCAACTCGTACCGAGGTGTCATTTCTGAGCCTGACCTGTTGTGTTCTTCTGAGGCTGAAATCCTTGAGGGATTTTCAGATCAAGTCAGGTCAGAAGAATCATTATTACAAAAGAAGCAACAATTATTCCTACCAAACACTTAATTTTAACATTCAATAGCCCTAAACTTCCAACTGCAATAAAAGCAGGTTACTTAAAATGTAAAATCCGTCCCTACATACCAAGCTTTCTGCGCTGCTTCAAGTATTAGAGGTTCAAACATTCTCAAACTTCGTTCCGCGGTCAATTGACGAGCTCTAGATTGCATCCGTTGGACATTCTTCGACGGAGTGCAGTTTAGAGCCGAAATGTGCTAATTGCTCACGATCCCATCCATCAGACTCGAAATTATGCCCGAAATGGAAAACAGAAAAAGAAATCCAAGCTATTAAAATAAATAGAAATATATTGTACTTAGAAGTGCGAAAATCAATAGTTCTACAATTATCTCAAACATGCGCAAGCTGCCAAACTCTCAAATATAAACACAACTACCCAAACTGATGAAACCATCACGAAAATAGTATGCTCACCATTGAAATTATTACAACCATTGGTATCCGTTCCAAAGCGAACTATGACTTTCGAAATTCCTACAGATACGAAAACATCTACCTCAGCTCAGGCACACCTCTTACCATCTACATCTTTTGTTGCAGTTACAACATCATCAGAATCTCAGCCATCTATTTCTTTAATAGATACGGTTCCCGCCACATCTAATAACCTATATACCTCTGCTCCATCATCCTTATCCAATAAAACCCTTTCTTCATCTACAGGATCAATGTTTTCACCAGTGTCAGCTGAAACAAGTCCTGTTCTTGAAATTTCCATTACATACAATACCATACCTTCTACATCTCAGGCATTCGCTTCCCCATCCCAGAGGGACAGGAATTCTCGTACTGGAACTCAAAAATGTTAATAAAACCTAGTTTTATATTATAAGAACAGCAGTATTGCTGTTTTTGGCGAAAACAATTTTCGCCAAATGGCACCAAGGAAGAAACCGCGTTTTTCAAAATGGCATCAGAAACAAAGAGGAGAGAAAAACGTGGTTTTTCAAAACGGCGTCACAAGAGACGAAAAACGTCGAAAAAACCCGTTTTCTAAAATGGACTACAAAGGAAACGTCAAATCAAAAATAAGCAATTAAAAGCAAATTCTTTCCGAATTTCGGACATCCATATCAAGATTCTATCAATCTTTCACTCATACAAAAAACAATCATTACTTTCTTACCTTTTAATCAGAAGACAATCCATTCGCCATGTTTTTACGAAGAAAACGTGATTTCTATAACTGCTTCTACAAGAAAAACTCAAAAATCGTCACTTATGAAACGCAACAGTGGGCTGATAAATAACGATCTCCATTTCTCTCAAACAAATTATTTTCGTATTTCGGACAATCGTACTGAAATATTTTCAATCGTTCACTCATTCATAAAGCAATCATTTCTTTCATACTACTTTCATTCAAAAGGTAAAATATCCATTCATCGAGCTTCAAAAAAGAAAAACGTGGTAAAAGCAAAACGGTGCAGAAGCAAGCAAGGTCAAGAGCGGAAATAACCACTATCCGAAGGGAGGATTTTGTGCTCGACTGGTTTTAGGGTTACCATTTTACTTAGCCTAAAACTGGACAATTTGGCATGCTTGCCATATTGTAAACTCTATCGCCAAAGTTTTTGGAGCCAAAAATTGGTCGCCAAGAAGTGTGCCCTCCTAGGATTTCCACTAGGATACCGACTTCTAATTTACGAAAAAGAATGTTGCTGTTGTTGTTTCTAATGCCACCTGTCTGACGTAGTCAGATCGAGGCCCCCAAAATTCATCTCGGCAAGATGCTAGAAGTACGCCTGTCATTGGCCTTGAGCACCATACAGGTGACAGTACGATTTAGCTCGGCGAAATTCGCCGAAGGGACGATAGATAGCGACACCACCTATCTCCACTAAATATTCTTTTAAATCCACTCTTCCAAGATATATATGGCAGCACTGGTTCTATGATTATTTTATCGGGGAAGGCGGATAGTTTTATAGCAGAAATTGTGTTTTCAGCTGACATTTTCATCCGATAGCGAAGATTACCATTTTGTTTCGAAAAAGTAGTTAATTTCAAAAGGTGACTTATTTATTTATTTTTTTGTATCTTAATGAAGACCCTAGAAAACGATTTGACTATTCATTTTAAGTGAACAATGTATATAATTAATTTTACTGTTAAATATCTTTAATTAATTACTTAGCTCCATTGAACTAAATTTCCTAAAGTTTAGTATTTTTTAATGTATGTCCCTTAATTTTCAATGGGGTTGTTCAAAAAAAAATATTGCAGGAAAAAACTACAGTAAATTATAATGCGATAAATAAAAGGGTTAAAGCTAAATAGTTTTAAATTCTTTAAAATAAAAAAAATCCCCTTAATTAAACAAAAATGGACAAAAAAACCTAACTTTATATCATAAGTAAAACATCACAGAAAAACCAAAAATACGTATAATTTATTCTAATTTTCATGAACATTGAAATATATGTTTATTTCTCAAAAGTAAACTTTAGGCTGAACCATCTCTTCTAAGTGCACAGTACCCACTCACCAGAAATATTTTTCTCCGTTTTATATTTATGTGAATAATATCAATGAAAACATTTATCTTAATAAAATAAACATCCTTCTATCTAGATATGCGAAATATGTAATTCGGGTGTCATGAATTAAAAGCATCTTATATGCTCAGAACTAAAGTGTCTCAAAACCATTGTGAGATAAGTAAACTATACTGATAGCTAAAATTTTCATGAACTCTGTAAAGACTACATCTCTTATGTTCCTTTTCTTGTTAAAATTTTGTTAGTTGCCCTGTTTAATATTGTAATGTGTGTTCTTTCATTTTTGTTATTTACCATGGTTCTTGTTTGATACTTGAGTTATATGTATGGATTAATCCTTCCTATTAATGCGAATGGTACTGTATTTAATTAAAAAATGCGAGTTTTAAGGCATAAATATTTATTGCGACTGCTTTGTGCAGTGTCTCCCTTACAAAAGAATGTACAAGTGTGGGTGAGCGGGGTGGGGGTGACGATCGCAGCGCCAACATCCCGGTCTACATTGAAATAACATTTAAATGACATTCACGACGTTTGATGTATGATTTAATTTTTTACTTTATGCTAATAATTTTTTCCGAATATTCTTCTCGGATGCGTTAATTTCAGTACTGAACTCAGAAACATCTACTATTGAATTTTCCATTTCTGAATTAAGTTGCTTTTCAATTAGAGTTCTTTTTCGATTAAATGATCTTGTAATTCTAAGATATTATCAATATCATCACTGTTATTTTCAATGTTATTTTTTGTATTTTCGTAATTAATTTTGTTACGGACGAACGTATAGGCGCTCTTTTATTTTTAATTTTTTCAATTGGATTCATTTTGCTTTTGCGGTAATAAACAATGATTTATAATATTTGCAATGAAATAAACAATAGAGGTATGAAATTGGCTTACCTCTATTTAAATGCGGAGCCTTGTGAAAAGAAGTCAATGAATGGTATCCAATTGATGTGTTCTTGCGAGAGAATGAAAACACTTTGAGTGATGAGCGTTATATGCACTTTGTGGAAAAAGAATGTACTTATACCAGGGGGAAATAGACTAAAAAAAAAATTAAATTCATTCCTGTATATTGTAATTTAAATATGTATATAATTTTGTTCCGTCAAAATTCCCTCATGAGGCGCTGCTAAGAGAGGAAATCACTGCCAAGTAGCAAGTTTAGATAGTGATTATGAGAAGAAGCACGGACTTGATAGTGTCAATAAACCTGCTCTCTTGTACTTTTAAAGAATATTAGTTGCTTGTAATTAAATTCATTAGTTTTGTAATGCTGGCCTTAGTCATTGAATTCTGTCAATGACAGATTTTTTTGTAAAAGATTGAATTTTACAAACTGCTTAATGAAAGTTTATATGTACATATAAATAGATTTCTAGACGTAAAATGAAATAAAAACATTTTTAAATTTTATTTGGTCATCTTCATAAATTAGACAAAGATAAATACACTGTTAATTACAATAAATTAAGGCTATGTAATATTAATTTGCGACCATTTTGAACAATACAATGACATTATTTGCATATATTGGAATAATATATTTTTTATTTATATGTATTTGAAATATATAGTGATTATTTATCAAGTTTGAATATCCACTTAACAGTGGACCTTCCCTTTTTGTGGTGAGTAGTCTTCTGCAATCTTGACCATTGGAAATTTAAAAATTGGTTACTTGCCATTATTTTGAACTAACCAGTGTTTATTTACTATTTAAACTACATATTTTTCGATTTGTAATTGTTTGAATTACATACTGTTTACTTGTAATTATTTGCAGTACACACTGCTTATTTTCAGTGACTAACACAAAGGTAGGATTTAGAAGTTCAAATCTCTCCTATAGAACCAAAATTTTTTTAATTTATAGCACAAATATCATGCCTAGATGCTTTCCTCAACATTTTTTTAGAAATATAACTTCTCCCATGAAAGTAGTTTGTGTACGCCACTGTTTATTTTCATTTATTTGAATTATACAATGCTTTGAACTGCACATAGTTAATATGTAGTTACTTCAAGCAGTGCTTATTGTAACAATTTAAATTGCATAGTGTTGATCTGCATAAAGTTTTTATTTTCAATTATTTGAATAGCACATTAATTCTTACTTTGTAGCTAAAAGATATAGTTTGCATTATGATATCACATTTCTATGTTGAAGTTCCTTTGTTTTGAAATATTCTAATTAAGTCAATGGTAATTATGTCAACCCATTCATATTTTTTTGGTAAAATTAAGGATTGGTATGTCTACACACATGCACACAATAGATTACTAGAAATTTTATCTGAAATTTTCATCGCAACAGTATTTCGAATTTTTAATTTTGTTACAATAGTTTTTCATGAAAATTTAAATTATTAGACACTTTTCCTGACAAAGAAAACTGTTTTGGAAACAATGCCAAAACTTTTTTTTGTTTGAGAATAAAGATTATAGAGTGATCATTGGCTGTTTTCAGAATTTCCAATTAAAAAACCCAACCGTCCTTTACAGCAACAAAGGAGATTTAGTCATTACAAAAACTGTAATACTTTAAATGGTATAATAGGTATTATGCATTCAGGGGCTATCTGCTTTGTATCACATTTACATTGTGGCAGAAGTTCAGACAAGGAACTTTTTCTTTGAAGTAAACCAATGGATCTTCTTGAACTAAATGATGTTCTTATGGCTGATAAAGGGTTCTTAATTGAAGAAGAGTTAGACAAAATTGGTTGTAAATTAAAAAGCCCTCTTTTTTTTCAAAGATAAAATTCAATTTTATGATTCTGAAACTGTTAATAACTGCAAATGGTCTGACGAGCAAGTTACTGTGGAAAGAGCTGTTTTAAGAATCCAACAATATAAATATTTTGAAGGTGCTCTTCTATATGAAAGTTTACACAATGTTAACAGTGTATTTATTATAACATGTTTGTTGTGTAATTTTCATGACACTTTAACAAATGTAACACAAGAAAGCTCTTAATATGTTTCACTTTAACTATATACTTATTCTATGTATGTATACAAACATTGAAACTAATTAATCGAGAATTGAATTCCAAATATGATAATAAATTCAGGCATTAAATTTTTCAGACTAAAATGTGTGTATAGTAAAATATAAATTTGTTTTCATATATAAAATATAAAAGTCCTGTTCATCCTTACATGATCAAAATAAAAAAGCCATTTTTGAATCTATAATTATCTTACAAAAAATAAAAATTGCAACACATTTGTGTGGTATTTATGAACACAACATTTGTGTTTTTCAGTTTGAATGTGGTATAAACCTATCATACAAATGTAGAATTTTTTTTACTGCATATAACAAATATGCATTTATTGGTTTTTGCACAATTTGAAAATTTATCACTAGATTAGATTTATGTTTGCATAAATATAAGTCTGAAAAAAGACTCATGTATATTGATATTATCCTGCTTATAAGTCCTGAATGAATTTGTTGCATTGAGTTAGTTACAAGCATTGACTCTAGAAGAGGACTTGGAGCAATTGTATATTTATCAAGAATTAGGATCATGAAACACAGTAATAATATAATTTTTTTAAGTTTACTTTTTCACTTTAAAGTACTAAAATATAGTACTACAATATATTATCGTATAGTTTGGTACATCACGAAAATATCCAGTTTTATCTGCAATACTAGAATTCAAAAGTCTAATTGCATTATCAGCTGAGGGTGATTTTTAGATGCATCATTTTCAATAGTGTTCGATCTCTTCGAAATTTTGTTTCTCAACACAAGAAAAAATTAATGATAAAGATTCTAAGTTATATAAACAATTTTTAAAACAGAAATTGGCCTTGAAATCAATTTTAATTAAATAACTATGAGAATTTAAAACATAATCAAGCAGAAATGCTTTTAGTAATGTTAACCGAAATAATTAATCATTTCACACTGCAAGAGTCAATTATGCTGAAAAATATTTTTCATTCAATTTAAGAGTGGAAAATTGATTTAAAATGAAACTGAAACCAAAACCTAAGCTGTAGCCTTAAAATAGTATGATTTGTACCAATACATTGTGAAGCCTTTAAAGATATGTTATAAAATAATATTTGGCACTTTGATAGTGTTAGTAATTATTGCCTATAAATGTTTGAAAATTATTTTTTATAAATCATTGTCTCCTTAATTGGAAAAAAAGAAAAAGAAATGAATCATACTAAGATATGGGATTATTTTTAGGAATTGTTTGAAACAAACTATTACACTAAAGGGAAACATCCCAAGTTATTTTCGAGAACATTTTTCCATACAGGAGCATACAAAATTTTTGTTAGGTAGCTAGTTTAAATTAGTAATTAAAATTTATTTAACATGCATTATTTATCAACATTTAATTTTAATATTACATGATTATAATACAAGTGAAGCATATGAAAATTTTATTTTTAAGTAAGAAATTCATTGTATTAATTTACAAAATGCTTTTATCATATTCTGTTGAAAGACTATCACTTCATTGTTTACTCATGAAGAGTATTTTTCTAAGATGTATGACAAAAGAGGCTTTTTTTTGTCAGTTTTAATCTTTATTTGCATTAATATGGATATATAAAGTTTAAACATTATTATTGTATACTAATTTTTGAAACACAACTGTTCTATAAAAATTCCCAAGACATAGTTAAGATTTTTTGAAATATATGATGAATCTGTAATGAAATAACATTTGCCAGCTTTGATTGTCTGACTTTAATTAATTATTATCATTTATGAAGGTTTGAAATTTCTTTTAGAAATGACTGTGTTCAAAGTTCAAAAAAGAAAATACTCTTAGTTCAAGAAAGGAATCATGTTAATACATAATTTTTAGAAATAATGACTAAATTTTATTGGATTATTCTTTATTACAAATTATTTCTTATGAGTTATTGAATTACATATAAATTGTCTAATAGATGTATAAACCACACAAATATTTCCATACACTTTTAAAAAATAAATCAATGAATAATATTAAAAGTTTTGATATCCTAACAATAATACTGAAATGGATTTTCAAGAACAGCAAAAAGGAAACTTTATATGAATATTAAAAAATAACAAATCAGGCTTTTTTTTTTCAAAATTACAATAAGTTTCTATGTAAAAAAATATAATAAAATTTGCTAAGGAAGAGGTTTGCTTACAAAGAACGAATGAATGTATTTCAGCCGATCTGCTCTGAAACAAGACATTTTAGAATGTAAAAATATTGTACGGAGTTCCGGGATTTAATGCTATCAATCCAAAAGAGCAAGACAGTCTTCAGGAGCGATGAAAATTTATTGTTTAAAATCCTTAGAAGTGCCAGATACAGTACCTTTACAACTCTAGAAATACAAATGACTAATGTATTCCATTAGCAGTCACACTCGTCCTATTCAACAGTTGAAGTATTAACTAATCGTCGGCTGACTTTTCAGTAGTCAAAACAATACTTTGTTTTGGCGAGCACCACGCCCTATTTAGTCTGCTGGAATTTTTCTCAAGAATTCGTTTACATCAGAGACTGCGATATTAGTAGATTTCTTTTTAGAAGCATCAATATATGTTCACCAAAAATGATGCCAACTTGGCTATGCTTCCATTGAATCGCCATTTTTATGTAACGAACGGAATTGCTTGCGAATATTGCAAATTTAACAAAATAAATACAACAGAAAGTAATATTAACGAATTACACATTCAGAACTAATTAATTACACCATTTTTAGCGCTCAGTGCACAACATTTGCAACAATATATATATATATATATATATGAAGTAACAGCAACAAATAACTTGGAAAAAGAATAATATACGAATAGAATACGAAGTAACAAAACAAAGTACGAAAGTGTTTTGCGTTAGGCGGGAAACAATTGAAAATAAATATCACTAGATCATAATGTCATATGAATTTAGTCCATTATAATATTTTACATTTTAAAACAAGTAATATAAAAAAAAATTAAGTCAATTCCTTATCAGGGTCAATAAAGAAAATTTTTACTTTAGTTGCTTTTTACTAAATATAAATTTGTATACACATGACGGAATCACAATATTAAGTGGCGAAAAAATTTTTGTTCAATAGAGCGTTGCATAATTATTTAAATCACAATGTGGTTGGCACTAATAAAAAAGGAATTTCTGAACCTAAAAGTATACAAAAACACGAAGCTAAAGAATAGAAGAATAAACTCTTAAATCTAATACTATAACTAAAACTATATATATATATTTAGTTACGAAACAAAAACTAAAAAAGACTAGAAAATATATTAAAAAATATTTAACGTACTAAAAGAATTTAAAGAATATAAAATACTAATATTATAGCAAATTCGAAAGTTAGCGCACAATCACAAGTGTAAAACGATCGGCTGTCATTGTTTACTTAAACGCACATGGAAAATCACGTGATATGGGAGTGATTGCAGTACCCTCTAGTGATGAATCGAGTCCATCATGATAATGTCTATCAATGGGAAAAAACATTTCACTTTCATTTAGAATGGGTAAATTAGAAAGAAAAATATATGTTTTATAGTAACGATTGACTCTCATCTATTCGTGTAATCAGTTCAGTGTTATTTAGGCTGAATATTTTTTAAAAGACGAAAGTAAACTATGTAATTATTTTAATAGCGACATCTAAGTTTCTCATCTCAAATTAACAATTATACTTCTTAAGCTTTTTCAATTGAAAATATAGACCCCAGCGATATTAATGCCACTATCATGATTATTCGTCTCAGGTTTATTTTTCTCGAAATTGCTCTTCAGTATATTATTTGTGTGAGCAATCTGCATCAGTGGCGCAAACAAGGGGGTGTCCGGAAGCCCCCATAATCCTTGACATTTTTTTCGATTGGTTATAATCCTATGTATATATTGCGTAACACTTGTTATTAATAATTTTAAAAAATAATACTAATTATTTATTCAATAATTAATTTTGTTTTTGTTCCCGAAAATCGTCAAATCAAAATATATTGGGCGGCATCTCGGAGTGCGATACCAAAATGGTGGACTTTCAACCCTGAACCCCCACCCCTTTGAAAAATTTTTGTTTGCGCAATTGATCTGCATAATTACAATTTTTCAAAAACTATTCGTGCAAGTACAAAATTTTAGAAAGTTATTATGAAATTTTAAAAAATCTAAACTCTCTCTCATCTAAATAGTTCAGTGATGAGAAAATAATAGTGCGGGGAAACACTTTTCACATCTAACATAGTCACGTCATCAATAAAAGTCAA
Organism: Trichonephila clavipes; assembly: GCA_019973935.1. Classification (NCBI taxonomy): domain Eukaryota; kingdom Metazoa; phylum Arthropoda; class Arachnida; order Araneae; family Nephilidae; genus Trichonephila; species Trichonephila clavipes. Next base: position 45,761 of record BMAU01005444.1, read on the forward strand.
ATTTCGCGTTTCCTACATTGTAACGTAACTCTGATCGCTTTAACAGCATTGAGTTGCTGCAAAAAAGCTCTTTTACTCAAATTCTTTTGCATTAAGCTTGTCACCAGTGAAGGGAACTTATGTATCATTCGTGTCAAAGAAAAAACCGTATTGCGAATTTCACTTGGTACATAAATAAACTTTTATTGATTTAAATTAGTGGTAAATATTAGAGTGAATTTACACATTAAAACTATTTTTTTCTCTTTTTTTACGGTATAACATATAGTATTACTGTATAACACGATAACTTTTTCGCAGTAGGAATAAATGTTTTTCCCCTATAATTGTCAATTTATTCACAAGAAACAATTTTAACACATTATTTAGTAATGAGATCAAGAAAAGTCAAATTTCCTTTTCCTACATCAGCACGTAACAGATCGCATCACTAGTGCTCACCGTCTTTATGCTACTACAAATAGCAAGATTTCAACGAAGTTTTTGCTCTAACATCACTTTCCGTAAAATCTGTCGTATAACCCGTACTTTTAACACACACACAAAAATAAGATTGAAATTTACGGGTGCGCAGATAGATATAAAAGTGAAAGCTTTTAAAAATAGGAAAAGATGAGAATAGAGAGAAAAAAATTAGACTTCTACTTCGATCAAAATACTGCTTATTTAAAAGAAATGACATTCCTTATAAACTTAAAGGGCTGCGAGTTCTAGAAGAGTATATATTTTTTCTTAGTTTTAAATAATGCCTCGAATAAAGGACATCAAAACATAAAACCAATGCGCACATACACTTTAGTTCTTAAAATAAAAAAAAAGGGGGGGGGGATGCACGTTACACGCGAATATGCCTAAAAATCAAAAATTGCATCATGAAAGTATAGGTGCAACGTTATACACCAGAGTTTCCTTTCAACCGGCCCCCAGTGAATAGAAATAGAAAGCTTGACATCTTTGGGAAATGGACGCGAAACGTTCCTCCATTCCATATCAAAGCCTTGCCTTGCTCCATATATGCCTTGAAGTTTGAGAGGAAGTTTCCTGATTAGTGGACTAAAAGAATCGGTGAGTTAACTCTCTATTCACTGCCTTGAAGTTATGGAACACAGAAATTGAGATTGGAAGCCCTTGCCTGTGTGGTTTGCAGATTGAGAATAATTTAAAATTAAGAAAGGAAACATGAAATTAATATGAATAATTAGAAAATGGTCATTCGCCACCAGTGAAATGACGCAATTAATTACTATGGGGTATATGCGAGTCCAGAAGAATTCTTCTTGGCTTCTTAGTATTGACATTGGGATTGTAATTTTCAAGATTTAAGACATTTAAGTTATTTGAATTTGGCAGATTAGCAAAAAATTTAATTGCTATTTTTTGAATACATTTTTTAAAAGTATAAATATTAATAGCTTTGTAAGTATATCTATTTCTAATGTATATAGATGCCTTAGTTATATTTATGATTAAAGCATTTTCGGCATTTTCTAAAAGTTTAATGTTTGAATTAGCTGCATAGCCCCACACAGGGCAATTGTACGAGAAGAGAGCTAGCAAAACAGCAGTGTAAAGAGAAGTACTTTGTTGTAAAGATTCATTTGAGAATTCCGGCAAATTAAGGGGTAAATTCAGCGCAAGGCGTTCCGGAATTTTTCACGTGCGTATATGATGTGTTGTTTCCATGATAAATGTTTGTCTAGGAGTACTCCTAGGTACTTCGTGCTCTGAGGCCAGTGTAGTTGTGTGGAGTAGAAGATCAGCGGTGTGACTGGTTTTCTTCTCCTGGTGAAGAGTACGGCTATTGTTTTATCTATATTAATTTTTATTTTCCATGTGTTAAAAAGGTTTTCAAGAAGGTGTAGGTGTGATTTGAGTGCACGGGTGATAATGTGATTTTTATAAGTAGCCAGGATAGCAGTATCATCAGCGTAAATATTAGTACTGGTTTGAAGGTGAATAGGTATATCATTAATATAGATGTTGAGTAGCAGGGGCCCAAGGAGACTATCCTGAGGCATACCACATTAGATATCAAAAGAAGAAGAAAGAGTATCATTCACTCTTACTTTGAAGGATCTGTTAACTAAATAAGAATTAATGAGAGGAATTAAAGCTGGTGGACAATTAGTGATAAGTTTGTATATGAGTCCCCAGACCCTGTCAAGAGCCTTCTGAATGTCTACAAATACAGCCCCAGTGAACCTGCCTCTCTGAAATCCAGAAGAGATTTTTCAGTAAGTATGAGCAGCGGATGGTAGGTAGAAAGATGCTTGTTGTCCCCAATGAATGAGCCATAATTATGGTTTTATAAGAAAAACGGTGCTGGTATATCAAATTTTCTTGCAAATTGCTTTACTTATAAACTTGTGTTCATTTAAAATACTGGTAATCATTAGAGTTAATTTGAACATTTCGGATTTTTTACATTCCCTTTTTAATGTACTGTAACTTTTTTTTCCCGGTATAACTGTCAATTTATTCGCAAGAAGGACATTATAATCCTTTCTGAAAAAAACCCTTTCTGGAATTAACTTGGAACAGTGTACTATAGATGAAAGGCCAAATCGAAAATGAACAATCGCGTTTCATAATATGGAGTTGTAACTGTCTCAAGTGTGGATTATATTTAATGTAGATTATATTTACTCTAGTCTCTTAAAATACATTAAAACCGCTATGGAGGTAACATAAAATACTGATTATAAATCATTCGGTGATGTATTATTTTTTTTTACTCTATATCAATGTTTCTATAGCATTTTTAAGAACTGAACCACTCTGGGGGCTCACCTTCTTTAGGTGAGTACGGGTGTCACAATCCCGAGGTGCCCTAGTGATATTTTACTTTTCCCAAGGGGTTTACTGTCTTTGGTAAACATGGGCTTCAAGAATCCGGGGTACCCTAGTAATCTTTCTCTACATTTTCAACCCTCCTTGTCATTCAATTTATCCTTTCTTTCTTTTCCCGTCTAGATCACAGATTTTTACGTCCAGACCACAGACAAATATTATAAAATGAACATAGTTCAAATTATTGATTAGTTATTTCTTATGAGAAATTTTACAATTTATTATTAACATATTTTGGTTTACATTTTGTATTGCTTAATTTAGTTTCTTTTTCGTAGATATCCTTAAATATTTTGACTATGTTGCTTTATTTGTTTTCGACTAACACCGTTGGTTTGCCAACCCGCATGTTCACCGTTTGCAGTGTCCCGTAAAAAGGGAAATGGTGTTCTGGGGATACCTTTTGCATTCCCTTTGGCCCACGCTTCGCTGTAGACGGGAGGCAGGAGTGAACCCGCTCCTGTCAATTGGCTTGTGATATCTCTCTTCGGTGTCCCCGAAGAGACATTGTTGTAGGGTTAATGCTGTAGATAAGGGATGGTGGATTTACCCGTTGGATCCTCGCTTTAATATTGTAGCATTATATTCTGGTTGTACTCTAGGTAAGCGTCGTGTCTAGTTTTTGCCAGATGACCGGCACACTGCTTACCTTGTTGGACGACGTGGTGAGTGAGGGCAGACCAGGATGTAGTTGTATACGCTCTTATCGATCCAATGCAGCTGTTCCCGGGTGAAGGCCTTGTATTACCCAATATCAACGTTGATCAAATTTCACAAAATACGAGATTTTTACTAATTTCCCTACCGATCAATGAGATGTCGAAGAAATCGCCATTTGCTACCACAAAGCCTTCATCGGAATAGGTGGTGAACCGAAATCAGTGAAACGATTGCGTTTTGGGGATCTACTTGTTGAAACAAATTCCGCAGTTCAAACAAAGTCTTTTCTTCTAACGAAATCCTTTCTGGATTGCTCTGTTCCTAGAAATCCACACAAGTCGCTCAACTCGTACCGAGGTGTCATTTCTGAGCCTGACCTGTTGTGTTCTTCTGAGGCTGAAATCCTTGAGGGATTTTCAGATCAAGTCAGGTCAGAAGAATCATTATTACAAAAGAAGCAACAATTATTCCTACCAAACACTTAATTTTAACATTCAATAGCCCTAAACTTCCAACTGCAATAAAAGCAGGTTACTTAAAATGTAAAATCCGTCCCTACATACCAAGCTTTCTGCGCTGCTTCAAGTATTAGAGGTTCAAACATTCTCAAACTTCGTTCCGCGGTCAATTGACGAGCTCTAGATTGCATCCGTTGGACATTCTTCGACGGAGTGCAGTTTAGAGCCGAAATGTGCTAATTGCTCACGATCCCATCCATCAGACTCGAAATTATGCCCGAAATGGAAAACAGAAAAAGAAATCCAAGCTATTAAAATAAATAGAAATATATTGTACTTAGAAGTGCGAAAATCAATAGTTCTACAATTATCTCAAACATGCGCAAGCTGCCAAACTCTCAAATATAAACACAACTACCCAAACTGATGAAACCATCACGAAAATAGTATGCTCACCATTGAAATTATTACAACCATTGGTATCCGTTCCAAAGCGAACTATGACTTTCGAAATTCCTACAGATACGAAAACATCTACCTCAGCTCAGGCACACCTCTTACCATCTACATCTTTTGTTGCAGTTACAACATCATCAGAATCTCAGCCATCTATTTCTTTAATAGATACGGTTCCCGCCACATCTAATAACCTATATACCTCTGCTCCATCATCCTTATCCAATAAAACCCTTTCTTCATCTACAGGATCAATGTTTTCACCAGTGTCAGCTGAAACAAGTCCTGTTCTTGAAATTTCCATTACATACAATACCATACCTTCTACATCTCAGGCATTCGCTTCCCCATCCCAGAGGGACAGGAATTCTCGTACTGGAACTCAAAAATGTTAATAAAACCTAGTTTTATATTATAAGAACAGCAGTATTGCTGTTTTTGGCGAAAACAATTTTCGCCAAATGGCACCAAGGAAGAAACCGCGTTTTTCAAAATGGCATCAGAAACAAAGAGGAGAGAAAAACGTGGTTTTTCAAAACGGCGTCACAAGAGACGAAAAACGTCGAAAAAACCCGTTTTCTAAAATGGACTACAAAGGAAACGTCAAATCAAAAATAAGAAATTAAAAGCAAATTCTTTCCGAATTTCGGACATCCATATCAAGATTCTATCAATCTTTCACTCATACAAAAAACAATCATTACTTTCTTACCTTTTAATCAGAAGACAATCCATTCGCCATGTTTTTACGAAGAAAACGTGATTTCTATAACTGCTTCTACAAGAAAAACTCAAAAATCGTCACTTATGAAACGCAACAGTGGGCTGATAAATAACGATCTCCATTTCTCTCAAACAAATTATTTTCGTATTTCGGACAATCGTACTGAAATATTTTCAATCGTTCACTCATTCATAAAGCAATCATTTCTTTCATACTACTTTCATTCAAAAGGTAAAATATCCATTCATCGAGCTTCAAAAAAGAAAAACGTGGTAAAAGCAAAACGGTGCAGAAGCAAGCAAGGTCAAGAGCGGAAATAACCACTATCCGAAGGGAGGATTTTGTGCTCGACTGGTTTTAGGGTTACCATTTTACTTAGCCTAAAACTGGACAATTTGGCATGCTTGCCATATTGTAAACTCTATCGCCAAAGTTTTTGGAGCCAAAAATTGGTCGCCAAGAAGTGTGCCCTCCTAGGATTTCCACTAGGATACCGACTTCTAATTTACGAAAAAGAATGTTGCTGTTGTTGTTTCTAATGCCACCTGTCTGACGTAGTCAGATCGAGGCCCCCAAAATTCATCTCGGCAAGATGCTAGAAGTACGCCTGTCATTGGCCTTGAGCACCATACAGGTGACAGTACGATTTAGCTCGGCGAAATTCGCCGAAGGGACGATAGATAGCGACACCACCTATCTCCACTAAATATTCTTTTAAATCCACTCTTCCAAGATATATATGGCAGCACTGGTTCTATGATTATTTTATCGGGGAAGGCGGATAGTTTTATAGCAGAAATTGTGTTTTCAGCTGACATTTTCATCCGATAGCGAAGATTACCATTTTGTTTCGAAAAAGTAGTTAATTTCAAAAGGTGACTTATTTATTTATTTTTTTGTATCTTAATGAAGACCCTAGAAAACGATTTGACTATTCATTTTAAGTGAACAATGTATATAATTAATTTTACTGTTAAATATCTTTAATTAATTACTTAGCTCCATTGAACTAAATTTCCTAAAGTTTAGTATTTTTTAATGTATGTCCCTTAATTTTCAATGGGGTTGTTCAAAAAAAAATATTGCAGGAAAAAACTACAGTAAATTATAATGCGGTAAATAAAAGGGTTAAAGCTAAATAGTTTTAAATTCTTTAAAATAAAAAAAATCCCCTTAATTAAACAAAAATGGACAAAAAAACCTAACTTTATATCATAAGTAAAACATCACAGAAAAACCAAAAATACGTATAATTTATTCTAATTTTCATGAACATTGAAATATATGTTTATTTCTCAAAAGTAAACTTTAGGCTGAACCATCTCTTTTTAGTGCACAGTACCCACTCACCAGAAATATTTTTCTCCGTTTTATATTTATGTGAATAATATCAATGAAAACATTTATCTTAATAAAATAAACATCCTTCTATCTAGATATGCGAAATATGTAATTCGGGTGTCATGAATTAAAAGCATCTTATATGCTCAGAACTAAAGTGTCTCAAAACCATTGTGAGATAAGTAAACTATACTGATAGCTAAAATTTTCATGAACTCTGTAAAGACTACATCTCTTATGTTCCTTTTCTTGTTAAAATTTTGTTAGTTGCCCTGTTTAATATTGTAATGTGTGTTCTTTCATTTTTGTTATTTACCATGGTTCTTGTTTGATACTTGAGTTATATGTATGGATTAATCCTTCCTATTAATGCGAATGGTACTGTATTTAATTAAAAAATGCGAGTTTTAAGGCATAAATATTTATTGCGACTGCTTTGTGCAGTGTCTCCCTTACAAAAGAATGTACAAGTGTGGGTGAGCGGGGTGGGGGTGACGATCGCAGCGCCAACATCCCGGTCTACATTGAAATAACATTTAAATGACATTCACGACGTTTGATGTATGATTTAATTTTTTACTTTATGCTAATAATTTTTTCCGAATATTCTTCTCGGATGCGTTAATTTCAGTACTGAACTCAGAAACATCTACTATTGAATTTTCCATTTCTGAATTAAGTTGCTTTTCAATTAGAGTTCTTTTTCGATTAAATGATCTTGTAATTCTAAGATATTATCAATATCATCACTGTTATTTTCAATGTTATTTTTTTGTATTTTCGTAATTAATTTTGTTACGGACGAACGTATAGGCGCTCTTTTATTTTTAATTTTTTCAATTGGATTCATTTTTGCTTTTGCGGTAATAAACAATGATTTATAATATTTGCAATGAAATAAACAATAGAGGTATGAAATTGGCTTACCTCTATTTAAATGCGGAGCCTTGTGAAAAGAAGTCAATGAATGGTATCCAATTGATGTGTTCTTGCGAGAGAATGAAAACACTTTGAGTGATGAGCGTTATATGCACTTTGTGGAAAAAGAATGTACTTATACCAGGGGGAATAGACTAAAAATTAAATTCATTCCTGTATATTGTAATTTAAATATGTATATAATTTTGTTCCGTCAAAATTCCCTCATGAGGCGCTGCTAAGAGAGGAAATCACTGCCAAGTAGCAAGTTTAGATAGTGATTATGAGAAGAAGCACGGACTTGATAGTGTCAATAAACCTGCTCTCTTGTACTTTTAAAGAATATTAGTTGCTTGTAATTAAATTCATTAGTTTTGTAATGCTGGCCTTAGTCATTGAATTCTGTCAATGACAGATTTTTTTGTAAAAGATTGAATTTTACAAACTGCTTAATGAAAGTTTATATGTACATATAAATAGATTTCTAGACGTAAAATGAAATAAAAACATTTTTAAATTTTATTTGGTCATCTTCATAAATTAGACAAAGATAAATACACTGTTAATTACAATAAATTAAGGCTATGTAATATTAATTTGCGACCATTTTGAACAATACAATGACATTATTTGCATATATTGGAATAATATATTTTTTTATTTATATGTATTTGAAATATATAGTGATTATTTATCAAGTTTGAATATCCACTTAACAGTGGACCTTCCCTTTTTGTGGTGAGTAGTCTTCTGCAATCTTGACCATTGGAAATTTAAAAAATTGGTTACTTGCCATTATTTTGAACTAACCAGTGTTTATTTACTATTTAAACTACATATTTTTCGATTTGTAATTGTTTGAATTACATACTGTTTACTTGTAATTATTTGCAGTACACACTGCTTATTTTCAGTGACTAACACAAAGGTAGGATTTAGAAGTTCAAATCTCTCCTATAGAACCAAAATTTTTTTAATTTTTAGCACAAATATCATGCCTAGATGCTTTCCTCAACATTTTTTTAGAAATATAACTTCTCCCATGAAAGTAGTTTGTGTACGCCACTGTTTATTTTCATTTATTTGAATTATACAATGCTTTGAACTGCACATAGTTAATATATAGTTACTTCAAGCAGTGCTTATTGTAACAATTTAAATTGCATAGTGTTGATCTGCATAAAGTTTTTATTTTCAATTATTTGAATAGCACATTAATTCTTACTTTGTAGCTAAAAGATATAGTTTGCATTATGATATCACATTTCTATGTTGAAGTTCCTTTGTTTTGAAATATTCTAATTAAGTCAATGGTAATTATGTCAACCCATTCATATTTTTTTGGTAAAATTAAGGATTGGTATGTCTACACACATGCACACAATAGATTACTAGAAATTTTATCTGAAATTTTCATCGCAACAGTATTTCGAATTTTTAATTTTGTTACAATAGTTTTTCATGAAAATTTAAATTATTAGACACTTTTCCTGACAAAGAAAACTGTTTTGGAAACAATGCCAAAACTTTTTTTTGTTTGAGAATAAAGATTATAGAGTGATCATTGGCTGTTTTCAGAATTTCCAATTAAAAAACCCAACCGTCCTTTACAGCAACAAAGGAGATTTAGTCATTACAAAAACTGTAATACTTTAAATGGTATAATAGGTATTATGCATTCAGGGGCTATCTGCTTTGTATCACATTTACATTGTGGCAGAAGTTCAGACAAGGAACTTTTTCTTTGAAGTAAACCAATGGATCTTCTTGAACTAAATGATGTTCTTATGGCTGATAAAGGGTTCTTAATTGAAGAAGAGTTAGACAAAATTGGTTGTAAATTAAAAAGCCCTCTTTTTTTTCAAAGATAAAATTCAATTTTATGATTCTGAAACTGTTAATAACTGCAAATGGTCTGACGAGCAAGTTACTGTGGAAAGAGCTGTTTTAAGAATCCAACAATATAAATATTTTGAAGGTGCTCTTCTATATGAAAGTTTACACAATGTTAACAGTGTATTTATTATAACATGTTTGTTGTGTAATTTTCATGACACTTTAACAAATGTAACACAAGAAAGCTCTTAATATGTTTCACTTTAACTATATACTTATTCTATGTATGTATACAAACATTGAAACTAATTAATCGAGAATTGAATTCCAAATATGATAATAAATTCAGGCATTAAATTTTTCAGACTAAAATGTGTGTATAGTAAAATATAAATTTGTTTTCATATATAAAATATAAAAGTCCTGTTCATCCTTACATGATCAAAATAAAAAAGCCATTTTTGAATCTATAATTATCTTACAAAAAATAAAAATTGCAACACATTTGTGTGGTATTTATGAACACAACATTTGTGTTTTTCAGTTTGAATGTGGTATAAACCTATCATACAAATGTAGAATTTTTTTTACTGCATATAACAAATATGCATTTATTGGTTTTTGCACAATTTGAAAATTTATCACTAGATTAGATTTATGTTTGCATAAATATAAGTCTGAAAAAAGACTCATGTATATTGATATTATCCTGCTTATAAGTCCTGAATGAATTTGTTGCATTGAGTTAGTTACAAGCATTGACTCTAGAAGAGGACTTGGAGCAATTGTATATTTATCAAGAATTAGGATCATGAAACACAGTAATAATATAATTTTTTTAAGTTTACTTTTTCACTTTAAAGTACTAAAATATAGTACTACAATATATTATCGTATAGTTTGGTACATCACGAAAATATCCAGTTTTATCTGCAATACTAGAATTCAAAAGTCTAATTGCATTATCAGCTGAGGGTGATTTTTAGATGCATCATTTTCAATAGTGTTCGATCTCTTCGAAATTTTGTTTCTCAACACAAGAAAAAATTAATGATAAAGATTCTAAGTTATATAAACAATTTTTAAAACAGAAATTGGCCTTGAAATCAATTTTAATTAAATAACTATGAGAATTTAAAACATAATCAAGCAGAAATGCTTTTAGTAATGTTAACCGAAATAATTAATCATTTCACACTGCAAGAGTCAATTATGCTGAAAAATATTTTTCATTCAATTTAAGAGTGGAAAATTGATTTAAAATGAAACTGAAACCAAAACCTAAGCTGTAGCCTTAAAATAGTATGATTTGTACCAATACATTGTGAAGCCTTTAAAGATATGTTATAAAATAATATTTGGCACTTTGATAGTGTTAGTAATTATTGCCTATAAATGTTTGAAAATTATTTTTTATAAATCATTGTCTCCTTAATTGGAAAAAAAGAAAAAGAAATGAATCATACTAAGATATGGGATTATTTTTAGGAATTGTTTGAAACAAACTATTACACTAAAGGGAAACATCCCAAGTTATTTTCGAGAACATTTTTCCATACAGGAGCATACAAAATTTTTGTTAGGTAGCTAGTTTAAATTAGTAATTAAAATTTATTTAACATGCATTATTTATCAACATTTAATTTTAATATTACATGATTATAATACAAGTGAAGCATATGAAAATTTTATTTTTAAGTAAGAAATTCATTGTATTAATTTACAAAATGCTTTTATCATATTCTGTTGAAAGACTATCACTTCATTGTTTACTCATGAAGAGTATTTTTCTAAGATGTATGACAAAAGAGGCTTTTTTTTGTCAGTTTTAATCTTTATTTGCATTAATATGGATATATAAAGTTTAAACATTATTATTGTATACTAATTTTTGAAACACAACTGTTCTATAAAAATTCCCAAGACATAGTTAAGATTTTTTGAAATATATGATGAATCTGTAATGAAATAACATTTGCCAGCTTTGATTGTCTGACTTTAATTAATTATTATCATTTATGAAGGTTTGAAATTTCTTTTAGAAATGACTGTGTTCAAAGTTCAAAAAAGAAAATACTCTTAGTTCAAGAAAGGAATCATGTTAATACATAATTTTTAGAAATAATGACTAAATTTTATTGGATTATTCTTTATTACAAATTATTTCTTATGAGTTATTGAATTACATATAAATTGTCTAATAGATGTATAAACCACACAAATATTTCCATACACTTTTAAAAAATAAATCAATGAATAATATTAAAAGTTTTGATATCCTAACAATAATACTGAAATGGATTTTCAAGAACAGCAAAAAGGAAACTTTATATGAATATTAAAAAATAACAAATCAGGCTTTTTTTTTTTCAAAATTACAATAAGTTTCTATGTAAAAAAATATAATAAAATTTGCTAAGGAAGAGGTTTGCTTACAAAGAACGAATGAATGTATTTCAGCCGATCTGCTCTGAAACAAGACATTTTAGAATGTAAAAATATTGTACGGAGTTCCGGGATTTAATGCTATCAATCCAAAAGAGCAAGACAGTCTTCAGGAGCGATGAAAATTTATTGTTTAAAATCCTTAGAAGTGCCAGATACAGTACCTTTACAACTCTAGAAATACAAATGACTAATGTATTCCATTAGCAGTCACACTCGTCCTATTCAACAGTTGAAGTATTAACTAATCGTCGGCTGACTTTTCAGTAGTCAAAACAATACTTTGTTTTGGCGAGCACCACGCCCTATTTAGTCTGCTGGAATTTTTCTCAAGAATTCGTTTACATCAGAGACTGCGATATTAGTAGATTTCTTTTTAGAAGCATCAATATATGTTCACCAAAAATGATGCCAACTTGGCTATGCTTCCATTGAATCGCCATTTTTATGTAACGAACGGAATTGCTTGCGAATATTGCAAATTTAACAAAATAAATACAACAGAAAGTAATATTAACGAATTACACATTCAGAACTAATTAATTACACCATTTTTAGCGCTCAGTGCACAACATTTGCAACAATATATATATATATATATATATATATATATGAAGTAACAGCAACAAATAACTTGGAAAAAGAATAATATACGAATAGAATACGAAGTAACAAAACAAAGTACGAAAGTGTTTTGCGTTAGGCGGGAAACAATTGAAAATAAATATCACTAGATCATAATGTCATATGAATTTAGTCCATTATAATATTTTACATTTTAAAACAAGTAATATAAAAAAAAAATTAAGTCAATTCCTTATCAGGGTCAATAAAGAAAATTTTTACTTTAGTTGCTTTTTACTAAATATAAATTTGTATACACATGACGGAATCACAATATTAAGTGGCGAAAAATTTTTTTGTTCAATAGAGCGTTGCATAATTATTTAAATCACAATGTGGTTGGCACTAATAAAAAAGGAATTTCTGAACCTAAAAGTATACAAAAACACGAAGCTAAAGAATAGAAGAATAAACTCTTAAATCTAATACTATAACTAAAACTATATATATATATTTAGTTACGAAACAAAAACTAAAAAGACTAGAAAATATATTAAAAATATTTAACGTACTAAAAAGAATTTAAAGAATATAAAATACTAATATTATAGCAAATTCGAAAGTTAGCGCACAATCACAAGTGTAAAACGATCGGCTGTCATTGTTTACTTAAACGCACATGGAAAATCACGTGATATGGGAGTGATTGCAGTACCCTCTAGTGATGAATCGAGTCCATCATGATAATGTCTATCAATGGGAAAAAACATTTCACTTTCATTTAGAATGGGTAAATTAGAAAGAAAAATATATGTTTTATAGTAACGATTGACTCTCATCTATTCGTGTAATCAGTTCAGTGTTATTTAGGCTGAATATTTTTTAAAAGACGAAAGTAAACTATGTAATTATTTTAATAGCGACATCTAAGTTTCTCATCTCAAATTAACAATTATACTTCTTAAGCTTTTTCAATTGAAAATATAGACCCCAGCGATATTAATGCCACTATCATGATTATTCGTCTCAGGTTTATTTTTCTCGAAATTGCTCTTCAGTATATTATTTGTGTGAGCAATCTGCATCAGTGGCGCAAACAAGGGGGTGTCCGGAAGCCCCCATAATCCTTGACATTTTTTTCGATTGGTTATAATCCTATGTATATATTGCGTAACACTTGTTATTAATAATTTTAAAAAATAATACTAATTATTTATTCAATAATTAATTTTGTTTTTGTTCCCGAAAATCGTCAAATCAAAATATATTGGGCGGCATCTCGGAGTGCGATACCAAAATGGTGGACTTTCAACCCTGAACCCCCACCCCTTTGAAAAATTTTTGTTTGCGCAATTGATCTGCATAATTACAATTTTTCAAAAACTATTCGTGCAAGTACAAAATTTTAGAAAGTTATTATGAAATTTTAAAAAATCTAAACTCTCTCTCATCTAAATAGTTCAGTGATGAGAAAATAATAGTGCGGGGAAACACTTTTCACATCTAACATAGTCACGTCATCAATAAAAGTCAAATTTCGCGTTTCCTACATTGTAACGTAACTCTGATCGCTTTAACAGCATTGAGTTGCTGCAAAAAAGCTCTTTTACTCAAATTCTTTTGCATTAAGCTTGTCACCAGTGAAGGGAACTTATGTATCATTCGTGTCAAAGAAAAAACCGTAATGCGAATTTCACTTGGTACATAAATAAACTTTTATTGATTTAAATTAGTGGTAAATATTAGAGTGAATTTACACATTAAAACTATTTTTTACTCTTTTTTTTACGGTATAACATATAGTATTACTGTATAACACGATAACTTTTTCGCAGTAGGAATAAATGTTTTTCCCCTATAATTGTCAATTTATTCACAAGAAACAATTTTAACACATTATTTAGTAATGAGATCAAGAAAAGTCAAATTTCCTTTTCCTACATCAGCACGTAACAGATCGCATCACTAGTGCTCACCGTCTTTATGCTACTACAAATAGCAAGATTTCAACGAAGTTTTTGCTCTAACATCACTTTCCGTAAAATCTGTCGTATAACCCGTACTTTTAACACACACACAAAAATAAGATTGAAATTTACGGGTGCGCAGATAGATATAAAAAGTGAAAGCTTTTAAAAATAGGAAAGATGAGAATAGAGAAAAAAAAAATTAGACTTCTACTTCGATCAAAATACTGCTTATTTAAAAGAAATGACATTCCTTATAAACTTAAAGGGCTGCGAGTTCTAGAAGAGTATATATTTTTTCTTAGTTTTAAATAATGCCTCGAATAAAGGACATCAAAACATAAAACCAATGCGCACATACACTTTAGTTCTTAAAATAAAAAAAAAAAAAGGGGGGGGATGCGTTACACGCGAATATGCCTAAAAATCAAAAATTGCATCATGAAAGTATAGGTGCAACGTTATACACCAGACTTTCCTTTCAACCGGCCCCCAGTGAATAGAAATAGAAAGCTTGACATCTTTGGGAAATGGACGCGAAACGTTCCTCCATTCCATATCAAAGCCTTGCCTTGCTCCATATATGCCTTGAAGTTTGAGAGGAAGTTTCCTGATTAGTGGACTAAAAGAATCGGTGAGTTAACTCTCTATTCACTGCCTTGAAGTTATGGAACACAGAAATTGAGATTGGAAGCCCTTGCCTGTGTGGTTTGCAGATTGAGAATAATTTAAAATTAAGAAAGGAAACATGAAATTAATATGAATAATTAGAAAATGGTCATTCGCCACCAGTGAAATGACGCAATTAATTACTATGGGGTATATGCGAGTCCAGAAGAATTCTTCTTGGCTTCTTAGTATTGACATTGGGATTGTAATTTTCAAGATTTAAGACATTTAAGTTATTTGAATTTGGCAGATTAGCAAAAAAATTTAATTGCTATTTTTTGAATACATTTTTTAAAAGTATAAATATTAATAGCTTTGTAAGTATATCTATTTCTAATGTATATAGATGCCTTAGTTATATTTATGATTAAAGCATTTTCGGCATTTTCTAAAAGTTTAATGTTTGAATTAGCTGCATAGCCCCACACAGGGCAATTGTACGAGAAGAGAGCTAGCAAAACAGCAGTGTAAAGAGAAGTACTTTGTTGTAAAGATTCATTTGAGAATTCCGGCAAATTAAGGGGTAAATTCAGCGCAAGGCGTTCCGGAATTTTTCACGTGCGTATATGATGTGTTGTTTCCATGATAAATGTTTGTCTAGGAGTACTCCTAGGTACTTCGTGCTCTGAGGCCAGTGTAGTTGTGTGGAGTAGAAGATCAGCGGTGTGACTGGTTTTCTTCTCCTGGTGAAGAGTACGGCTATTGTTTTATCTATATTAATTTTTATTTTCCATGTGTTAAAAAGGTTTTCAAGAAGGTGTAGGTGTGATTTGAGTGCACGGGTGATAATGTGATTTTTATAAGTAGCCAGGATAGCAGTATCATCAGCGTAAATATTAGTACTGGTTTGAAGGTGAATAGGTATATCATTAATATAGATGTTGAGTAGCAGGGGCCCAAGGAGACTATCCTGAGGCATACCACATTAGATATCAAAAGAAGAAGAAAGAGTATCATTCACTCTTACTTTGAAGGATCTGTTAACTAAATAAGAATTAATGAGAGGAATTAAAGCTGGTGGACAATTAGTGATAAGTTTGTATATGAGTCCCCAGACCCTGTCAAGAGCCTTCTGAATGTCTACAAATACAGCCCCAGTGAACCTGCCTCTCTGAAATCCAGAAGAGATTTTTCAGTAAGTATGAGCAGCGGATGGTAGGTAGAAAGATGCTTGTTGTCCCCAATGAATGAGCCATAATTATGGTTTTATAAGAAAAACGGTGCTGGTATATCAAATTTTCTTGCAAATTGCTTTACTTATAAACTTGTGTTCATTTAAAATACTGGTAATCATTAGAGTTAATTTGAACATTTCGGATTTTTTACATTCCCTTTTTAATGTACTGTAACTTTTTTTCCCCGGTATAACTGTCAATTTATTCGCAAGAAGGACATTATAATCCTTTCTGAAAAAAACCCTTTCTGGAATTAACTTGGAACAGTGTACTATAGATGAAAGGCCAAATCGAAAATGAACAATCGCGTTTCATAATATGGAGTTGTAACTGTCTCAAGTGTGGATTATATTTAATGTAGATTATATTTACTCTAGTCTCTTAAAATACATTAAAACCGCTATGGAGGTAACATAAAATACTGATTATAAATCATTCGGTGATGTATTATTTTTTTTACTCTATATCAATGTTTCTATAGCATTTTTAAGAACTGAACCACTCTGGGGGCTCACCTTCTTTAGGTGAGTACGGGTGTCACAATCCCGAGGTGCCCTAGTGATATTTTACTTTTCCCAAGGGGTTTACTGTCTTTGGTAAACATGGGCTTCAAGAATCCGGGGTACCCTAGTAATCTTTCTCTACATTTTCAACCCTCCTTGTCATTCAATTTATCCTTTCTTTCTTTTCCCGTCTAGATCACAGATTTTTACGTCCAGACCACAGACAAATATTATAAAATGAACATAGTTCAAATTATTGATTAGTTATTTCTTATGAGAAATTTTACAATTTATTATTAACATATTTTGGTTTACATTTTGTATTGCTTAATTTAGTTTCTTTTTCGTAGATATCCTTAAATATTTTGACTATGTTGCTTTATTTGTTTTCGACTAACACCGTTGGTTTGCCAACCCGCATGTTCACCGTTTGCAGTGTCCCGTAAAAAGGGAAATGGTGTTCTGGGGATACCTTTTGCATTCCCTTTGGCCCACGCTTCGCTGTAGACGGGAGGCAGGAGTGAACCCGCTCCTGTCAATTGGCTTGTGATATCTCTCTTCGGTGTCCCCGAAGAGACATTGTTGTAGGGTTAATGCTGTAGATAAGGGATGGTGGATTTACCCGTTGGATCCTCGCTTTAATATTGTAGCATTATATTCTGGTTGTACTCTAGGTAAGCGTCGTGTCTAGTTTTTGCCAGATGACCGGCACACTGCTTACCTTGTTGGACGACGTGGTGAGTGAGGGCAGACCAGGATGTAGTTGTATACGCTCTTATCGATCCAATGCAGCTGTTCCCGGGTGAAGGCCTTGTATTACCCAATATCAACGTTGATCAAATTTCACAAAATACGAGATTTTTACTAATTTCCCTACCGATCAATGAGATGTCGAAGAAATCGCCATTTGCTACCACAAAGCCTTCATCGGAATAGGTGGTGAACCGAAATCAGTGAAACGATTGCGTTTTGGGGATCTACTTGTTGAAACAAATTCCGCAGTTCAAACAAAGTCTTTTCTTCTAACGAAATCCTTTCTGGATTGCTCTGTTCCTAGAAATCCACACAAGTCGCTCAACTCGTACCGAGGTGTCATTTCTGAGCCTGACCTGTTGTGTTCTTCTGAGGCTGAAATCCTTGAGGGATTTTCAGATCAAGTCAGGTCAGAAGAATCATTATTACAAAAGAAGCAACAATTATTCCTACCAAACACTTAATTTTAACATTCAATAGCCCTAAACTTCCAACTGCAATAAAAGCAGGTTACTTAAAATGTAAAATCCGTCCCTACATACCAAGCTTTCTGCGCTGCTTCAAGTATTAGAGGTTCAAACATTCTCAAACTTCGTTCCGCGGTCAATTGACGAGCTCTAGATTGCATCCGTTGGACATTCTTCGACGGAGTGCAGTTTAGAGCCGAAATGTGCTAATTGCTCACGATCCCATCCATCAGACTCGAAATTATGCCCGAAATGGAAAACAGAAAAAGAAATCCAAGCTATTAAAATAAATAGAAATATATTGTACTTAGAAGTGCGAAAATCAATAGTTCTACAATTATCTCAAACATGCGCAAGCTGCCAAACTCTCAAATATAAACACAACTACCCAAACTGATGAAACCATCACGAAAATAGTATGCTCACCATTGAAATTATTACAACCATTGGTATCCGTTCCAAAGCGAACTATGACTTTCGAAATTCCTACAGATACGAAAACATCTACCTCAGCTCAGGCACACCTCTTACCATCTACATCTTTTGTTGCAGTTACAACATCATCAGAATCTCAGCCATCTATTTCTTTAATAGATACGGTTCCCGCCACATCTAATAACCTATATACCTCTGCTCCATCATCCTTATCCAATAAAACCCTTTCTTCATCTACAGGATCAATGTTTTCACCAGTGTCAGCTGAAACAAGTCCTGTTCTTGAAATTTCCATTACATACAATACCATACCTTCTACATCTCAGGCATTCGCTTCCCCATCCCAGAGGGACAGGAATTCTCGTACTGGAACTCAAAAATGTTAATAAAACCTAGTTTTATATTATAAGAACAGCAGTATTGCTGTTTTTGGCGAAAACAATTTTCGCCAAATGGCACCAAGGAAGAAACCGCGTTTTTCAAAATGGCATCAGAAACAAAGAGGAGAGAAAAACGTGGTTTTTCAAAACGGCGTCACAAGAGACGAAAAACGTCGAAAAAACCCGTTTTCTAAAATGGACTACAAAGGAAACGTCAAATCAAAAATAAGCAATTAAAAGCAAATTCTTTCCGAATTTCGGACATCCATATCAAGATTCTATCAATCTTTCACTCATACAAAAAACAATCATTACTTTCTTACCTTTTAATCAGAAGACAATCCATTCGCCATGTTTTTACGAAGAAAACGTGATTTCTATAACTGCTTCTACAAGAAAAACTCAAAAATCGTCACTTATGAAACGCAACAGTGGGCTGATAAATAACGATCTCCATTTCTCTCAAACAAATTATTTTCGTATTTCGGACAATCGTACTGAAATATTTTCAATCGTTCACTCATTCATAAAGCAATCATTTCTTTCATACTACTTTCATTCAAAAGGTAAAATATCCATTCATCGAGCTTCAAAAAAGAAAAACGTGGTAAAAGCAAAACGGTGCAGAAGCAAGCAAGGTCAAGAGCGGAAATAACCACTATCCGAAGGGAGGATTTTGTGCTCGACTGGTTTTAGGGTTACCATTTTACTTAGCCTAAAACTGGACAATTTGGCATGCTTGCCATATTGTAAACTCTATCGCCAAAGTTTTTGGAGCCAAAAATTGGTCGCCAAGAAGTGTGCCCTCCTAGGATTTCCACTAGGATACCGACTTCTAATTTACGAAAAAGAATGTTGCTGTTGTTGTTTCTAATGCCACCTGTCTGACGTAGTCAGATCGAGGCCCCCAAAATTCATCTCGGCAAGATGCTAGAAGTACGCCTGTCATTGGCCTTGAGCACCATACAGGTGACAGTACGATTTAGCTCGGCGAAATTCGCCGAAGGGACGATAGATAGCGACACCACCTATCTCCACTAAATATTCTTTTAAATCCACTCTTCCAAGATATATATGGCAGCACTGGTTCTATGATTATTTTATCGGGGAAGGCGGATAGTTTTATAGCAGAAATTGTGTTTTCAGCTGACATTTTCATCCGATAGCGAAGATTACCATTTTGTTTCGAAAAAGTAGTTAATTTCAAAAGGTGACTTATTTATTTATTTTTTTGTATCTTAATGAAGACCCTAGAAAACGATTTGACTATTCATTTTAAGTGAACAATGTATATAATTAATTTTACTGTTAAATATCTTTAATTAATTACTTAGCTCCATTGAACTAAATTTCCTAAAGTTTAGTATTTTTTAATGTATGTCCCTTAATTTTCAATGGGGTTGTTCAAAAAAAAATATTGCAGGAAAAAACTACAGTAAATTATAATGCGGTAAATAAAAGGGTTAAAGCTAAATAGTTTTAAATTCTTTAAAATAAAAAAAATCCCCTTAATTAAACAAAAATGGACAAAAAAACCTAACTTTATATCATAAGTAAAACATCACAGAAAAACCAAAAATACGTATAATTTATTCTAATTTTCATGAACATTGAAATATATGTTTATTTCTCAAAAGTAAACTTTAGGCTGAACCATCTCTTTTTAGTGCACAGTACCCACTCACCAGAAATATTTTTCTCCGTTTTATATTTATGTGAATAATATCAATGAAAACATTTATCTTAATAAAATAAACATCCTTCTATCTAGATATGCGAAATATGTAATTCGGGTGTCATGAATTAAAAGCATCTTATATGCTCAGAACTAAAGTGTCTCAAAACCATTGTGAGATAAGTAAACTATACTGATAGCTAAAATTTTCATGAACTCTGTAAAGACTACATCTCTTATGTTCCTTTTCTTGTTAAAATTTTGTTAGTTGCCCTGTTTAATATTGTAATGTGTGTTCTTTCATTTTTGTTATTTACCATGGTTCTTGTTTGATACTTGAGTTATATGTATGGATTAATCCTTCCTATTAATGCGAATGGTACTGTATTTAATTAAAAAATGCGAGTTTTAAGGCATAAATATTTATTGCGACTGCTTTGTGCAGTGTCTCCCTTACAAAAGAATGTACAAGTGTGGGTGAGCGGGGTGGGGGTGACGATCGCAGCGCCAACATCCCGGTCTACATTGAAATAACATTTAAATGACATTCACGACGTTTGATGTATGATTTAATTTTTTACTTTATGCTAATAATTTTTTCCGAATATTCTTCTCGGATGCGTTAATTTCAGTACTGAACTCAGAAACATCTACTATTGAATTTTCCATTTCTGAATTAAGTTGCTTTTCAATTAGAGTTCTTTTTCGATTAAATGATCTTGTAATTCTAAGATATTATCAATATCATCACTGTTATTTTCAATGTTATTTTTTGTATTTTCGTAATTAATTTTGTTACGGACGAACGTATAGGCGCTCTTTTATTTTTAATTTTTTCAATTGGATTCATTTTGCTTTTGCGGTAATAAACAATGATTTATAATATTTGCAATGAAATAAACAATAGAGGTATGAAATTGGCTTACCTCTATTTAAATGCGGAGCCTTGTGAAAAGAAGTCAATGAATGGTATCCAATTGATGTGTCCTTGCGAGAGAATGAAAACACTTTGAGTGATGAGCGTTGAATGGAAACAGTTCAAAACAGCTCTAAGCTGCAGTCGGGTGGAACGGAAACACAAAAACGAAAAACGCAAGCTAAAGGTGCGAGGGAACGCAGTCATTTTTTGTGACCTTTGACACTGTCGATGGGGTGAATGTCTTTGCGACGTTGGAACAACTTTGGACGTTGTTCTGCGAAATTAAGCAAATTATGTGTATGTATAATTTAGTTTAAAAGTGCGGATATCCATAAGTCGCAGAAGATCTGCGTAGTCGACGGACCATATATTGATGCGAATGGTACTGTATTTAATTAAAAATGCGAGTTTTAAGGCATAAACATTCATTGTGACTGCTTTGTGCAGTGTCTCCCTTGGAAAAGAATGTACAAGTGTGGGTGAGCGAGGTGGGGGTGACGATCGCAGCGCCAACACTTCCAATAAAGCTGAATGTAACAACAACATGAATCAAAAACTAGATTAAATACTTGAATTGTTGACCATTATGGATTTATTGCACGCATATGTTCATTACACAGAGAAGCACTTGCATTAAGTATTTTCTTTAAAGAAAATATAAATACATGAAATTTAAATTTCGTATGAAAATTAAATAGAATATTTAAAAAGTAAAAAAAACATCGAATTTTTTTCTGCTGTTAACTATACAAATGTATATGTATCTGTTAAGACGCATGCAACTTATACCAATATCTCTTTGATGAAATGCTTTTTAACTAATTATTGAAATACATTTCCAGTGTTAAAAAACTATAAAAACATTAAAAAAGTTCTCATTTATTTATTGAGATGATGAATTTACACATACTTATTTTCCCTGAAAATTTTGAATGGTAATGAAAGAAAAAAAATCATACCAAAAAATGAACGTGTAAGGCAAGTTTTAAGAACGCTGTAATTTTTGATTATATATATAAAAAAGAGAAGTATATATATATATATATATATATATATATATATATATATATATATATATGAGTTGTTAAGTTGAAATAACATCTAATCAAATATAAAATCATACTACCCGATGATGGATGCTGATAAAAGCTGTTATTATTGATCTAGCAAATGACGCATCCCTTTGGGCTCTGAATAATAAATCAAACTATAGTAAAATGATTAAAGTGTTCAGTGTTGGATTTGGAGATATATTCATAACTGTAGAAATTCTAGTTGTTAACGTACTGAAACTGAGCTTTAATTATATGTGATTGAAAATTTGGAAAATTGCTGAATTTTTTTAAATAAAAAATGTAGCCACCCATCCGGTATAGTGTTTAGTGAAGCCAACTGCGATGCTGTAGGGACTGGGTTTAAATCCCGGAGAAGGCATGGATGTTTGTTCTTGTATAGTGCCTCCGTGGATGGGGGTACTCTAAATAGCAGTGTAGCCGCAAGTCCTTTCGTGAGGTTGGTGGAAGGTAAAGCGAAGTTTGTGGTTCTTGACCACCCTGAGAGTGTTCTCCCTCAAAATTGGGGTGGTACGGAGCCAAATCGTACAGTCACCTGCATGGTGCTCAAAGCTAAGGCTAACGACAGGCGTAAGAATTTAGCCCTTCATTGCGATGAATTTCATGGACCTTGATCTAATGTTACTGTCGATCAAGGGGCATATAAATAACAACACAAATTAAGAATGTTATTTATCTGATATATATATGAGACGCAGGGAAGTAATTAAATTAGAAATTTCATGAAATCCCTGAGGGAGATGATCAATTCACACAAGATGTTAAAATAAGAACTGTGTAAGGTGATTATTTCCCTAAGGAAATTAAGCAATTTGATAAAATCCCTAACCTGTGTCAGTGAAATGATGAAATAATATTGTTATGAACTTAAAAGTGTTCATTTAGCAAATATGATCCATTATACATTTAGAGAACAATTTCAATTCTAAAATTCTGCGAGCTGCATCTACCCGATGCTGGGCGTTGGAGGAAGAAATTCAGTCTCGAGCCAGTCATTTAAAGTAACTTAGTTTATTCAGAACTACCGAGTGAGAGTGAGCACGTGATTGCTTCACCCTTTTTATATACAGAACATAATGACGTCACACAACCTCTTCACAGTTACAAAAACGGGGCGCCATGCAGCCACTCATTCACACAAATAATTTTTATTCACAACATACTCCCCCTTTCAGACTTGGGGAGAGTCTCAAACCTATAACAGTTATAATTCAAAAGATCAAGTCTTTTCGGTTCTTTAACCAATCTTCCAGAAGAAGTATATTTTTTTTACAATTGCATCATTAGTATTCAAGACCTTTTCAGGTTTAATACTTTTAACAGAAATCGATTCCTCTTTCAACTCCTTATCGCTATTAGCAATCGCTTGTACTTCCAAAGGGAAGATACGTTGCACGGGGCGTATTACTGTTCCATGTTGAGTTTTTAGCCGAACTGTTCGAATTTCACCATCTCGACCAGGGATTAATTCTATAATCTTAGCTATAGGCCAAGGCAAACGTTTCTTATTGTCGTTTCCAATTAAGACAATTTCCCCAATTCGGGGTTCCCGCACCCGATTATCATTCTGTTTTTGTATTAGCTCACTTAGATATTCTTTCCTGAAACGTTGTCTTAAATCACTTAAAAGTTTAATTCTATATTTCATTCTTTTTCTTAAGTCTCTCGAATTCAATTCGTCAATATCGGTAGTATCGGAACAGCGATTCTCTATTAAAAATATTGCTGGAGTAAGAGGGATCAATTCCTGTGGATTCTCAGATATGTAAGTTAAAGGTCTACTATTGATTAAAAATTCGCAATCACAAGTCACTGTAGACAATTCTTCATAGGACAATATTGATTTTCCAAGAGAACGTCTCAATAGTTCCTTGATAATGCGAACCAACCTTTCCTACCAGCCTCCCTACCATGCGGCGGTGGGTAGTATAAATTTCCAAACTATTTTTTGATTTGATGTTTCTCTCGCTATTTTATGTTAATCCAATTTCGCAAGGTCATTGAAAGCACCTCGGAAATTAGTACCGTTATCACAGTAAATTATCCTGGGCCTCCCACGTCTGGCAATGAAACGCCCAAGGGCTAGCAAAAAGGCGTCAGAAGATAAAGCGTTTACCAATTCAAGATGTAGTGTGCGATAGACTGCGCAAGTAAACAATGTAATCCATACCTTTTTGCCAGCTTTTAAAAACAGAGGTCAATAACTAAGTCAATTCCTACAACTTCAAATATCGCGCAATCAGTCACACGGTCTGGTGGTAAAGGTGATGGTCCGCTTGACAATGGTTTCTCTTTAAAACGAGCACAAGTAAAAAATTCATTCAAAATACTCTTAATAGTTTTTATAGCTCTGATAATCCAGAACCTTTCTCTAATTAATGATTGCATTATTTGGATTCCTGCATGCCAGTTCTTTTTGTGTATAGATCTAATAAAAAGTTTTGTAAATTCACATTTATCAGGTAACAATATAGGATACAAAAAAGAACTTTCATCATTTCGCTCAGTTATTTTAGATTTTCCTCTTAAAATATTATCATTATCAATAAAAGTAACAAATTTTAAAGATTCAACATCAGGTAAATAATATGTTTGACTTAAACGAATCAATTGTTTTTCAGAATTTTCAATTTCAGCAACAGAAAGTTCATGTTCCTTACATTTGCTATAGTCTTTGCGAAATTATTTACAAATCTTAAAATCCATGCAAATACTCTTATCATTTTATCATAATCAGACACATTACATATAAGCAAAGGGGGTGCATCGTTTGGTAGATCAACATTCGCATTTTTAGTTTTCTTTCTCTCTACGTTAACTTCTTGAGGCTCGCAACTGATTTCACCATCTGGCCAATATTCCGAATTTTATTTAAACCAGGAAGGCCCCTCCCACCATCTAGAATTAAGCATTTGTCGTGGAGAACAACCACGAGATAGTAAATCCGTGATATTCATGTTTCCCGGAACATACTTCCATGACTGAATTTGAGTTAGTTGTCTAATTTCCTTTATCCTATTAGCTACAAAAACTGACCAATTTCCATATTCTTTAATCCACCAAAGTGCTGTTGTGGAATCGGACCAAAGAGTAACTTTCAAGTCCAGCATATTAAGCGCTTTCATACAAGTCGAGCACCTACACAACAAGCCATTAGTTCTAAACGCGGTATACTCAAAAGTTTGAGAGGAGCTACTCTAAACTTCGCTCTAACGAGAATTACGCTAACTCCAGAATGAACTATTGATCGCGAGCAAAGACGCATCCCGCATATGACCTCTTGCTTGCATCAACAAATACATGCAATTCAGTAAAAAATATCAATTTTCATACAACGTGGTACAGTTACATCTTTCAAAATTTGAATTTCATTAAACCATTTAATAAATTTGTTTACAATATTCTGAGGCAGTTCTTGATCCCATGCTTTTTCCATTTTCCATATTTCCTGCAATAGTAATTTTGGGAGCAATGTAGACGGCGCCAACCTTTCAATGGGATCGAAAACTTTTTGTACAGTAGACAAAACTAATTGTTTCGTTATTTTCACTTCGCACGTTAATGAGTCGAAATTCGTGCAACATTTCAAAACATCATTATCCAAGTCCCAGATGATACCCAAAATAAAAATTTCGCCTGAATGTTTATCAACACTTTTACTTGCCACATTGCTCTCAAAAATACGTAAATTAAAACATCCTTCCGACATAATTAATTTAGTTTTCTCAATAAATATGTCTATTTCATCAGCACTGAAAACACCAGTTACACAATTATCAACATAAAAGGAAGATTTTAACTTTTGTGCAACTTCTTTACATTCGGAATTACTGTTTTCCAAAAGATGCATAATAGATGCATTCAATAAGTAAGGGCTTGAAGACACCCCAAACACAACTCGACAATGCCTGTACACTAATTGTTTGTCATTGCATGGGAAAAAGATCTGTGAGAGATAATCTTTATCTTTCGGTGCATCAAAAACGCCTTTTCAATATCGGCTACAATTCCGACTGGATAAATTCTAAAACGATCTAAAATGTCAGTTATCAGTTCAATAAGGTTTACGCCTTTATATAAACAGTCGTTCAAAGAGGGTTCCCTTTTTTTCACGGGCCGAAGCATCGAATACGGGTCGTATTTTTGTAGTCGCACTATCTAAATTAACCACAGGTCTATGCGGTAAATAATGGCATTCATTGTTCAATTCTACTTCCGGCACATGTTCAATGATATTTAAATCTTCCCATTGCGCCTAAACACACTTTTATAATCCTCAAAAAATTTACCGTTTCTTAATCTATTCATCATCCGTAGATGTCTTTTCCATGTTAGTTCTTTGTTACTGGGCAAATTTTCAGAGTTACATTTCCATGGGAGTTTAACTTCATATCTTCCACCGGGAAGAATTTTCATTTTATTCTTAAAATCGGTTAATTCAAAATTTTCTTTCGTATTCTCATTAAGTAAGGGATCCGTTATTCCTAAAACATCAAGTTCCCATAATTCTTTAACGCTAACATTTCGAACATGCAAAGATGATGTCGTTAGCATAACGTTTTTATCGTTCGAACATACTTTTCCAATTACCGTCCATCCTAGTTTAGTTTCAATAGCTGTTAAACCCGAATCAAATTCAATTAAATTCCCAGTCAATAATTTTCCTATATTATCAGCCCCAATCAAAAGCCGAATTTCCGTTTCTTTACAATTTAAATCCGATAAAATAATTTCTTTATTTTTTAACTCATTTAACCCTCTGACTGGATGACCCGCTAATTGAATTTCACTTCGAAAGCGATCTCATTTTTTTAAGCTAGCTACTCCGAAAATGCTCCGATAAATTTAGCGAACTGCTTCAAAAAGGATTGGCTGTTTAGTGCTTTCCCCTGTTAACGCCGCAGGAGGTCCCGATTGGTTTTGCAGGGGACGGTTTTATCGCTTTTCGGTCTCTGTTTTCTTCGAAACGGGAGGTTTCTCATTCACAGCTGTGGCCTAGGGCGAGAATTGTGAAATGGACATTTTCTACACTTCACGGCCAACAGAGAGTTCACCCAATTTATTACAAATATATATTTCATATATTTGGAAAACTTGCTCAATTTCTGATCTAAAAACCAATTAGGTTTTAAGAAATTTTAATTTTCTGAGTTTTGATTTTAAATTCGGTTTCATTTTAAAGCATTTTTGCATTCCTAGATTGAATTAATTAAAAATATTTTTTAACACAATCCAATATTTCGTGTGAAACGGCAATTAACTACAATTTTAGTTTCTAAAATCATTTCTGTTTGCTCATGTTTTTAAGTTTTTGAGTTTTCTCACATTTACTTAATTAAGATTGATTTAAAGACCAATATATTTTTTGACACATAGTTTATATAATTTAAAAGCTCTTTACTTTGTTTTCATTATTTTTTCCTTTTTGAAAAAATGCCATGACCAAAATGTACGCAGGCTACTGTGATAAATAATACTTGAAAGGGATGGAATATGACTGAAAATGGAAAATCTAAAATTCAGCTTTTTCAGGTAATATTACAATTAGACTACAGAATACAAATGTTGCAGAATGAACTAAATATTTCCCTGATGTATCACAAACTACATTATAATAAATCTATTGTAGTTCTACATTGCAGTATTTGAAAGTCATGCTACAAAACTTAAACTTGCTTAACTACCACGATGGGGAACTGAGAAAAAAATAGATATTGTTTACAAACTTGGTGATTTCTGGATTACGTTTGTATAACTACTAATTTCTATATAAATATTTTGCATTTAAAACTCTTGTGAATATATAAGGTTCTGATAAAAGTGAATAATTGATCAAATTAACAGTTGTTATCAATGTTATGTCTTAGAATATTTTGAATTAAAAAAGATATTTCAGTCATATTTATTTCAAGTAGAATTTTCATGTTGAGCATAAGTTGGATAGTGACAGATTGAAAAATTAAAGCTTTACAGGCAATGGAATTTTTTTTATGCCTTTACAAATTTTAAATATGTTTTTCTCAGATATTTAATTTTGAAGATGAGAGTGTTTTCTAATCCCTAAGGCGTTTTTCCTGTTCAAGATAGAGTCTTGAAATATCTTGTAAATGTTCCCTTACATATCTTCTATAAAAGTTCATATGAATTTAGGTCTGAGAGCTCTAGTTATTTTTTAAAAATATCTTAATGTTAATATTTAAAAAAAATTGGGTTTTTCCAGGTTTAGCCATAAAAATAATTACTAAAATTCAACAAAAAGATATATTTTAAATTTTATACTTTTTGTTTCCAATAATCTAAGAAATATTAATCACTTACAATAATTAAATATTTTTAATAATTTAACATTTTAGAAAAGTTTTAAAAATTTCAAAACTGTTCAATGCTTTAAAATTGTGAAATAATGGCTTGTCAAACTAACCTATTATTTTCAGAATCAATATAATAGTACAATTTGAATATAAAACAAAAATTAATTTTACTGTGGCAAACTGTTTACGACTTCTACTCATATTGTAAAAAGAATGAAAGATAAATATATAACATAGTGGCAGTAAAAAACACATTCATAATATGTTAAAATCCTGTCCCGATACAAATTTCAATGCATTTTCCAAACTGTAGCTAAAAACAATTATATGTTTATTAGGACATAAATTATTTATATTTAGATATATTTTTCCTTATTAAGTACATAATGAATAATGGCAAGATAATTTGTAAAATCCTGAAAGATTTTAATGAAGAAAAAAAAGCCAGACATAATTTTAGATAGTTAGAAATTTAATTATATAATACACAAATATGCATGTTTTAAAAGAAATAAGTTGGCTAAGAAAATGAAATTTACTAAAAATTTCCTGAATAAAGTAAATCAGATTTCATAATCAAATACATATAATTGTAAGAAAAGCTTTTATTCAATTTACAATTAGTTACAAAAAACCTTTAATAAAAAATAATTTTAACTGGTATAAATTGCAAAAAATATCAAAGAAGTATGAGAAAGACACATACATGTCGTTTACAGAAATGTCACAGCGTGATATTTTTCGAAACACGGCACTGCACACAGTCCAACATTACAGTCTTTACATTGAAAACGAGTTTTTGATGTTTAACGACTAAATCGTAAATATAAGAAACAACAGTCAAATATCTCGAGTGCAGACGGCGCTCGCTGATATTTGAGTGAGAAAATTAAAGCAGCATAAAATGCGACCTCGTTTGAATTATATCTAATGTGCATATTTGGAACTGTTTAGTGTACTCGAATTAACTCAAGTGCACACGTCAAGGGTTTATATTGCATTCTAAGTCAACACGGTGGCTACTGACGAGCGACTACGTAATTTTGAACCGCGGTTAAGTGACGAGGACGATACCTGAGCTGATAACTCCCCTTCCAAACTTCCACATCACACCAACGTGAGGACTTTTGACGTCGACGTGTTTAACGTGCATCAGCTCCTCTTCAACGCTAAACTTTTGAGGTACCAGGGCTCGAACACTGGACACGAGTTCATAACCACGACCATCAGGCTACCGTGGCCGCAAAAGAAAATAGCAAGTTTGAAAGAAATGTAATGGAGAAGTATATTTGAAGAAATAACTTCAAAACTTAACGAAAAACCAAAAATATCAAAATTTATTTTAGGAATAATAGTGAATATAACTTCGTACACCTAAAACCACTTTACGCAGTGTATTTTGAAAGTGAACGTTTCCCCTTTTAGAGAAACTTACTATAATTATGTCAAATTCCTTTCATTTTGCTCTAAGGGGATCCCGAAACAACGTAATTTATTTGAAACACAAAATTACTTATGGTTGAATCTAATACAATTCCCTACAAAATGAATGAAAACCCTTTTTTATCATATAAATTGTGTTTGAATAGGAGATGGTTAGTTAATAAGAACATTTAAAACGTGTCGGCAATCTATGGACCTGTGGCACGTGGTACAATTCTTAGTGGCACTCAGCACTACTCTACAAATTTGTCAATTCTTGAGTGGATGGAAGTTGATAATAGACCTTATTTGACAAACATCTTCTGAGAGTTATGGACATTTATTGAACTACAAAATAATCTGAAAGATAATTCTAAGGATAAATTTACAGCTATTTTGTAAATAATTGAGTGTTATTGCTAGGGGATTTAATTGTTGAAAAAAGAAAATTGCATGTGTACTCTGCTTTCCACTTATGTGATTCGGCATATCAAAGTAAAAAATCTTTCCTAATATGAAAAATATTTCGACTCCGCAAAGAAATTGTTTAACAACTGAATGCTCAGAATCGTGTCATGCATTATACCCCTGGTTTTGCGATATGAAAGAAGAGTCGTGAAAGAGTTAATTCGCATTACAATTTTTATTTAACTATAATGAAAGGAATCATTTATATTTCACTTTGTCTATTTCTTATTTAAGTAAATATGTTGAAAACATACATTTTTAATTTTTTTTATCTTTGTTGAAGAAATAGTAACATTTTATATTGTTTATTTTTATGTTAATAAATGTATTTTATTGATCCATAATTAATATAAAAATATAAAACTGTAAATTTAAATTATTTACCTCTATTCTTTAAATCTGCAAATATTACCGTAAGAATCGAAGGATTTCAAAAATTTCCTACTATGTGGCACGCTGAATGATACTGACAGATTGGTTTGGCACGTCTTAGCTACACAGTTGCCGCCCCTGATTTAAAATGTTGGGTAAGATAACCATTATATTTTTAAAATTTTATAAATATACAAAAGGAGAGTATTTTGTCAATACATGTTTTAAAAGGAGTAAAGTTTACGAGAACCAAATATAAAATTGCGTTAAAATTATTGGTACTCTATCAACCGTACTTTTATATATATATATATATATATATATATATATATATATATATATATATATATATATATATATATATATATATATATATATATAAGAAGTACATCGATAGAGTACCGTAGTTACTGCCAACTCGTGACAATGAATTGGAAATTAAGTTCACAATTCATTGTTATTAAAATATATAAAATTTTACATGACTTATTTTTGTATTTGTTATTTTTATATTTGTTATTTTTATATTTCTTACTGAGAGAGAGAGAGAGAGAGAGAGAAATGCAACAAATGGGAGTTCATTACCTGCCAAAACTGCAGAGGCCTGGTTGTTTACTCCACAAGCTCCTACCTTATGCTTACTCTGCCTTACTAAGTAAAAATGCCGTCTTCTGCTCGTCAAGATCATGGAATTGCAGATATTGTTTTCCATATATTTTAAATATTAGTTTTCTAACTTCTACATCAGCCTTTTAATAGTCTACACTCCTGCAAAGAAGTCTGAATTCAAAACTATAAAAACTTATTATTCCCAACAATGTCATTTATACCTTTATTTTTTTATAATCTATGAATGCGTTAAACTATTAATTTGTTATCGCGACTATATATTTAATATTAAATGCGAAAAAAAAACGAATAAGTTTCAGACTGAAACTTAAATTGAATTTTTCAAAAATTGTCATCGATATTCTCATAACTTTTACATATTGTCATTTTAGCATATCACACATCTATCTTCTATGCAAAAATCTATTATAAGTTCATCAAATGTTTCAGCATATTTTTACTCATAACATGCAGTTTTCAACCACATTGTGAGGCCGCGGTAGCCTAATGGTCAAAGTAACGGACTCGTAGCTGACGTGTCATGAGTTCGACCCCAGCACCACTGAAGATCCGCCGTGTAAGGGAGCGATGCTCAAGCGTCATCCTCGTCACTTGACCATGGTTTAAAATTACGAGGTCCGTCGCCAAGTGAGTGAATATTAACGTCGCACTGTTCAGCTACACGAGGGCTTTTAGTGATGGACCTCGTAATTTTGAAAAATGGTCAAATGACGAGGGCGACACCTGAGCTGGCACCCCCTCTCCTAACTACCACACCACACCAACGAGAGGACATTTCAGCTCTCGATAGATTTAACGTGCATCGCTGCCCTACACGGCGGGTCTTTTGTGGCACTGGGCTCGAACTCGAGACATGCCAACCATGATTCGATACCTTGACCACCTGATACCCCGGCCACAGGACCGTCGCCAAAAGCCCTCAAGAAGTTGAGTAGAGAAGAGAGAGAGTGCGACTTTAATATCCCCTCACTTAATTGAATTATATGAAATTTAAGGAATACTTGAAAAAATATTAGAAGTCGAATATATATATATATATATATATATATATATATATATATATATGTATATATATATTAAAAAATTAATCTAATGATAATTTTAAATATCCAAAGAATTATTAGTATTTATGGTAAATATATGTTTTTCAACTGAGTATGTGAGACACGCATAAATATCTTTTTCGAAATTCCAATGCAGAATTTTAGTGGAGCTAATACAAAAATTTCCTAGTTTTGTATGGTTAAGATTATAAAAATGTCCAAATTTTAATAACCTTTTCTTCAGTCAACCACTAATGGAACATGAATGATGAGGGATTATGCATAAATATATATTTTTTTAACTTCAATTTAAAAAGGATCTTTATATTTATTTATATGCGCAAATGTTAACTCTAAATTTGTCCAGATGCTTTTAAATATTCTTTATTTGAAGATTCAAGTTAAAAAATATAAACGTGAAATTAAAATTCTCTTTGAATGAAATTAATGTTCAGACATTCAAAATTCAAATATAATTTGTTATCTGAACAATACAAAACAAGGGATTCTACGTAAGATGCCCTGAATATCTGGCTTTAAAATTATGAAAAACTAAAGATTTAAATAGGGTTTTTTTAACAATACATTTAATTTTTTTTGCAAATAATGTAATACAGAAGCTTAAAAATTATTCATGTTTAGAAGTGTCCGAAATTTTAAAAGATTTTAAATTTTGAACCTTTTTTTTTTTATTTTTTGACACATAACAAAAAAATAATCATTTTAAAAAAATCCCTGAAAGTATTGATTAAAATAAAAAAATGAAACAGTAAATTATCCTCAATGTTTTAATATATAATTTGAATTTAAATACTACAGATATTTTTTAAAAACTTAGACATACATTATAAAAACTTAATTCCATTTGAGAATTTTAAGGTAAAGTAAAAAATTGAGAATTCTCAACTGGTTGACTTGCAATTTATTTCCGTACACTTTAGGGTTTAAAGAAATTCTTCGGTTCCTTTGGCAATCGTAAAATCTCGGGTCTCCACGTGGCCCATAAAAGTTCCCCCTCAACGCCCATTGTGTCTCCCCGACCGTCTCTAATTACCTTTTAAGATCGTAAACCTTTAAAGGGGGAAAAGAATTCGGAAAAATACCACCTTACCGGTTTTGAACACATTACTTGAAGGGGAAAAAATCTGTTTGGTTCATTTTTGGTGAGTCCCCGGCCTTAGGAAAAATTCAGTGTGGTCCGTTTTCAAAGCCTCTCTAGTAGGGTGGAAAAAGCCGTGCTGTCCATTGGAGGGTTAAAATACGCTTATCCTCAATCTTAGAAATAAATCCACATATTTTCTTTTCGGATAACACTTCAAAACTACATGCATAAGAGCGTTTCAAATCACTCACCTCAATAGAAAACACTCTGTGATGTTTCGGTTTAGTTTCGTTGCCCCCGAATAGAGAATGAGAGAGAGAGAGAGAGAGAGAGAGAGAGAGATAATTATAGTTTCCTCTCTAAGTAGAGTGGCCTTCAAAATACTAGTAACACTTTCACTAATGTAGCTATTTTCACAAGCGGTATCAATCAGAACTCTAACTTTCTTTTTTTTTTCCTGATCTTTAAAGCGAATGAAAACGCAGAGAGTTTGAAAGTAAATACTTTGGTTTCTGTTGTAGTTACTTGATATAGAGTTCTCAGTTTTTATGGAACACAATTTTTGATCATAATTCTTATTTAATTTTGGACACATAATTTCAAAATGAGAATAATTACATTTAGAACAATTAATATTATTTTTAATATCACAATTTTTACTCAAATGTCCAGATCTATTTAAACAAATAAAACAAGCACCTCTTCTTAATAACAATTGTCTCTTAGCATTTAAAGACATTTTTCTAGCATTAAAGCAATTTTCACTGGGATGATATTTCTCACAAAATATACAGTTATGGATTTTCTTACCTGAGGACTTTTCGGAACTCGCCAGAGCTGATGCGGTCATTAATTCAGTCGGCTTAACCCTTTCAGTTGGGGAATCTCTTCTTCGGATAGGAGTTCCAAAACCGGATTTTGCCAGCTGCACCATCTCTTCCCCTTGGACTTCCAGGCGAAGGAAAGTCATTAAGTGTTCTAGAGTTCGCGATCCTTTAGCGTCTGTTTCAGTATTCCGTTTTCTTTACCAGGCCATCAGGATTTCCTCGGGTAAGCAGGACTCTACCAATGGTGTAAGAAAGTCTCCATATTTTTCTTGTGTTCGTCCAAGGCTCTCCAACGGCCGTAATTTCCCTTCAAGTTCATCGTACAAGGTGGACCAATCAGTTTTCGATCTTCCAGAAACAGCGTTCTTCATTACTAAATTTAAAAGTTCACGTACGTAAATTTGTACTAACAAGTCTACACGACCGAATCTCTCTTTTAATTGATCAATGGCTTTAGGATAATTTTCGAGAGTCAGTCACTGAGCTACAAGACATCGAAGAAGCCATGACATTGGCGGTAAGTGACATTGACTCCTTTGAACCATGCATTATCCCTGGCTGTCCCCATCATGAAAATGAAAAAACTCAACAAAATTCCCCAGTAAAATCCACTTCTACTACTAATAACTCTGGAAAAAGGAAAGAAATTTCCAACTTTGAATATCCTCCCAAAGAAAAACGGCAAAAAAGATAGTTCTTGAAAATACTGTTAATGATGAATTAAATTTGTCTCAAAATAAATTTGAACTGCCACAAGGCGCTCACTTTAACAACCTCGAAGACTCAGATCCAGTCGAAAACGAAAACAACCCCAATGGCTCGAACAATTCGGCCAGTCAAAATGCTCCACAAACTCAACTCCCACCACCCATCATGCTTTTCGTCGAAAAAAACTACAAAGCCCAAATGGCAGCAATAACAAAAGCTTTCCCCAAAATAAGATCCCGCCTTACGGGTGAATTTCTTAAATTATACACAGACAGCGCAGAAGAAAGACGTATGGCTGTACAACACCTTACAATGCTTGACTTTCAATTCTACACTATTAAATCAAAAGCCGAACGCCCCATTAAAGTAGTGATCAAAGGCCTCCCCAGAAACACCAACCCTGAAGAAATTAAACAAGATTTGGAAATACTAGGATACACCCCAGACAGAGTTAATCAATTAATTGGAAGAAAAAATAAACGCCCCCTCCCCATCTTTTTAATCACCCTCCCCCGTAATCTTGACAATCTCAAAATATTTGCTCTTAAAACCATAAATTACCTCAGCATCAGAGTTGAGGGTTATGATGGTAGGGGTGTAACTCAATGTTACACCTGTAACAATTTTAATCATAGCTCTGAAAACTGCCACCTTAAACCAAGATGCCTAAAATGCGGTGAAAATCACCTCACCCGAGATTGCCCCATTAAACAAAAACTTGAAACGCCTTACTGCATAAATTGCAACATCTACGGTCATATGGCAAACTATAGAGGTTGCCCCTCATTCCCCAAACCCCCAAAAGGAGCCGCGAAAAACAACAGAAATTCTTACACCAACATTTACAATAGCTTAGTTAGACCAAATATCTCCTACGCACAAG
The DNA here is from genome assembly GCA_019973935.1 of Trichonephila clavipes. Classification (NCBI taxonomy): domain Eukaryota; kingdom Metazoa; phylum Arthropoda; class Arachnida; order Araneae; family Nephilidae; genus Trichonephila; species Trichonephila clavipes. The sequence continues at coordinate 81,795 of BMAU01005444.1, forward strand.
CGACAACCGGAGCTATTAATTCAAAAAGCACCCCTCAGATGGCGACACGCGGACCTGGGTCTTCGGCACAAACTGAGACCAACAAACCAATTTCCCCCAATAACAGATATAATAATAATCACTTCCCCAATTTTAATCGCAGAAATAACAATTTTAACTTTAATAACATGAATAATAACAATAATATTAATATCCAAACAACGCTGCAAATGACAATGCACTGTCTAATGCAGCTTTCCCAAATTCTTTGTAACGGCAATAATTTAAATACAAACCAACAATTAAATCCCAATCAAATGTACGCCCAAATAGAGGCATCTTGTAACAATATTAATAATGTATAGTTCCTTCCCGATTGGTCTCAGTTTGTGTTCATGGAACGCAAACGGCTTACTAAGAAAAATATCTGAACTACGTATTTTTATAGAGAAGCACTCCCCGGATATTTTTCTCATACAAGAGACACACCTGAGACCTTCACACAACTTTAATATAGCGAATTACACCTGTCACAGAAACGACAAAATCTCCGATGGACCGCGGACCGCAGGTCTGATCCTAGTTAAAAACTCTCTCAAACACTACTGACTCCCCACCCCTCCTCTTCGAGCTCTTGAAGCAACTAATATAATACTAACTCCCCCCAAGCATGATCCTATTTCAATTACTTGTGTTTACATTCCTCCCTCTTCCGATGAAAATTTATTTACTATAGACATTGAGCACTTTATTCAAACAGCTAGTAATTGTATTCTCTTCGGAGATTTCAACGCAACTCATACCGCTTGGAATTGTAAAAATAATACTACCAGAGGAAGACACCTCTTTAATTTCGCTAATATATGCTCAACTTAAATATCGCTTTTCCCTCAACTCCTACTAGATTTGGTCACAATTCCGCTAACACCATTGACATCGCACTAATTAAAAACTTCTACTACCCCTTTACAATTAACTCCATCGACGATCTTTCCTCAGACCATAATCCGGTTTTCTTAAATTTTAACTTCAAACTCGCAGAAGCACCCCCAAATCCCACAGCGGTCTCCACAGATTGGAAAACTTTCAAAATAAATCTAAATAAAAATCTTTCTCTCTTTGATTTCCATCCTAATAATATTAACAACACTAACGACCTAGAACAAAAAATCAGAGTTCACCGAGGCGGTCATTGATACTCATAGCCACGCCTCCCGACCAATAGAAACAGACCGAAGGAACTTCACTCTGCATAACATTAACCAGCTGATTAAAATCAAAAATTACTTCAGAAAACGTTATCGATTTTTAGGAAGGCCAAGTGACGCTCTAGCGGACGGACGTGTTTAGCACGGCCGCATACGATTTTAGTGTCTCTTTGAGCTATCGCACGAAATCTTGCATTTTCCCGAGTAGCCCTTTTCAGGGCTCTCTTTGACTACGACGATGGATATTTCCGATATGGAATTATCTCCAAATTCCCGATCAAACAATTCGTCCAGATCCTCCACGCCAAAACCAGAAAAGCCTATGACTGATTGCGAAAGACGAAGGAGTGCTATGATAAGGCTTCATCAGCAAAACACCATGATTGATGGATACAAACAATACTTGAAAAGACCTGTACTTGTGAAAGGCGAAGATGAAATCCACAGGGAAATGGAAAGAAATCTGAAATTTACCATTGATGCCAGGGAAAAATTGGTAAGTGAGCTACGGACTATGCCCCCATGCTTAGTATTTAACTGCCCAGATCACACTACTCTTGAAACCAAGAATAGTGCCCCCAAAAGCTTAACTGAAAATTCTATAACTAATGAAATTGATAAGAAACCCTCTCAGAAAAGAAAAAAAACACCAAAAATAACTCGGATGACTTTGTCTTTCCCAGTAAAACCGCTCGCCCTACCACTCCAACGAAAGTACTTGAACCAGTTGAAGTTCAAAACTCCTATGATAATCTTGATGAAGACCCCGAAATTAACGCTACTGAAACTCCTGATAAACCTGCACCCTCGCCCCCACAGCCTATTTTTCTAAAAATTAAAGATAACTATAGAGAGCAACTTAATAAAATAATGCAAAAATTCCCAAATGTAAAAATCTAAATCTGCAGGAAAAAGTATAAAGTTAAACACAGATTGCCATTTTGAACATCAAGAAATCATTGATTTCATGGATGAAGACCGAGACTTTGAATTTTACGTTTTTAAACCAAAGGAAACTAAACCAATTAAAGTAGTTGTTAAAGGATTACCCGGATGCACCAAAACAGATGAAATCGTCTCGGACTTAGAAGATCAAGGTTACACTGTTTCCAGTGTAAATCAATTGATCTCCAAAAGAACAAAACTCGAACTCCCCTTTTTTCTCATCACAATGCCCAGAAATGAATTTAATTTAACTATTTTTGACCTTACCCACTTGGGTTACATGCAAGTAAAAATTGAGGGATATTCTGTTCGCGGAATCACGCAATGTTTCAATTGCAACAATTTTTACCATACTGCAGCTAATTGTCACATGATTACAAGATGTTTAAAATGCGGAAAAGAACACACAACAAAAGAATGCGATATTAAAGAAAGACAGGAAAACCCCTATTGTATAAATTGCGACACATATGGACACACTGCCTGTTATACCAAATGCCCAAATTTCCCTAAACCGAAAAAAGGTTCCCCACTCCTAAATAGAAACAACAAGAAATTCACCAGTAACAATGTGGTTGAAGGAATTTCCTTCGCTAACATGGTTTCTGGAAATAAAAATAACAATGACCCTTCCCCATCCAATACTAATAATAAATCGGAAAGACAAAGCACTCCCCGAGTTTCCCCCTCTAACGAAATTAATTCCTCTGATTTTCAAGACATCATTGATCTCTTTAAAATCGTAAGCAATATCTTTAAACAATTCCCTAAGTTAAAAGAAATTCTCCCCGATCTCAAGAAAACAAAAGATTTTAAACAACAAGCACTTATGTTAATGGATGTGTTTATGGATTAATTTTTATTTCTCCATACTCCTTCTAATTAATATAATTGTTCCTAATTTCCATATTTTAACTTTTTTCTTCCTAAAACTGATCGGAAATTTTTTTCTTTAAAGTCCAATGCTCACGGATCCAATCGTATTCCTACTTCCAACCTCCTCATACGCCATTGGTCCTTCACGTAGTGGCCACACCTCTTGAACCACCGAACCAAGTACAGCAGCACAAGGCACCCTTAGATGCCAGATATGGGATGGAGGAATCTGCCTAGGTTCCAGTTCCCAAATTGAAAGTCGAAAAAGTCGAAAAGAAAACGTTATCATCAAACCCTCAATCCCATTTTCAAATCACATTATAACAGAGCTCAATCTGATCTTAAAAAAGAACTTAAAAAATATAACGATATCATTTGGCAAAAAAGACTCGAAGCTCTTAACACCGCAGACTTGGCGCACGCAAAAATTTTTCAAAAATAAAAGACCAAAAATTCCACCTCTTAACTGTGCGACAAGTACGACAGTCACTGATCAGCAAAAAGCTAACCTTCTTGCAACTAACATAAAAAATAATTTTGTTAAAAACGATCGCGAAGATGATAATTATAATAAAAATGATGAATTAATAAATACTACCGTAAATAATTTTCTTTATTCCCCTAATTCTTTTATCGAACCCCCTCTCCCGGATGAAATTATCCACTACATTAAACATGTCAATGCCAAAAAAGCCCCTGGTAAAGACTCTATAACTAACCGCATGTTAAAAAAACTTTCCAATTAAACTAATCCTAATTTTAACAATCCTAATTAACAAAATCCTCAAATTCAATCACTTTCCAGATAACTGGAAAGAAGCCATTATTTTCCCCATTAAAAAACCTGGCAAGGACCCTCATCTCGCATCTAGTTACAGACCAATATCTCTCCTTTCCACTATCGGTAAACTAACCGAATCTATTATTCTTCACAGACTAAAAAATTTTATCAATGAAAATAACATCCTCATTCCCAATCAGTATGGTTTCACTAACAAGCTCTCTACCCTTCACCCACTTTTAAGACTAACCGAAAATATCTCTGAAGGTTTCCAGAAAAAGAAAAGCACGGGAGCAGTTTTTCTGGACATCCAGAAAGCCTTCGACCGTGTTTGGATTAATGGTCTAACTTTTAAGCTAATTACCTTTAAAATTCCACATCCTCTGATTCATCTTATTCGCTCATACCTCACTAATCGCTCCTTCAGAATTAGAATTAATGAGACCCTTTCTAATGAACACTCTGTTTCTGCAGGGTGTCCCCAAGGTTCCTTGCTCGGTCCCTTGCTATTTAACCTCTACATCAACGATATCCCTGACTATTCACTCGCTAAAATTAACCTTTACGCTGATGATACTGCCATTCACGCCACGTATAAAAAACTAGAAACAATTTCCTTCGCTTTAAACAAACACCTTCTACTCCTGCAAAATTTCTACGACAAATGGAAAATAAGTATTAATGTCGAAAAATCTACTGCCATTATTTTCACGAAAAAACAGTCACTCCCACCACCTATTTTCATGTACAACAAGCAAATTTCCTGGTCTCAGGAAGCCAAATACCTTGGAATTATTTTTGATACACACCTAACTTGGAAACAACACATTTATTACGTACGCGACAAATTCCGGAAAATAATGTTTAAACTTTACCCCCTAATTGGCCGGAATTCATATTTAAGTATAGAAAACAAAGTGCTTCTCTATACAGCCGTTATGCGTCCCATCTTAGCTTATGCATGTCCAGTTTGGGGTTATGCCGCTAAAACAAATATTAATATACTTGATACCCTGCAAAATTCTTTAATACGTATGATCGTCAAAGCCATAAGATATATGCGTAATGAGACCACATACGTAAAGCTCTTAAAATTAATAGTTTCAAATCTCATATTCAGAATATCGCAATTAACTTTTTTAACGATTTAGAAACAACCAATAATATCAATATGCAAAATTTATCACATTATACCCCTAATGACAAAACAAAGAGACAAAGAAGAATTCTTCTTGACTCCTATAATCCCCCGTAATTCTATTTTCTCGTGTAATTTTTATTGCACACCGTATTTTCTAAAATGTCACTTTTTTATTTTTTGTCAATAATTTTCTCCTGCTCTCCCCTCTGGACATGCTCCTCCCCATAATTTAAATCTCAGCCCCCGGGGCAGCCAATCGGAGTCAATGTTCACTGTACCCAGCATCCAATCAGAGAGCAATCTCTTAGCTCTCAGCCCAGCCAAAAAACTCAAAAACTTTCCACCCAGATGAAGAACCATAGCCACGCCTCCCGGATTCCATCACTCGACCAATCGCCGTCATGCCACTCAGCAGAATGGAAAACACCACTTTTGCCATGCCCAGCATCATAGACTCTCACGATATGGGATTGAGGACTGTTTACAGTCCAGACGCCCGAAATTAAACGCCTATTCAACGCCTATTTTCGTTCGAGAGTCCTCTTCTTCTCTCCTTCCCGCTCAAAGGCGAAAAACAGTTCACAGCAGCGCCCTCTTACTAGTCTATCGTGTGCTCTGTGTCAAGCCTCCTAGTGTACTAAGTGCCACGCCATTACAATCGCCATTATAATTTAAGAAACGGCGTTGCTTGCGAATATTACAATTTTAACATAAAATAAATACAACAGAAAGTAATCTTAATGTATTACACTTTCAGATATAAATTATTTACACTACTTTAAGCGTTCATTACGCAAAACTTTTAACTATGTGTTACTTTTGCTGAACAGATATCAACTTAGGGAGGTATTTTCAAAAATCGACCCTCAAGAGTGTTACAGGGAGATATATATATATATATATAAACCTTTTTATCAGCTATTAGATCTACATACTTAAAATTTAACAAAGGTGTTTTTTTTCTTTCTTTCTTTCCTTTTTTTTTGTTTAGCTGAGATATGCAAAAAACTTTTTTTGTTTAATTTACAATTCACATAAAATTAACTCATTAAAAACTTATTTTTCCTTCAATCTGTGTTGTTTAATTTTTCAGTTCACACGTGCGTAGAACGGGTTACCAGAACCAGCTAGTTATTAATATTTCATTTGCGAGTTCCATTAGGAACAAAGTAATAAGACGGACCTCGTAATTTAAATGACGATCAAGTAACGAGAACGATAGCCGAGCTAGAGCCTCCACTTCTAATTTTCACACCATGACAACGTAAGGATTTTGATTTAATGCGTATCAGCTCTGTTACATGATGGAACCCCTAATCGTGATTATTTTTCAATAAAAAAACATGAAGGGACTACAATGTGGCGCTATTTAACATGGTGCCAACATTTATAGCCTTAGAATATTCACACTTTATAGCATAATGCGAAACACCTACCTGCTGTTCATCTCATTTATTTGCCACAGTAAGTGTTTTATCATAATTTTCAGTATATATAGGAAGAATTAGGTCAAAGGAAAATATAATTTTAATTTTTGAAAAATACTTCTAAATAAAATTTCGACTTATTTTAAGGATTCATTAAGTATTATGAATTCTAATATATCAAAACAGAATGGATTAAGAGTACCATGTATTCTGCAAATATATTCTAAAAGAAAAAAACAATTATAAAATCATTAACAGTACAGTTTCCTAAGAATCATAGTTGATTTTTGACGATGTCCATTGGAATACATACGAGGTATATCCAGAAACTAAGTTCCGTTTGGTAATAAAAATAAATTGTATACAGATACAGAAAAAACATTTATTGGACAAAAATGTAAAACTCTTAAACTACCTTTCCACATAACTGCCGAAATTTTGCAGGCATGTGTCATATCGTGGCACAAGTTTTTCTATGCCTTCTTCATAGAAGGTTGCCGCCTGTGTCTTCAACCAGTTGGAAACATTTTCTTTCAGCTCTTTGTCATTGTTGAAGTGTTTACCGGCAAGGAAAGACTTGAGATGTAAGAAAAGATGAAAATCGCTAGGAGTGAGGTCAGGGCTGTACGAAGGATGACCAAACACGTCCCAGCCAAATCCTCGTAGGAGGGTTTGTCCGTAAATTCACAAATTTGCCGATAAATTTCGATTGGTTTCATTTTCTTAGCATTCAGAAAACGAATTACACTGGTTTCACTTTCTTAGCATTCAGAAAACGAATTACACATCTGATTTCGCACGCAGCGGGATTTTCAATCAACACCGACATTGTAAACAAGCACAACAAAGCGTACGTGGCTGACAGTGATCTAAAAATGATGCATGTGTGTGTGCTTCTTCTCCTTGATACTGAGCGTCTGTCGGGCATGCGCGGAACTGCGATCGCTGCGCTGGAGCGGATATAAATAGAAACGGAACTTAGTTTCTGGATATGCCTCGTATGTTGCAAATACGTACACAACAACTTTTAAACAAAACACATATTTCACGTAATTTTCTTCTTGATTGAAAAAAAAAGCCGTACGCAAGTGTCTCAAAGTAGATATTTTCATTTAAAAAAAGATAGAGCTTTAAAGTTTTAAACTATTTTAGAATAATTCTTTAACGATCTAAGAAAATCTAAATTTTACATTATGACATAAAGCAAGCACACTTTCTCCATTTTCTTTTATTTATATTATTGATTATACATTATTATAATTAATTAAAAATTACATTATTTTTGACGCCTACGTAAATCAAGTTTGTGTAACAAATTCCTGCATTTAATAGAATGAAAAATGAATTTATAATAATTTACATATTTTAATGCATTTACTGAAAATCAAAATATAAATAAGTTTTACTTAAAAAATTTAATTAATTTTATCTAAGTTTATTGTACCTTTAATAAAATGAAATAGTGCTTCTTTTTTTTAACCCAATTACACCAATTTTTTTAGAATTTAAATGGATAGGCTGGTTATAAAGAAATGTATAGAATAAAATACTCAAAGACTATTACATTTTTGAAAAACTTTTTTTCTTAAATAATGAATAATTTTGTATTTGTGTCAGAAAATATTTAAAAAAAAGATTTATCGTGTAATTATGAAAAAATTTAAAAATTAGTTACTGAATCTAATTGTAAAGATGGAACTATATTTATTGAAAATTCGGTAGAGAGTTTTCTCAACCGGTATAGAAACTAAATGTGATTATAGTTGGAAATAGATTCCAAAAGTAAAAGAGTATTCGATATTTATCATCTAGTTATTAGCCGTCATGTAGAAGTATTGATACACGTTAAATCTATTGAGGCTCAAACGTCTTCTCATTGGTGTGGTGTGGAAGTTAAGACAGGGGTGCCAGCTCAGGTGTCGTCCTCGTCACTTGATCATGGTTCAAAATTACGAGGTCCATCGCCAAAAGTCCTCGTGTAGCTGAACAGAGCGACATTACTTGTCACTCTCTCTCTCCGGTTATTGAGATTTTCATCGATTTGCAATTCTATAAACGATTTTAGAATATCTCTATGTAAAGCTAATAATTTATTATATAATAATGGTATCTGTTTACATTATAATCATTTGCTCATATCAAAGGGGAAAAAATGTTTATTCCTTAATATGTGTTCTTTGTACATTAAATTCTGTACTTTCAACTGCTTTTTCTAATTTGATCATTTATATTTTGTAATCAAATATTATTCCTTAACTCAGTAGCGCAACAGCCCATGAGAGCCAAGACCTGCTGTGCCCATCTCAGTATACGTGACCTTGGGCGCTGAGTTGCGTGAGCAGATGCTTCGGTCATGTGGTCAATATGACGGGACAGTGTTTAGTTCCCAAGCAAGCATGGCACTTATTTATCAACCCACAGAAAGGATGAAAGGCTGAGTCAACCATGCCCAGCCCGGATTTGAAACTCGCACCTGTGGTGTGGAAGCGTGATGCACTACTACTCAGCTTCAATATTGTTCCTAAAATAATATATTTTCTGTGTGTATGTGTGATCAGCTCATACTTTTTATCAACATTTAACATCTTTAAAATGTTTTACTTTGAGTGAGATTCAACGAGTTTGAAAACTAACATTTTGTTCAAAATCTGTATGTCATCTATAAAATTTATAAAGTTTTGACTACATTTTATAGCATCAAAATCAATGTTAATACTTATATAAAAAATTTCTCTTAATATTACCTTTTTCTATTACAAAGTAGTAAATGTTTACACAGTCTTTAAAATCTTAAGAATAAGTAAAGTGTTTATTATCAGTTATAATTTCTATTTTTTTTGTCATATAAAGAAATTTTCGCATCTTTAAACAAATTTTAATTTTTAAAAGCCTGAAACTCAATGTCAGCATCTCTTTTGTTTTCCAATTAGGTTGTATTAAGATGACTTAATGCCAAGAAATAACTTTCGCATTTGAAATAATCCAAGCAAAAAAAGCAGGCGTTATTGCATATTAGAAATCATTAATTCCGTACAAACTCACCCGCCCCTCTAAAAAAAATTTATTACTACAGTTAATAATAAGACTTGTTTATTGAAAACTTAATTTGTATTTTAAGACTACAGTGGGCAGTAATATTTTTTACAAACATGCTCCAAATTTTTACTGGCTCTATGTAACTTAGAACTAAAATCATATAAAAAAATTGGTGAGAAAAAAATGAGTATAGTTTTTAAAAAATTTAAAAATGTTCCATGCGTTTTGATTTTTTTAAATTTCACATTTTCACCTGATTTAACTTTTTTAAGCAATTCTTTATAAATGTATGCATATAATGTGATGTTTTATATGATAATTTACAAAATATGGGTAAACTCAAATTTTTATGTAAAAATTTCAAGAATTTTAATGATTTCCTATACATAAAAAAACTTTAATTTTTTCTTTCACCCTATCACTATTATTACAATGCATACAAGAATTTATAACTATACATTAGATGAATACTTCTGGAAAGTTTTAGATAATGGACAAAAAAAAAACAATTATAATTGTAGCAGTATATATTACTCCGAACAGAAAGTTGGATGACATTATCGAGTTCCTTCATCTCTCTCGATCATTATTACCATACACATCAAGAGGTTCTGCTTTAATTAATAAAAATTATGATAAAATACCTATGATTTTAAGTGGAGATTTTAATGTCAAACTTGCTTTAGACAAATCTCTACAATTGATTGAATTTTTAAAAGACAATTTCACCTTATCTCTACAAAACAACAGAATAATATCAACGACAAAATCAAATACTACGATTGATGCAGTCTTTTCGAGATACTTAAGCGATATTGAGTGCAAAACCTACATTTCTTACTTTAGTTACCACAGGCCTTTGATAACAAAAGTATGTACTGAAGCACCCCCGTAAGCATAATGGAAATAGACTAATAATGATGATACTTTTCTCAAAATACATACAATAAAATTTTTTTAGTATTATGTATTGAAAAGGAAAATTTTGTCTATAATTATACCTTTTCCATCCTAATTATTTTTTTAAATACAGTTTGAAATAATAATGGTAATAATAAATTTGTTAATTATATATAAGATTACTTCAAAATAAAACTTTATTATACAATTAAATACATGTAAGCCAAATAAGTTTACTTCTAACGCGTGTTCACACTGATACACACTTCCTTTTTTTTTACATTATATTTAGTTTTGGATAAAAAAAATTTGGTTGATTTGTTGAATTGCCACCTCTCGCGCCAAGTGTTTTCTCGCCAAATCGATAAGTGCGCTAAATCTGGTAGTACTTCTGCATTTGTATTACATTGAGGGACAAGTCGTTTTTTGGAGAAACTTTGCACATGCGCAGTATATTTCTTTAATTTTAAGTTTTCCCGATATCGCGACAAGTTAGCTCATGCGTAATTCGTTCTTTTTTTTAAAGTTTAATAGTTTAATTCTCCAACGTTATTTTCTCGCGTAAGGGCAGAAAGTTTTTATTACGATAATTACTAATGCGCTTGCGCAGCTCATTTTTTTAACGGCCTTAGCTTCGCTTGCTTCGGAAATTTCGTTAGATCTGCTGTTTCCTTTGGATTTGTTCTTTCGTTGAGGAATCATTTTCACAGGTAATAGTACTCTTTTTCTACGCATAAATTTTCACAGATTGTCACGGTGTCCAGCGATGATATTAGAGAGAATCTGAATGAATGCATGAAAAATTACGATTAATATTGCGAAAGGTTTTCTTGCACTGTTGCTTTGAAAGAAAGCTGTTTTAGAATGGTGCATGAAAAAAGGTTTGATTGGATCATCGTATGTATGTCCGAAATGTGCTCAAAGTATGGAATTGAGAGAAAGAACGGGTAAGAAAGTGAATGATAGTTTTTTAATGGTACTGCAGAATTCAATCGAGTGTGAAAGAGGATACCCATCATGTGTTTAAGAGTGTAAGGATAGGATTTTGGTTTGAATTGAGTAGTATGGATATGTGCACCGTTTTGTTAGTGATGCAAAAATAAAAATGTTTTGGAAGGTGCTCTCAGAAATATGCAGTCGCACACTGGTATAATTTCAGTAGGGAACTCATCGTCATCATAAATGTCAGAAAAAGCAGCATTTTTTATAGGTAAGTGAAATTATTTCCATTTTTAAATGCTCAATTTTTTCAGCGATTTTCAGTTTCCAAACTTTAAAATGCTATTTTTATATGATTTTCCTCCTGCCATCTTGAATTTCGCGCTCCGGCTTTGCGTGTTGTGGTAGGGTTGCTATTCCGAAACCCAACACGTAAAAACGCGCCAAATTGGCGATTTTTCAAATTTGGCGGAAAGGCGGCCGATTCGACAATTTCACCAAAAATTTATAATTGGTTGTATGTAATGGCAATTGTGCTATGAAATACAAACTAAATAAAAAAAACTATTTAATATTTTCTTATTCTTGGGTAGAAATTTATAATACCAGAGTCAAAAAAAAAAAATTGAAGCACTTTTTAAAAACAAAATTTTATAATAATTCCTTTTTGCAACACAGAATATCAAAAACACCTCAGCATTATATATAAAAACAACTATTTCAAAAACCTTCCTAGATGCTAACGCATATATGCTATAGGGTTTATGTACATATTTTAATACATTTAATAATGATAAAATGTCCATTAAATAAAGTGTATTTCAGATTTATACTTCCATGAAAATATTTTGCATTGTATTAGATTTTGTTCTTACTTTTCTGTAAAAAATGCCATCTTATAGTGTTTATAATCATAAAACTTAATAATTTTTATAATCATAATTTTCGAGCATGTATCTAGATCAGCGTTTCTTAATCTATGTGCCAAGAGAATTTTTGACGAAGAATTAAAAGTTCATGAGTTTTGTAGCTTTGAAAGTAGTAATAGTAATTACTTCAATGTTTACTAAAGATATAAGTTTTTTTTTTTATTTATTCGTTATATTTATTCGTTTTCCTGCTATAATTTGATATAATTTTTTTGCCCAGTTCTAATTGACGTAGATTCAAATTGGCTTTCTTGAAATCAAAGGATTTATGAACTAATCCGATGTTTACATTTTTTTATGAGATTGTAATGAATGGCAAAAATGATGGTACCAGAGCGCCCTCTCCTGGCCGTATGGATACTTAACCAGAGTCTGACTGCCACCTCGGTGAAGGAAGGACGTGCCAGAGTCAGCCTGCCACCTCGGTGGAGGGCGGAAGTGCCAAAGTCCAACCATGCAAACTCCTTAGTATTTGTATTGTATTAACTGTTTTTATGTATTTGTAACCGTGCTCATTCAGAATGTCCCACCAATTAAAATTATTTGAGCGAGCCGCCGGTGTTATTTTTGAGTACAGGTTATAAGATTGCATTGCTGTGAACTAATGAAAAATATTTCATTCAGTAAGTAATAATGGTCAGATATTAAATAAAATCTTTCGATAAAAATGTATTTTTGTAACATACATCTTTCACATTTTTTTATATTCAGATGTACGACCAACAAAAAATAATGATAAATACTGATCACATTGTGTTGAGCTTATTAAATTCTTTCATGCTTGGTGGTATATATGTGGAAACACTAATTTTTTCTTGTTTATTGTGTGGTGGTACATAAAATTTACCACTGATTTGAATGCCTCAGAAATTGATGCTAGGGGATACATTCTCTGAACCAACACAGAGGTGAACTCCTAGCAGTTACTCAAGTTTCAACAGATGTCAGGAGCTAATTGTATGTAATGGGTTTATGCAGTGGTTCATTTTTTGATCAGCTGTGAGTCTGTTGAGTGGTATTTTTTGGAAGTGACTGTATTTCTAGAAGCGTGTGTTATGTATTTTTATGTGTAAATGAAAATGATTCTTGTAATATTTGATACAAATTAGGTAAGTACATATATTATGTAACTAAATAAGTCGATATTACAATAATAAGTACCTCAAAAGTGCATTTCTAGTATGAAAATATGCGAGTCCAAAAAATGTACCACCACCTTATTGAAGGCAATCTTCTCTCTCTTTACAAATACAAAATGCTTTTTTTACAATACAAATGTATTATGCATTATTTTTTCCCAATAATATTGTGCCAGATACATTTGTTGTGTATAAGTTACATTTTTTAAACAATAATAACATTTATTAAATAATAGTACAGGCAAAATTACACAAATATTCTGAATGAGATATAGCTCGTGTTCAAGAAAAAATAAATACGACTAATACACTTATTATATATGTTGACTAAATAAAAGCTAGGTAAAAAAAGTGTGTGTGTGTACTAATGTACGCACGTAAGAAGTTATGCTTCTTTGGCGAACAAGATTAAAATTTTTCTAAAAATCTTGAGCAGGGCAAGGTGGGCCAAGGACGAAAGGCGGTCACGAGCAGATTTGAACGATACTAACCTTAAGTCAATTGGACCCCACAGCCAAATCCGAGATAATCCCGATTTAAATAAATTTAAACACCCCTGCACCGGGACAATAGGACCAATAACATGGAGGTTTTCAGCAGACTGTATCTGGAGATGAGGTGAACCGAAGTAACACCTGAGACCCCCCTCATATTGAATGTCTCCGCGGAAAAATTGTTCCCGAGAAAATTAAGACATTCACCAGCAGAGCCCCCGAGTTATGGTCATTTTAAAATAATTAAACCATTTAAAACAATTAAATGAAATAGAAGCAGGGCACGCAGCAACTTGAAACTTGGCCTGGTTGTGGGGAAATAAAGATAAATCATTTGAATCGGTCCTGTGTCTGTAGTTGCAAATGGGGTGGCACCAGCTCGGGAAAGGAAAACGAAACTAACTCCCCCGAGGGGACAGCTGTGACGTAAATGGTCGCGTACATCCCAACGATACACAGAGTAGTAGGTGATCCCAAAGTTTCATCCTTTTATCTTTGTAATATCGTGACGTCATCAAAAGATCGAACCCAATAGAAATAACACGGGGATTCTAATTTTAGCAATAAAGCCCCTCTAGGCCCCCTATCTACACACGAATTATAACAAAGAGCTCAACGAGGAGAACCTATGGTACGAGTTTCATTAACGAAACTCTAAAATCCTCTGTGCTGTATGGGATTTAAAAAATTTTAAAACTTTAAAATAATTTAAAAACGTTAAATATAGGGGATGAAATGGGGCTATTGTCCTGAAAAAATATATCTAGGACTTTCATAGGAAGAACAATGAAATTCAGCTTGTGCGGTCGACCAAGGAGCATAGGATTAGAGTTATTACTGGGGAAGCCCTGTAGGGGGAGGGGAGCACCGAAGACGGCAAATTTCACGTAAAGCTCGCGCTAATACGAAAATATGGCGGACCTCCAAAAGTCAGATCCCAAGCTCAATTCCTTTGGGGTGAAATTTTCCCAGTCCCCATACAATGCGAAAAACCGGTATTCAGAACTGAGTACAAAATACTCATTTTTGAATAAGACACATACTCAAAATAGCTCCCATGCAGACACACTCAAATTTGAGAATAGCCCATTTTTTTCTTTGGCAACGACTACGTACTCAAAATTGTAAACATCACATGCTCATTTTTGAACCTGTTACTGGATCAAATTTGAGAATATAACAGCTAAATGAGTGAGCAATGCACTCATTTATGAGTATTTATGGGTCAAATATGAGTACGTATGTTGTTTATTTTCGATACTGTTGTACCCAATACGAATTTTTCACATAAAAATATACATCAAATCAAATTTAAAGGGATCTAAATATGTGATACTTAAGTTGTAAATATCATTTTTTCCCATCTTATATATTATTTTATTTACATATTATGAAGTTTTTACCACTTAACTTCGAAAATCTAAATTCTTTTTGCATTTATTGTGTTACAAAAAGGTACTTGCGTATCATCGCAAAAGTGCCAACGTTCAAGATAATTCGCCATGTTTCGTACGCGCTGAATTAACAACCATGTACTTCGTTTTATATAATGTCGCCAATATTTTTGAGGTGATACGCAAGTTCCAACAAAAATATAATTTTTCGTTTTAAAAATGTAACTGCTATGTGATCATAAACTATATTATTTTTGAACTTATACCTCAAATTTAAATCTTTGAAAATAACAAAAATAGATTCGATGCAATAGTTAAACAAATGTGTAAGCAATTTGGCTCATTAAAAGTTATATTTATATTTCTAGAAGCAATATATTGTCTCTTTAAAATCCTATACAAACCGAAAATTAGCTTTTTATTTAAAATCAGTCTTTTAATAAGCATCTTGCAAACATTATTTATTGAGAAGTGTCTTGGAAACATTACGATGAATAACAGACTTTTCACATTAAAAATTTCTAAACACAAAGTAATAAAAGAATAGTTTCTTTACATATTATGTAACATGAAAAAAAAAACCTCCCAAAACTTAGAAACCCGACTAAAATAAGTTTCATTAGGCCCCCAGTCGAGTAAGTATTTTTTTTTATAAATTGTTTTGTTTAAATCGATACATACACAACCTCTGCTCTCAACACTCATCAACCGAGCTACTGGGACTCCCTTTTAATCCATCCAGATGGAAATAAAAATGCATTGTAATATATGATAAAAATCAAGGTCACTTTTATATTAATTGTGATTTTATACTCTATCACCAAAAACAAATATTGTAGTTTTTAAGTTAATGTTTTTTTTTAATCAAAAATTAAAAAATTTAAAAGTTTAGTCATTAGAAGAATGTAAAAACAAATAAAACAGTAGATTTTTACATTTATAAAACATTTAAAATGTACAAATTTTTAACCAACTGGAAAGAATTTTCAGCGCCCATTTAGAAGGGGAAAAAAACATCTAAGGACCAGTCGAACCATAATCTAGCCATTTTACAAGTGTACAGCATATTTTTTTAATGATTCACTGTAAACAAGAAAAATAAAACAAATCATATCTTTGAAATATTTATTCTGGAAATTGTACACATACATATAAGACATCGAAAAAACCCCCAAGGATATAAGTGTGGTTTTTAAAACAACGTGCTTTCATCCATGAGAGCTATTTTTTATTGAATTTATTTAATAAAAACTATCTTTCTATATATAATCCATATTATAATCAACTCCATTCTTATTTGTATAGCATAGCTTAGCTTATGTTTTAATGTAGTATACATCAAATTATCATTTTAAATATAGAAAGTTCTGAAATGAAGTTTCAGAAATTGAAGAAATTTTTCTTTGATTTTTACCTTTCACAAATTAATGATCTCTAAATTATTAATATTTATTCTTAACTCTGTTAAAAATTATTATAAGTCATTTCTTTCTTTAAATTAAAATATTCTTAGGGGAATGATACCATTGCAAAAAGTAACTATTTTTAGAAATGATTAAATTTAATTTGATAATTTATTATCTTACTTTATTTTTTAAGCACATGTTAAACTTGTAAAAAAGTT
Organism: Trichonephila clavipes; assembly: GCA_019973935.1. Classification (NCBI taxonomy): domain Eukaryota; kingdom Metazoa; phylum Arthropoda; class Arachnida; order Araneae; family Nephilidae; genus Trichonephila; species Trichonephila clavipes. Next base: position 98,607 of record BMAU01005444.1, read on the forward strand.
TATTTCTGGAAACCTGATGAGAAATATATAAGTTGATGGATTACTGGAGTACCTGCTTCCCGCAGGGAAGCTCAAACTCCTTTCATGATTAACTGGGTGGTTACATGGGTTCAGCTTTTCTCTTAGCCCTTTGCTGCATAATTGTATAATAATTAAGTGAGAAAAATAGGATGAGTGAAAAATCATTATGAATTTAAAAGTTACTATGAGTGTAGATAAATTTGAATTTTTTTAGGAATGGTTGCGTATATAGTAGAATGCATTATTGTATGTGTTGGGGAGACCTGATTGTGTAATTTAAAATAAGAAACTTGTCCGCTTTTAACGGACTTAAAATCAATGTGAGTGAGAAAAGCAGCCAGCGTGGAGCAACCCGCACCGCCGAGAATCTCGTCTCGGGGAACATATTGTTACGAATTTAGTCTTATTCTAATTGTTTCTACTCATTTGTGTTCATTTTTACAGTTTAATTTGTCGTATCTAATGTGATTTCAACCATGTTTACCTGTAATATCATTTCCACTGCATTGCACGGCCCCCATGCTTTAACATTGGTTTAAATGGTAAACTCGCCAAATATTGCAGCTAGCGCCAAGTTGGCGACGGATTTGGCGACTTAATTTTTGGCGCCAAATGTGGGCGATAAGCTTGGCGACCATGGCAACCCTGCTCCTAATAACCCTGTCTGGCAACCCTATCGCGGTATTGTAACACGATTGTATTGAATGTATTACTGTATTGAGCCTTTCTCGTACGTTCCGGATTTTGATAGACCGGCCACTTCTGAGCCGGAGGCAGCTGCAGCTCCTCGCGAGAAAAGCCAACCCCCCAGATCTAGCAATGCAAACCAAACATCTCAAAGCAAAGACGATAAAGCCTTCGGCTTTATGGATGCAATCCTCGAACACAAAAAGTTCTTCTCTGACTACCCCTCTCTTTTAGAGTTGGGTCGTCAGCTCAGGAATGCACAGGGCACAGAGAGGGTAGATGTTTTCTACCGCCATCTAATCAACCTTAAATAATGGACCACAGCTGCTTCGGGCTCAGAATCACTTCCTGGAATGCTAATGGAGTCAATTCGCGCATCGTCGAGTTGCGCGATTTTATAGATAAGCACTCCCCCGATATTGTTTTAATTCAAGAGACCCACCTTGGACCAGGGGACACCCTACACATCCCAAACTTCACGACCTATCGTAACGATAGGCCTACCCTACCCAATCAACATAGAAGAGGCGGCACGGCATTACTGCTCAAGTCTTCCCTCCCCCACTACCACACCCCAACACCGCCGACGGGCACAGTGGAAGCGACCTCGGTCACTCTTACTCCGCCCGGAAGCCAGCCTATCGTTATCACCTCGCTCTACATTTCACCCTCACAAGCCTCTCACCCCATCCACAGTGACCTGGAAACGATTTTTAGCCTAGGCGACGTTTCCATCGTATGCGGAGATTTCAATGCCCACCACACCTCCTGGGGTTGCAAACGCAACGACCAGCGAGGGAAAATTATTAAAAAACTTATTGACACTACAAGCACTCAACTAATAGCTCCAACCTCTCCCACCCTCTTTGGCTACAACTCCGCATCTATCATCGACTTTGCTCTGACGAGAAACCTACCTTGGCCCAGCCAGGTAGAGTCCATCGCAGAACTTAGCTCCGATCATAACCCAATTATGATCAGCTTAGACACAAACACCCGTTTCGCTTTTCCGAAGCGAAACGTCACGATGGACTGGGAGAGCTTCCGAGCCCTCCTCAGCTCCGCCCTCCACACGTTTCAACCAATCACCGCGCGCACGGGGGAAGACGTCGAAAAACAATCTGCCGACCTCACCACGAAAATTTTAAATGCACACGCACGCTCTTCGAAACCAGTCAAACAACACAAGCACTACTACGTCAGCGACGAGATTAAATCTCTCATGAGAGAGAGAAATTGAGCCAGAAAAATATGGCAACATACAAGAAATCCAAGCGACAAGAGAATTCTCAACACTCTACAGAACAAAATTCACAGGAAAGTTCATGCCTTCCAATCTAAACTCTGGGCAGATGACTTACGTTCTCTTGATCCCGATGACGGCTCCCTTTGGGAAATGTCGGAAGGGTTGAGGAAAAAGAAATCTCCCGTTTACGCCCTTAACGGCCGAGCTGGGATCGCTCACACAGACTCTGACAAAGCCGAGGTCCTTGCATGCTCCTTGGAATCACAATTCCAAGATAACAATATCTCTAGTGATACCGACTACTTAACTAACAGGGTAGTCGAAAATTACTTTCTCAACGAAAATAATTTCGATGCCCCCCCCTACCCCTTCCCATGCCTTCGGAAATTCTTAATTTTATTAAGAACGCTAAAGTTAAACGCGCTCCGGGCAGGGAAGGAATCACAAATAAAATGCTTCAAAACCTAACTCTTCCCGTAATTTTTCAATTAACAAATATTATATCTAACATCTTCATTACGGGACACTTTCCAGACCACTGGAAAACTGCCTCCGTCATTCCTATCCTAAAACCGGGTAAGTCTCGCTGCTCACCCGATAGTTATAGACCAATCAGTCTATTGCCAGTACTTTCTAAAATTACGGAGAAACTAATTCTCACGCGACTGAATTCTCACCTAACAGAAAATAACATACTAATCTCTCAACAACACGGCTTCCGTCCTCGTCTATCTACTTCGCACCAGTTGCTACGGGTAGTCGAGTACATCAAAACTGGCTTTAAAGACGACAAGTACACGGGGGCTATTTTTCTGGATATCCAGAAAGCCTTTGACCGTGTATGGCATGTGGGCTTGCTTTACAAGCTCATCAAAATTAATACTCCACCCCCACTAATTCGGATCATCCGATCCTTCCTCACTAACAGGACCTTTGCGGTCAGAGTAAATAACACTCACTCTTCGATTAAGAAAATAAATTCCGGGGCGCCTCAAGGGGCGCTCCTCAGCCCTACTTTATTTAACATCTTTGTAAACGATATTCCAAAAACACGCCCTACAACCATCTGCCTTTTCGCAGATGACACAGCGATCCTCGCTCAAAGCGCAAGCAAAGCCTGCGTCACTCACTTTCTACACAAACATTTGGCGGAGCTTGAAGACTGGTACAAAAAATGGAAAATAGCCATAAACCCAACAAAAACCGAAGCAGTCTTCTTCTCCAAAAACATCAACACTCGCCCCCAGCACCAGTACACGTACAAAATCACCCGGTTCCCTGGTCCAAAACCGTAAATATCTAGGTGTTACACTCGATCAACACCTCACCTTTAATCCCCATATTGTAAATGCCAAGAAAAAATTCCGAGCTCTTGCATGTATTTACTCCCTTACTCTCTCGGAATTCGCCTTTGAGCCTAAAAAATAGAATGCTTATCTATACCTCCATTATCAGATCAGTACTACTCTACGCCTGTCAGTGTGTGGGGGCATGCAGCCCGAGCAAATATTAACATTCTAGAGCAATCCCAAAACGTAATCATCCGACAGCTCACAAACTCCCCATGGTTTGTACGAAACGCAGATCTTCGATTTGCGTTGCATCTCAAAACCATCAAGGCAACCATAAGGAAAATTGCCGAGAAATTCTTCAATAATTTAGAATCCATTAATAACAGGACTCTACGAAAGATTGAAATCTACACCCTCGACCCTCAATTTAATCGACCGAGAAACATTCTGTATATACGTTAGGGTGAATATTGGAGCACATAGTCCCGTCGGACTCAAATCTCCTATCCTGGAATAAAGATGACTGTACAAAATTTACCATTGCCCTTTTTAGAAAAGTATTTAAATAAGAGTAAAATTTAGTTTATGAATAATTTGAAAATTAAAAAATTAAATGGGAGAAATAATTACAATAAAAGTTATAAGTATTCAAAAAAGCTCTTTTAAGAGCTGAAAATCGATTTTCGAAGCGTCCATTAAGTGGGCGGAGTTACAGTGGCCAATCGGGTTACAGCAAGAACCGAGATCAGAAAGTGCGGGAAAAAATATCAGGAGGTGGGAATATGGGCTGTGGAACGAAAGAGAGCGATTTTATTGGCCGAGCCAGGAGTTCAGATAATGGGGTATAAGTACATTGCTAGGATATGCAGCCAATCAGAAAGATACTCTTCACCCTCGAAGACTGCGACGCAGAAGCACAAATCACGCCTGAGAGACTTAGGCTAGTGAATTTAGTTCAATGGGCAGCATTGAAATGCTCAAGAAGATCTATTCGACTCCAAAATGCGGAGTTCAAGAAATACATTAGGGAAGTTGAGCTTTCTCGACGTACCCCCACTGCAGCCTCACCCGCTTCGCAGCAGAAGCGGCCACTAGCGAAACGCCAGCCCGCATCGCCGCAGAAAGACGTTCCGTCGAAGAAGCAGGCGAAATCGGAGCGAAAGCTTCCACGCACATCCGCCTCCCCTCGCCATATCGAAGACTCGTCTTCTATGGAGGAAGGGGAATCGTCAGCCGAAGAGAGCTCGGTAGAGATCGCTTCAGCAAAACCAGCTAAGCCGGTGATCGCGCAAAGCAGCCCGGCGGCGAAAGCCGCCGAGAGCGCTAGCGCTCCCGGACCAAGTCAGAAAGATGACGGCTTCACTTCGGTAGGCCGTAATGGAAAACGCATTGCTCCCATTGTGATTGATGCACAGAGCAATGCAACCAGCTCCTTACTCCAGATAGGAAATTTTGTGTAGTAATTCATCGCTACAGGGGCGCTTTGAGAACGGGAAGCTCGAGTCTTCCCAATCTTCTGCCGAAGAGCACCATATCATCCAAAAGTTTGTCTCGGACAAAAAATGCGGTCGCATACATTCGAGATGGCCCACAATAAACAACTTAAAGTTGTTCTGAGAGGGTTACCCACCGACTACAATCAGGAAGAACTCATGTCTGAGTTACATACACTTGGCTTTAAGCCCAACCATATTTCCTTGTTGAGAAACAGGAAAACAAACACCAACATGCCTCTATTTTTGGTAACCCTCGTTGGAACCCTGAAAATAAGGGTATTTTTAACATAAAAAACATTGGATTTTTAGAGTTTCGGTTGAGCCGCTCAATAAATCCCACCTTGCCCCCACAGTGCTATAGATGTCAAGAATTCTTTCATCACTCTCGGTTTTGCACTAGAGCACCGAAGTGTTTGAAATGTTCAGGAGGCCATCTCACCTCTGAATGCACCAAGTCAGCCAAGGCCCCGGCTAAGTGTGTGCCATTGCAGCGGACCGCACCCTGCAAACTTCTCGGGTTGCCCCAAAAACCCCATCAACACCAAAACAACAAAATCAAAAGCGGCGAAAAACGTCTGGAAAGAGCGTGCGGCTGCGCGCAAGCAAAATACAAATCAATCCAAACCTTCCTTTGCGGAAGTGGTTAAAGGTTCTAAAAACAATTCACTGGATGCCAAAGAAGTGATGACAAAAATGGCCCAGATGATGTCTCAGTGGGGAGATATGCTGTCCTTACTACAATCTAAACTCTAAATTAAAATTCATCTGTTTTAGTTTAATTAATTCTCTCAGGTTTTTTAGCTGGAATGCTAATATTTCTAATTTATTCAGTAAATATTTTATTATTTGTACTTCTATTGACCCCGACGTAATCGGGTACACAGAAACGCTTTTCGTCCCTTCCGGGCGCTATTAGCATTCCGATCTACACTTGTCACGCGAGTGACCGCACAAACACAAAATACGACAAAAAACACGTTTTCACACTCTGTCTACAACATTTCCTTCGCTGCCCTGCACCGCATCTTTGATACTGGGTTCTTGTGTGCTTTGTCACTGCCTTGATTTACTGCTTTCAGCCGTCCCGACTGCCTTCCTGCGTTCTTCCCCTCCCCCCGCCGGCGCTCTGCTTCGATAGAGCGTTCGTGTTTCGGGGCACGTCCTCCCTCCCCGTTCTGCCGGGGAGATCTCTTGATTAGATCCATTCTCTTTCATATGGTTTTTTCTATTTCGCCCTTCATTCTGGGTATAGGCGCTGTCGCGCCGTCGCCCGTGTCCCATCTAATTTAAGTAAGCCAATCAGAACACACTGCGATTCAACAGAGTTGGAACGCAGCAAAATTTTGAAAATTGGAAAATGAAGAGAAAAAAGAGGGAAAAAAGTTAAAAATTAATTAAAATCAGGATCGACCAAGATATCTCTTGGTCTATACGGATGAAGGGATATGTTGGATAAGTAGGGATCTCTTGAATAGATAGGTTTTCATACCCGTCAATATTACTGAAGAAGTTAATAGCTAGTTTTCTTATAGTTTGCCTGATAGTCGGAATGTTAAGAGTTGATCTAATGTCAGCGTTCCTCATGTACCAATGTGCATCGAGGATTTGTCGTAGAATAACGTTTTGGGAAATTTCAATGAGATTGATATTGGTTCTTGCTGCGTGTGCCCAGATTGGTGAAGCATAAGTTAAAAGTGGTTTTAAAATCAGGGTATAGATAAGCATTTTATTATGTCTATTTAATTTAGACTTTTGCAGATTAGGGAATAAAGTTGTCGCGTAGCATTTTAAATTTATTTCTTACGTATGTAATGTGTTGTCTGAACGTGAGGTTTTTATCAATAATAACACCGAGGTATTTAGTGTGTTGAGACCAGGGAATTCTTTGGTTTTGGAGCGTGATTTCAGGGGTGGACGTCTTTCAGTAAAGAATACTGCTTCAGTTTTCGTAGTATTAAGTGTGCTATTTTCCACACGGAGAACCAGATCTCAAGGTGAGCCAGGCGTTCATTTATGTTTTGTGTCAGTGTGTTGGGGTTGTAGTGTCTACTTAAAATGGCAGTGTCATCCGCATACATACAAATCATTGTGTTAGTAGTTTTAAGAATATCATTTACGTAGAGGTTAAAAAGCACAGGTCCTAAAATGGACCCTTGTGCGACGCCGGCTTTGGCAGGTCTTACTTGGGAAAAAGTTCTGTTAATTTTAACAGTGAAAGATCTGTCACTGATATAAGCTTTTAGGAGAAGAATTAGTGGGGGTGGGATTTTAAACATTATTAATTTAAAGAGAAGGCCAGTGTGCCAAACTCTGTCGAAAGCTTTCTGAATGTCTAGAAACACTGCAGCTGTATATTGATGTCTGTCAATTCCATCTTTGATATACTCAACTACTCGAAGAAGTTGATGGGTGGTGGAGAGACGAGGACGGAACCCGTGCTGCTCCGGAACAAGGATATTTTCGTTTTCCAAGTAATCATTAAGTCTGGCAGCGATAATTTTCTCTGCCAGTTTGCTAAGAATCGGTAGTAGAGATATCGGTCGATGGGATTCCGCAAGTTTGGGATTTTTCCCTGGTTTCAGGATAGGAATTACAATTGCAGTTTTCCATGCATTCGGAAAGTATCTAAGTTTGAACATATTGTTAATGATATTAGTAATTTTGAAAAACTGTTAGAAGGGGAAGGTTTTTAATCATTTTTTATTAGTTACTCCGTCTCTTCCCGGACTTTTCTTAACTTTAATCTTTTAATGTAATTAATTACTTCCGAAGGAAGAGCAGGCGGGATAGGGTCAGTATTGTTAGTATGATCAGTAATGTATGTTTCGACAATATTGGAAATGATATGATCTTTTTTGTGGATTTTGGATGTTATTTAATTGGAATTGACTCTCGAATGATTTGGCTATAAGATCTGTTTTGTTTGTGTCACTGAGAGCGACGCCGTTTGGGCCATTAAGGGCGGAGATCGGAGTGGCCTTTTTTTCTGAATGCTCGAGCGGTTCCCCAGAGGGAGCCGTCTTCGGCATCAAGGAAGTAAGGTGTTCCTCCCAAAGCTGCTGTCTGTAGAGACCGACCTTTCTTTTAATTTTATTTTGAATCCTATTTAGTTCAGTTTTGTGAAGCGGGAATCTGGTAAATTGCCATAATTTCCTGGCTCTATTTTTATCGCGGAACAGTTGTTTGAGCTCACCCTGCACAAATGGTGGCTCCCTGTGGATCATAGGTTTAGATGCATTAAGATGCGCAGTGAGAATCTCACTAGTGAGATCATTGACTTGGGACTCAATCTCTGGGGTTGAGTTGGCCTGTGGAAGGTACAAGTTATCATTGTTTGCAAGATTTTTTGTGAAGAGTTTTTAGTTAGTGTAAAGTTGGGGAGGGGGGAATTTCAAAGCTGGGTGTTCTAGGGAAATTCAATTTAATTGGATTATGATCAGAACTTAATTCAGAGATTGAGTCAATGGTACAAGGCCAGTTTAGATTTTTCATTAGTGCATAATTAATTATTGTAGCTGAAGCAGTACCGAACCTAGTAGGGGTAGGGGGTGCTATTACATCAATGCCACTATTAACAACGTATCTGTAGAGCCTATTTCCTCGGGCGTCATTTACAGGACAGCCCCAGGAGGTATGCTTTGCATTAAAGTCCCCTACAAGAATGGTCATATTGGTAATATTAAAAATGGTGTCGAGGGCGGCACCGAGGTTTCTAAAATAGTCGTTTATCGGTGGGATGTAAGTCGAACCGATAATAATCGGCTCGTGATCTTTAGGAGTGAGCATCAAAAGCGTCGCCTCTACACCAGTGAACTGGGGCGGGGTGGGGACATGATAGTGGGGAATACAGTTTTTAATAAGAACCGCAGTTCCACCCCTGCCAGGGGCTGGGTGGGTCCTGTCGTTTCTATAGCATCTATAGTTTGGAATTTTAAATGAATCCTCTGGTCTCAGATGTGTCTCTTGAATTAAAAACAAATCGGGGGCGTGCTTATCAACGAAATCGCGCATCTCAACAATACGCGATTTCACACCGTCAGCATTCAGGAATAAATAGAGAGCCCAAAAGAAACTATACATCATTAACAGTTAGATTATTGAAAGAGGAGCAAACTCCTTTTAGCAGACAATTAAGCTTGTCTGCTGGGTTATTGCAACTATAAGATTTCTTCATTTCAGTGAGAAGTGAAGGAAAAAGATCAAAAATTTTTCTTATCTCGAGAATGGCTTGAAGAAAGCCAAACTCGCTTGAGTCATTTTGGATAGCATTTAGTGCTTCCGTGTTTTTACTATTATTTTTATTATTATCATTTGATTCTGACGCCGAGGGGTTTCCCGGGTGCTGCCATCTGTTGGCTTTTTCAGGGTTTAAAGCTTGGGAGTAACTAACTCCGGGGATTACTTGGGAACTATTGAAGTGTCGTTTAACATTTTCGACTTGGGATTTTCCCTTACCTTTTCTAGGCTTGGGAAAGAGCGGGCATTCGGTAGAGGAGGCCATGTGACCTTTAGCATTACAATTGATACATAGCGGATTTTCAATTTTTTCTTTAATTTGACACGCGCCTGTCCTGTGGTTTTCACCACACTTCAAACAACGTGTCTTCATACTACAATTTTTGGCTCGCGTGATGGAAGAAATTACAGTTGTAGCACTGCGTTATTCTGTTGCCTTTTCTAAATGGATCCAGCTTAATCTGCATGTAGAGACAGCTGCGCACTTGATAAATGTCATTGACTTTATCATCGCGAGCAATCTCTATCATGTAGATAGGTAGGGGTTTTTCGTTACAAATTTTTAAGTTGAGCTACTTTAAGAATATTAATTCCCTTGGATATTAAATCATTTTTAATATCTTCGGGTTCAATAGTTTCTGGGAAGTCCTTTAATGACAAGTTTTAGCGGTTTTTTTTTGTGGATGGGGTTCAATAACGTAGTGCTCAAGTTGTTTTTCTTTTAAATAGTTGGTGATTTCTCTATGATCATCAGCGCTTTTGCGCTTCAATTTTCATATACCCTTTAGTGTGGGTATTAGTAGCAGTCGGGTAATTTCGATGAATTTCCTGTAAAATTAAGTTGTATGAATCAATCATACGCATAAAGATGGGTTTATTTTATATTTGGGTGGGGGAAACGTCCTCGTCGTCTTCGTTTGCAGTGTTGAGTGCTGCAAAAGTATTATTAGTTGGGACTTTCTCTATTTCCTTCGCTGGAGCAGTTTTGGTTGTTTTCGTAGGGAAAACAAAGTCCGCATCAATTTTACTTTTATTTTTATTATTAACTTTACTATTATTATTTTTATTTTGATTTTGGGTGGCTTTTGCCGTAAACTTAGCCGGTCTAATGACCGGATCAGCGGTTCTTTTTACCGCTTTACTCTTATTGTTATGAAAACAGAGGGCAATTGGGCAAGGTAAATAATCAGTCATCTTACCTTCCAGGATAGCAATCTTTTCCTCGAGCGACTTCAGTTCAGTCTCCAAAGTCACTTTTGTTTCCTTGTTGTTGCTGGGGTCGCTTTCTTCAACCTCCAACATCTTAGCGACATAGTCCTTCCGAATGGAAAAAATCTTGATTTCCTTTGCAACGCTTTTGATTTGCATGCAACGTTGTTCATCAGGGAATTTAGGCTGGATGGGACCGAGGTCCTCCATAGTGATACATTGGTCATCGACCGGAGCTTCCATTATACTCGACTTGCTTAGGCAAGATCCAAGGCTGGAATGAGAAACATTCTGCTGCCTGACCACACCCCCCATCGAGTTACTGCCTCCCCATTGGACGGGACCTAGTCACCCTAAGATCTTTAAATACGGCCGCTTCGTCGGCCCCACTTCATCCTGCTCTCGTTAGGCAGATTAGGATCGAAATCATCGAACATAAAAACAGGACCTGGAAAAACCTTCTTTCCTCGTTAAATGTTGAAGATAATTCTCTTTATAATTTGCATAAAAGAATTACTAAAAAATATACTGTCATACCACCTCTCCATGGTCCGAGTGGTATGGCTTTCTCTGATTTCGAAAAAGCGGAGGCTTTCAAAGACACACTAGAAGTCACTTTTCAAGAAAATGCTGAACCATATAGTGACGACAAAATTGAAGAAGTCGAAAGTTTAGTGAATCACTATTTCGACAACTTCAACACTCTTACACCACCCCTCACTTCGCCCTTAGAAGTACGAGGCATCATTAAAAAATTACCTAATAGGAAGTCACCCGGCTCAGATCAGATTCCAAATATAGCTTTAAAATATCTTCCTATTAATGCTATCACACATTTAACTAAAATTTACAACAGATGCCTCATTAACTGCCACTTTCCTACACAGTGGAAAATAGCAAATGTAGTCATGTTGCCTAAGCCAAATCAGGATCACAAATTTAGTCAAAATTACAGGCCAATATCTTTATTAAACACCACTGCTAAGATTTTCGAAAGAATAATTTTAAACAGGATTAAAACTCACTGCAAAGCCATAGATTGTATTCCCCCGGAACAATGCGGGTTCCGGGAGGGCCATTCTACGCTGCATCAATTAATACGTGCCACTAATATTATAAATGAAGGCTTCGCTAGCAAATTATACACTGTGGGTGTCTTTTTGGATGTCAAAAGGGCATTCGACAAAATGTGGCATGATGGCCTCACTTACAAAATGATAAAACTCAAATTCCCTGCTTATTTAATTAAAATTATTCACAATTATTTACACAACAGTACCTTCCGGGTTCGTGTAAATAACACATTCTCTGAAACGGGTTTTTGTCAAAGTGGTACCCCGCAGGGTTCGGTACTATCCCCGTATCTTTACAACATATTCACATATGACTTTCCAGATCACCACACTGTCAGCACATGTCTTTTCGCAGATGACTCGGCGGCGCTCACTCAGGGTGTCAATCTCAAGTACACAATTAAAACTATGCAACAATTCCTCGTCAAACTAGAGAAATGGTTGACAGATTGAGAATAGCTATTAATGTAGAAAAAACACAAGCCATTGTTTTCAGGAAATGGGGCGCCATTGACCCCAGACTGAACTCACTCTTTTCGATGACAACATTCTGTGGGTGCCGGTCGTTCGTTACTTGGGCTTATATCTCGATAGTCGCCTAACTTACAAGAATCATATTGACTATCTTTCAGACAAATTCTGGGTAGAATAGCGTTAGCTATCTCCCTTATTGGGAGAAGCTCTCCTCTCTCCCTTGAAAATAAAGTTATACTGTACAAGCAAATTTTGCGTCCAACAATAACGTATGGGTCCCCCATTTGGGGGCCGCGGCTGACCCACACTAAACGCATTCAAATTATTCAAAACAAAATTCTTAGAATCATTGCTAACGCACCTTGGTACGTTAGAAATAGTGTCATCCATCACGACTTACACATGGAGCCGATAGATAATTGCATCACTAGAACTTCCAGAAATGTTTTTACTTCTATTCAAAATCATAACAACCCTTTAATTAAAAGCACAAACACTTTTCACGTATCCTCATGCTAAAATAAACTTTGCTTATAAAACGACAAAATGGAACCTGCCCTTAAAACCGCCGTAATTTCAACAATAATACTTAATTGCTACACTTAACAACATTTAAATGCATTTGCCTATATCAAAATTGGGATCAGTGATTAAAGCTGGCTCCTGCTTCAATTCCACGATTGTTCCGACTGCAAGTTCTGTCTTGCAGTCTCCATCCTCTTATCATCCCAGCTGCAAAAAAAATCCGCAGCTTCTCTATTCCGATTGCGTCTTGGTGCTCCTCGAACGCGTTTTTGGGGCTGTTAAGCCCCCTTTCCTTGCGCTCCTCCAATCCTGCCCGCGTAACGCATTTTTATCTCGTTTTCGTCTGGCCGCTTCTTCCTCCATCCTCCCCTGCCTGGGGAGTGTATTCAGATATTGATTTTCATTGCCACTTTCCCTCCGCGAATTTGGGTATAAGCGATTCATTTCGCTGGCACCCGTTAAATCTAATTTTCGTTTCCCCACTTCATCCGGAACGACCAGCGGAGAGGTACGGCTCGCCGCTACCTCACCCTTTCGTCCGGAATTCTCATCACCAGCCGCTGACTTCCGGACTTTGCTTGCGAAGACGGAGTCAGCAGGCACAGCCCACCTACAACGCAAACAAAAGCTTCCAGCTTTTTTCTTAATTTATATTTCACCACTGGCAACTTCTAATTCTTAAAATATTTTTATAAACAAAAAAGGGCAATTCACTGTTTTGACTGTCCACCACCCAAATTTTTGACTGAACGGAGATGAAGACCTCTTCGGAGATCATGTGCTCCAATTTTAACCGTCAACACCATCTCAGCTTTCATGCAAGTGATACCTCTCTGTGCTTGAGAGAGAGAGAGACGATTGCATAGTGCGTGTGTTATTGCTTTTATTGAGTTATTATTTTTGTGCTGAGTGTTTACTATTGCTTTTGTTAGTGTATTACATCTGTGTTATCAGTATTTTCATCGATTGTACGTGACTTTCTCGAACTGTTCTACAATTTGTGGAGGACTGTTTTGGCCAAGAATAAAATTGTTTTGGATCCCGCTCTTCGGCTTCAATCATTTCGAACCCCCGAAAACGTAACAATATTCTTAAGTAGAGCACCAGCACGTAAAGACGTGCTTTTTCTCTGCATGTGTGGGATGAGGGAAAAAGAGAAACGATGGCGTCTGAATTTCGCCCAAAAAGGAGGATCAGCTTGGTAGACTTCACACGCAGTTTTTCTGCCCTAGACTGCGACCCTTTCTCAAAGTCCTACCCCAAGCTGGGTTTTCTTTATCCAACTCCATCGAGCTAGCGATTAGGATTTTGGTCATTTATTTGCCTGGTTCCTGTTCTAAGGACAATTGTGGTCCTTTTTCGAGGATTATTTTAGTTAGTTTTCCGGTTTTTTTTCGGAGTTTGCGGTGACACGCGGTATGTGTTAGGCTTAGCGCCAACACTGTTCCTTGGATAGGTGAACGTGTTCACGTTCACTATTTCATTTCTTTCAGCTCATACTTTGGATTACCATGGATGAGACCGTAACCAGGTCAGATGTAGCGTCGACAAAGGTAGGTGACATGTTCACTACTGATCCCTTTTGTTTTGATGCAGTTAGAGCCAATTTTAAATTAGATAATTGTAGTACATGCGCGGAATGTGAAGATTTGTGCGATGCTCTTGAAGACATCCTCAACGCACTTCACAAACCCGACAACAACACGCCTGAGAGACTTAGGGTCATAAATGAAGTTCAATGGATAGCATTAAAATGCTCCCGCAAATCCACGAAACTCCAATGTCAGGAGTTCAAGGATTACATTAAAGAGATTGAGCGTCTCAATACAGTTAAAGTCCCCACTGCTACCGCCGCTTCTAAAACGGCGAAGCGTAGGAAAAACAAGCGAGCGACTGGTTCTCCTACCCCAGGCAACGTAGGGGAAAAGAAATGCTCGGAGCGTTCGCTCCCACCCAACACCCCTTCCCCTCCTGTCGAAGGCGAAACGCTTTCGATGGAGGAAGATATTTCATCCGATGACAGCTCGGAAGAAACAGAAATGACGAAGGACGTTTCTCCCGCTGGCGCTTCGCGCTCTGGAATTACCGCTAACGGTAACGCTCCTTCTAGTAAGGATTACGATAGTGACTCATTTACTGAAGTCACGAGAAAAAAACGCATTGCCTCCATCGTTATCGATGCAGGGAAAAATGCAACCGGGCTGATAGAACAGCTAGGAAAACATGTAGGCGCACCACTTGAGGGGCGATTTGAAAACGGAAAACTTCGCGTTTTCCCAAAGTCCATCGTTGAGCATAGAAAGCTCCAAGCTTACATTTCAGATAATAAGATGCGGTCCCACACATTTGAGATGTCACACACTCAACAATTAAAATGCGTGATCAGAGGGTTACCCACCGATTTTGATCATACAGAATTGATGCAGGAACTCCGTGGTTTTGGTTTCGATCCCAACCACATCTCCTTGTTGAAAAACAAGAAGACAAATACAAACATGCCACTTTTTCTGGTAACCCTTCCTAAAAACCCTGATAATCTGTGGGAATTTTCAATATCACAAACATAGGATTTTTTAGAGTTCATGCTGAACCTCTAAACAAATCAAACATGCCTCCTCAGTGCTATAGATGCCAGGAGTTCTATCATCACTCTAGGTTTTGCAATCGTGCACCTAGATGCTTGCAATGTTCAGGAGGCCATCTCACCTCCGATTGCAAAAAGCCAAACAAAGCCCGAGCTAAATGTGCAAACTGCAGTGGACCGCACCCTGCAAATTTCTCAGGATGCCCCAAAAACCCTAAAAACAACACAAACAACAATAAGAAAAAACAACCAATGAAAAACGTCTGGCAGGAGAAACCAGGAGCGCGCGCTCAGAACTCCACATCTCCTCAACAACTGTACTCTGCTGCAGTTAAGAAAAAACGAATCACGACTTTGATGTTTCTCAAGTCATGTCACAAATGTCAAAAATGATGACACAGTGGGGACAAATGCTGTCCATCATTCAATCTAAAATTTAAAATTAACATTCAATAATAACGCGAACAGTAACTCTCTCAGGTTTTTTAGCTGGAATGCTAACGGCTTAAAACGATGTATAGATGAATTTAAAGACACTATCATTGACTACAACCCCGACGTAATCGGGATACAAGAAACACACCTTCGTCCTGCGGACCGAGTTAGCATTCCAAACTACACTTGTCACAGAAGTGATCGTACAACACACCGCGGGGGAGGCACTGCCATTTTCGTTAAAAATTCCATTAGGCATCACGCCATTGTCAATACTTCAAACACATTTGAAAATACATCGGTTATTCTACAAGTAGGAAACAACACTAAAATCACGGTGGCGTGTATTTAGAGACCTCCACACGGCTCCATTAATACTATTGAACTGGACGCAATTCTCAATCATAGCAACAAAGCCTTTCTTTTCGGTGATTTTAATGCGAAACACTCGAGCTGGAACCCAGGCAGGTCTAACATAAATGGTAATATTTTATGCAATTGGGCCGTCGGGTCCGCATTGGATATTATCGCCCCTGACACTCCAACTCATTTCAACGCCTGGCACACTAACAACATTCTTGACATCGTCTTTGCAGCTAACTTGGCTCACACTGATGTTTTCACTATAAATGCCCTTAGCAGTGATCCCAATCCAGTGATTTTTGATTTCATAACAAATAACATCTTACCACCGATTCTTAGAACTCTTAAATCTACAAACTGGATTAAGTTTCAAGAGATTCTTTATCACAACATTCCGGGAAATCCCCAAATAGATAATTTGAATACGGCCGCTCAAAATTTCACCGACGTAATTACGAATGCGATCTCTGCTTCCACGTCCACTAGGGTAATTAACACACCTCACCTCCGCCTTCCTGATAATATACGAGAGCTTATCAGAGCAAAAAATAGATTCAGAAAACTCTGGAACAACACCAGATATCAACCATACAAACGCGAAGTTAACGCTCTCATTAGACAGATCAGGAAAGAAATCGAAGCACATAAAAACAGGACCTGGAAAGATCTTCTTTTAACTTTAAACTCTCAAGATATAATTCCTTGTACAATTTACATAGGAAAATCACTAAAAGAGCAACGGTCATTCCCCCTCTCCATGGTCCAGGAGGAATGGCTTATTCTGATTTCGAAAAAGCGGAGGCTTTCAAAGACACACTTGAAGTCACTTTTCAGGAAAATGTTGAACCCTACTGTGACGACAAGATCGAAGAAGTCGAAAATGTAGTTTGTAACTACTTCGACAACTTCACAACACTCACACCTCCCCTCACTTCTCCTATTGAAGTCCGAGGCATTATTAAAAGATTGCAGAACCGCAAAGCTGCGGGTCCCGACCATATTCCAAATATTGCACTTAAATATTTAACTTTAAATGCTATTACACACTTAACAAAAATCTACAATCAATGCCTCATTAAAAATCCCTTTCCGACACAGTGGAAGCAAGCAAACGTAGTTATGTTGCCAAAGCCAAATCAGGACCATAAATTTCGTCAAAATTATAGGCCGATTTCTTTATTAAGTACCACTGCTAAGGTTTTCGAAAGAATAATCTTAAAAAGAATTCAAACGCACTGCAAAGCCATAGATTGCATTCCCCCGGAACAATGCGGGTTCCGGGAGGGCCATTCTACGCTACACCAGCTTATACGAGTTACGAATATTATAAACGAAGGATTCGCTAACAAATTCTACACTGTCGGTGTTTTCTTAGATGTTAAGAGAGCATTCGACAAGATGTGGCATGTAGGCCTCACATACAAACTCATCAAACTCAAAAATTCCCTGGATATTTAATTAAAATTGTTCACAATTATTTACACAACAGGACCTTTAGGGTCCGTGTAAATAACACATTTTCTACTAATGGACTTATTCAAAGTAAAACCCCTCAGGGTAGTTCCCTGTCCCCCAGTTTATACAACATTTACACACACGACTTCCCAGAACACCCCACCGTCAGTACTTGCCTGTTCGCGGATGATTCCGCCATGCTTACGCAAGGTACCCAGCTCAAATACACACTTAAAAACATGCAAAACTTCCTTGACAAGTTACGAGATTGGCTCACACATTGGAGAATTGCAATTAATGTTGACAAGTCTCAAGCAATTATATTCAGAAAATGGGGAGTTATCGACCCCCCTTTTCAACTCACTCTTTTTGAAGACAACATACAGTGGGTCTCGGTAGTTCGTTACTTGGGTCTACACATGGATAGCCGCTTAACTTACAAAAAGCATATCGACTATCTCTCAGAAAAATTCTGGGGGAGAATTCATTTAGCTATCTCCCTTGTAAGGAGGAATTCTCCACTATCCCTTGAAAACAAAGTCATTTTATACAAGCAAGTTCTGCGCCCAATTATAACATACGCTTCTCCTGTCTGGGGAGCAGCGGCTGCCACCCACATGAAAAAAATCCAAGTTATCCAAAACAAAATACTCCGACTCATCACTAACGCGCCTTGGTACGTTAGGAATGATGTTATTCACTACGACCTACACATGGAGCCGATTTCTAGTTACATCACTAAGTTAGCTAGGAATGTTTTCAGATCTGTTGAAAATCACGACAATCCAATAATTCGAGCACAATGTTCACTTATCCGCATCCTAAATTGAAATACGCCTATGCCACAGCAAAATGGCAGCTACCGCTCAAACCGCCGTAACTCAACAAATACACATTAATTTCAAACATCTACAACATCAAATGCTCTACTGCAAATCGAAACAGGGTCAGTTCTGGCTGTCACCTTCCCCCTCCATGTTCATCTTTTGGCGATGGATTTCCTTCCTGGTCCTTCCCTTCATTCATGCCACTACGTCACCAACCTGTTTCTGGGTGTTCACCCAGCTCGTTCGGCTGGCGTAGTAGGCATCTCGTTCATTCCCCTCCTTTTGAGGGGTTGTTGATTTTTTATTATTTCATCATGGATTTCCTTTTCTTCTCATACTAGGTATAAACGCCTTCGGCGTTGGCACCTGAAAATTCTAATTTCCGTTTCGTTCCGTTCCCAAAACGGACGCCTATAAGAATGGATTAGGTTGAATCTGTGTGTGTGTGTGTGTGAGTGGTCCAATCAGGGGGCAGCCTATCGAAACCCGTTGGAGTGGGTGTGTCCAAGACGAAGGGAATATGGGTTGTGGAGTATATTAAAGATAGAATTGACAGAAATCAATATACAGCTGCAGTGTTCCTAAATATTCAGAAAGCTTTTGATATAGATTGGCACACTGGCCTTCTCTTCAAACTAATTACTTATAAAATCCCACCCCCACTAATCCTTCTTTTAAAATCTTGCATTAGCAACAGCTCATTCATTGTAAAAATAAATAGAACTTACTCTCAAATCAGATCTGCTAAAGCCGGCGTAGCTGAAGGATCTATTTTGGGGCCCGTCCTCTTTAATTTATATGTAAACGGCATTATTAAAAGTACTAACACTATGGTTTGTATGCATGCAGATGACACAGCCATTTTAAGCAGACATTACAACCCCAACACACTGACAGAAAACATAAATGAACACCTGGCTCACCTTGAAATTTGGTTCTCCGTTTGGAAAATTGCCCTGAACACTACGAAAACTAAAGCAATATCATTTTCCCAAAAAATCCCACCCCCTGAAATCACGCTTCAAAATCAAAAAGTACCCTGGTCTCAGCACACCAAATACCTTGGTGTTATAATTGATAAAAATCTCACGTTCAGACAACACATTACACACGTTAGAAATAATTTCAAAAATGCTACGCGTAAACTTTATTCCCTTATCTGCCGGAAGTCTAAACTGAATAGACGCGTAATAAACTGCTTATCTACACTCTGATCTTAAAACCCCTTCTGACGTATGCTTCCCCAATTTGGGCACATGCAGTAAGAACCAATATCAATCTCATCGAAAGCTCCCAAAATGTAATTCTAAGACAGATTCTCGATGCACATTGGTAAATGAGAAACGCTGACATTAGAGCAGCATGTAATATCCCGACCATCAGACAAATGATTCGTAAACTCACAATTAACTTCTTTAGTAACGTAGATGGGCATGACAACCCATCTATTCAAGCTATCCCGACTTATCCAACTTATCCCTTCATCCGTAGACCAAGAGACATCTTGGTCAACCCCGATTTTAATTAATTTTATCTGTTTCTTAAGTTTATTCTAAAGTATTCTTCTTTCTTTTTCTCACTGCGATCCAACTCTGTTGAATCGCAGTTTCGTCCTGATTGGCTACCACATTTTGCCATGAATAAGGAAATGGGATCAAGTCTGATCCCTACTGTCGCTGGGCATATGGCTCGCGGAGCGAGCCTCCATCCCATTTTATAGAAGTTAATGGCGCCTGCGAGAGTCAATGTCCTTGATGAGGTGAATCAGCCTGGCTTTCGTTGAGACGTAGGAGAGAGGTGTGGTTTATTGAAAGTCGAGGTTGGAAAAAGTTCATTCTGAAGTAGCTGAGTAGGTTCCTTGCGATTCGACGATGATAAAAAGTGAACTGGCATTTGATTGGATGCCCTGATGTTAATGTAAGAATAATTGATTGGGAAAGTTGCCTGTGTGGGGGAGTGGTATATTAAAATTATGTAATTAAAATTAAAATAAACATTTGAAAAATAAGAATAAAAAATTTAGCAGGTCATTTGCCAACAGGCAAATGAGGTTATTTAATGTTAGGGTGGATTATAGGAGTCAAGGAGAATTCTCCTTGGTCTTTTGGTATTGTCATGAGGAGTGTAACTTTCAAGATTAAGAATGTGGCAATTATTAGTTAGAGGTAAGGAATCAAAAAAATTTGTGGCAAGTTTTTTAATGAAGTTTTTTAAAGTCGGGAGTTTCAGTGCTTTGTAAATATCGGAATTTTTCATATACATATTCGCATGAACAATCATGCGAATGGTTTTATTTTGAGAAATTTCTTGCGTTTTTAAATTACTGTTAGCAGCATATCCCCACACAGGACTACCGTAACTCAAAATGGGCCGCAGGACGGCAGTGTAAGGAAGTACCTTACTTTTCATAGTCATTGTAGAATTCCGGCAAATTAGAGGGTAAATTAATCTTAGAGCAATCCGGAATTTATTTCGCGCATGTAAAATGTGTTGTTTCCATGTGAGTTTACTATCAAGCAAGAGTCCTAAGTAAATTGTGTTTTGAGACCAGTTGGAGTGGTGGGGAATATAGTGTTCGTGGTATTGCAATTTTTCTTTTCCTTGTGAATAGTACTACAACAGTTTTTTCAACGTTTAGTTTTATTTTCCAGGTGTTGAAGTATATTTCAAGTAGCATTAAGTGATTATTTAAGTATTTGGTGATGTATTTGTGATTTTTGTGTGTTGCAGCAATGGCAGTATCATCCGCGTAAATATTGAGACTTGTCTGTGGATGTGTGGGTATATCATTAGTATAAATATTAAAAATAACTGGGGCTCAAGTAAACTTCCTTGCGGGGCCCCGATGTTGACGTAATAGACATTGGAGAGAGTATCCTTAACACGAACATGATAAGATCTGTTTTTAAGGTACGAGTTCATTACGTGTATTAGAGCGGGTGGAAAATTGTTAATTATGAGTTTGTAAATTAGTCCACCGATCCAGACCCGATCAAATGCCCTCTGAATATCCAGAAAAACAGTTCCAGTGGACCTGCCCCTCTGGAATCCAGAAGTAATTTTCTCAGTCAGTCGGAGGAGTGGGTGGGAAGTAGAGAGGCGCTTTGTGAAACCAAATTGATTTGGGTTAATAAAGTTTGTATCTGAAATGAAGGTGTTAATTCTGTTAAGAATGATATGCTCAGTAATTTTACTGAGGGAAGATAGAAGGCATATAGGTCTATAACTTGTAGGACGATGATTGTTTTTGCCTAGCTTTTTAATTGGGAAAATAATTGCATTTTTCCAGTTTTTAGGAAAATGTCTTAATTTGAGAATTTTGTTAATTAGAGAGAGAGAGAGAGAGAGGAAAGTAAGAGTTAAAACTGCTTTAAGTGGAAGTTTTTTGATAATTTTATTTGAGATCATATCAGCACCTGGGGATTTATTGTTTTTTAATTTTTTGGCATAATTAATGATTTCAATCGGGTCAGTTGGTATAATAGTAATAGAAGGTGGGTTTGAACAGAAATTTCTAACGTGTTAGTTACAAGTGCATCGATGTCAGTATTGAACTTTGCAGGTCTTATGTTGTCTGTGAAATTGCTTTGAAATGTTTCTTCTAATAATTCGGCTTTTTGTTCGTCAGTGATTGCCGTATTATTTAAGGAAGGGATATCTGAACGTTTTTTGCGGAAATATTTTTGATACTGCCATAAGGTGTTGTCTTGTGTATTCATTGCTTGTAATTTAATTTTCCAGGTTTGATCAGAGAATTTTTTAAGTTCTTTTTTAATCATTTTCTGTAGTCTATTGTAATTTGTTTTATGAATGGGATTTAAAGTGTTTTGAAAGGTTTTTCTGGCATTATTTTTCTGTCTTACGAGGTTTTGTATGTGCTGTGGAGTGTAAGGGTGATTCTTGTTTGTGATTGGTCGGGAGGCGTGTTCGTAGGCGGAGTGGACAGCTTCGGTGAAAAGGTTGATTTTATTTTCTAAGATATCGGGATTTTTGTGATTTTTTCAAAGTCTGAAATATGAATGTTATTGTTAATGTACTCAGAAAATTTTGACCAACAGGTGGTAACTGCTCTAGTATTATCCTTATGAATATTAGAATTAAAAGAGAAATTAAGAATAACGGAGTTGTGTTCGGAAGAAAGTTCCCGTATAGAGAGAATTGTATAGGGGTATTGTGAAAGTTGTTTATGAGCGCGAAGTCCAATGTATTAGATGAATTGTGCCCGAATCTGGTCGGGGTGTCGGGGAATGCAATTTCGATATCAAGAATGTCTGTAAAATTTTAAAGTTGATTTCCCCGTGTGGAATTGTTGGAGCAGTTCCAGGCGTTGTGTGCCGCATTAAAATCGCCAAAAATCACAAAACTACTGTTGATCTGAATTAAGTTTTCAATGTCACGTGTAAAAAGTCTATTGTCAGAACTAGGGGGAATATAAATACTAATAATTGTGAGGGGATTGAAATTTGGAGAATTAATTGTAACAATGGTAGCTTCAGAGTACTGAAGTTGGGGTGTTGGCGGATTAAAGTGATTAATGGTGTTTTTGATAAGTATTATAGTACCATCACCAGTAGCATGTCCTTCCGCAACGCGGTCATTTCTGTAACATGTGTAATTTACTGTTCTAATCTTGTGTATAGGTCTCAGTTTTGTTTCTTGAACTAAAATAATGTCAGGAGAGTATTTCTCTACAAATAGTTTGAATTCGTTTATTTTACTAAGTATGCCGTTTGCATTCCATGAACACAAACTCAGGCCAATCAATGTTCGATTAATCATCTTCATATTCTATGAGTGCCTCGAAAAGGGCGTGTAATTCTTTTTTGCGTTGTTCTTTATTTTTTGATTTCTTAGATTGTTTAGGTTGGGGTGGTGGGGGAAGACTTGTTGCATTACCAATATGTTGAGTAAGCATGGAAAGGGCTAAAATTGTTTGTTGAAGCGTTTGAGTAATGAAGTTCATATCAAACGTTCCGTTGTTATTAAAATTAACTGTTGGGGGTCGGTAAGTTGGATTGATTGGCCTGGTTTGTTACTAAAGCAGCAGGAGCTCCCTTGACATGTGGTTGTATCTGTTGCGTGTTAGTGGAGTTGGAGGTACTTGCAGCTTGTGAATATGATGTTCCTGGTCTGACTATGCTGTTAACTGTGTTTGTTTTTTCTTGGGTATCTTTACGAGGTTTGGGGAATTTGGGGCAGCCGGAGTAGTTTGCCATGTGCCCGTAAGTTTCACAATTAATGCAGTAGGGTTTTTCGACCCTTTCTATTTGACAATCGCACGTTTGGTAAGCTTCGCCACATTTTAGACACCTTGGCGTGAAGTGGCAATTTTCTGCTGTGTGGTGGAATCGGTTACAGGAATAGCATTGGGTAACCCCTTTGATATCGTAACCATCCACAGTAACGTTCATGAAGCTTACTTTTTTGAGTTCAAAAATTTTTGCATTAAAAATGTTCCTGTGGAGTGAGACAAGAAATATTGGGAGAGGGTGTTTAGTAATTTGGCCGATAAGTTGAGAAACTTTATCGACCGTGTATCCTAGTTCCACTAGGTCATTTTGTATGTCTTGGGGGTTGGAATCTTGTGGAAGTCCATTGATTACAACTTTTATATGTCTTTCAGCTCAGTGCTTCTCAAACTTTCAATACTGGCTGCCCTCTTATCAATCACAATTTTTATCGCGCCCCCCTTATCAATCACATTTTTTATCGCACCCCCTTATACATTAATAATGTACTGAATGCAATAATAATGCAATTTTTTTTTTACGCTAAAGCAATAATCTTAATTATATACCGTACAAATTCATGACATAAGTATTAAATTTTGTATATGTTACTTTTAAGCAAAAATAATAATAATATTAATAATAATAATAAGTAATAGGATAATTATTATGTTATTTTTCCTTTCTCTAATTTTTAAATTAGAACATATTGCAAAATGCAATGGTTGCTTAGAAGACAAAATACAGATATCAGCTAAATATAGAAAAATAACTCAGAAGGTCAATTTCTAATCATAAGCATTCCTTTGAAAAATTTGCTGTGTAAGACAAGCCCATGGAAGTCGCTAATACTTATTAAACTTGTTCTTAATTTAGCAATAATTCATTAGTTATAAAATACTCTGTGCAGCACTGATACATTAAAAGTATACCGGCTGAAGTACCCGCTATTTGCACGGTTTCATTTATAAGAAAATAAAACATTATTGATATAATCTCTGAATTTTACGCAGAGTAAAGCCAAGGGCGCAACAATGTTTACAAAAATGTAAAATGATTTTTTAAAATCATTGCTCAAATTATAATTAGTTTTAATCGAACTGTAATTTTAAGCCTCACAGAATTAGCATTTAGAATTGATGTTGAATAATGAACAATAATATAAAATTCCAAAGAGAATTAATTGTATTATTTTTAATATTTAAAGTGAAAAGACTTCAACATGTTTTAAACCTGGAGCAGGCACGCACTCGATACTAATGGTCGAGTGGGGTTATTAAGCCGACCCAATCTTTTTTTTATAATTATTTTTATAGTACACAATAAAAATCGTAATTCCAGTGAATAATTTAATTAAGAGAAAATATACTCACCTACTTTCAAGAACACAGAAAATATTTTGGAAAAAAAGTTATCACACCGGGAACTCAGTCAAAACAAGTACCTTAAGATTGTAAGAAAACGTTTGTCACTCCCAAAAAAGAGGGAGATATGTGACAAATATATTTTAGTTCACACGTTAAGACTGTCAAACAGGAGGATAATGTGTGTCTGAGCCATTGGTAACAATTAAACAGTTTTGCCAGAATTACCGATTTCGTGCACTCTGTGCTCGGCGTGGCAGCTCCGGAATAAAAGTGTATTTATTACAATATGGATGTTCAAAAAACAATTATGTAGAAAGTTTTTTTCATTATGCTTTTTTATATGTTTGGGAATAACTAATAGAAATAAATCTTGGCCAAGTAATCCTTCAAAGAGCTCTCTGTGCTTTTCCAAAAATCATAAAAATATTTTACAAGGAAAAAATCGCAGCAGAAGTAGTTTATTTGCAACCTCCCTAAATGAAAAAACAAATACATAAGAGCAGGGACGCAACTAACCGTACAAGTAAGTTCGAAGGTCAAACCGCAGGAGCTGCATTCTGCTGCCTACATCTGATGACAAATATATAACAGTGATGAATTTTTTACCCTTCCTAAAATTTTTTTCGATTATGGGTCTGGGTTTTGTTTTTTCTCATTTTGGTTTGAAAAGAAGTAGCTTTAATTTTTTATGACGTAATATTGCAGATATATAAATTATATTAGTGTAAGTGTGTATTTTTTTAATATGTCAGAAAGTACTTTGTTTTACTTCATTCCAGTAAATATTTTTTTTAATCTTTTTTTTCGATATGCTCGCGCCCCCCCTTGTACGTTTATCGCGCCCCCAGTTTGAGTAACACTGTTTCAGCTTTAGGTTTAATGGCGAAGTATTGAAAATTGAGTTCGTCGAGTTTATGAATTGTAACGTCGTGTGTAGCTATCCATCAATAAAATAACGTTTACAGCTTCACATAGATATAAAAAAATATTGTTTATTTGATAAACAATTCTTAATGAAGTAATATTGCCAAGCCGGTGTAGTCAGTTCATATTCCCATTCTCAACGCCACCGGCGTTCATCGTCTTTTTCACTCCAATTTCCGGACTGAACCCTTTTCTCCATTCAAGGCGGGCTTCGCTCTCTCTCTCCCCGACTTTCTTTCAGTCTCTTTCCGTCTCCTCTCTCTCTTTTCCGTCTCTCCTCCTCCTTCCGTCCGTTCTCTCTCCCGGACTTTCTTTTTCCTTTTCTCTTTTTCCCCTTTTCCTGTCGTCTCCTGAAAAAGAACCCTTTTTAACCACCAGGGGTGTGTTCACAACACGCCCCTCGCTTCTTCTTATTGGCAGGTCACAAAAGTCTCTCTTGACCTCCCTCGTCCTATTGGCGCATAACACGCCATAACACGTCTGGCCCAAAGCGCCATAGTTCCTTGTCCACATCTGGACACACTTGTCCATCACGCCACATGTTTCTAGTATCCCCTTCACAAAACCGTAGAAAAGATGACATGATTATTTTAAGATAGGCTTCGCCTATTCTCAATGGGGCGCCGGCTCTCCTTTACTATTATGGCGACCCGTCTGTCTCTCTTCACTCCCTGAGTTCAGACAATAAGCAATGGCCCCATGGCCACGTGCACTGGTCATTCCAGAGCTGGTGGATCATAAAAATGCAGGGACAATCGATGACGTCGAACTTGTCCTTGACCAGCTGGTGAAACCATAAAACCTATTGTGAATCGAAAGATGGGAATTCACACCTATCGACGATGTCACAGAATTAATTCACGTCTTTCTTCGTCTGTGTCAGAGTATAATTTTATGTACTCACCGGTGAGTTTGCTACGTAATTCAGGGTATACGTAGCTAAGTGTTTTCATTTGGATTCTATAATCTATCTTTTATTTTCGAAAAACTGGAGGTGGGAGATTTTTAGCTCCGGGATTGTTTGCTCTAGGTATTAATGTGGTGTTAGCTCGGGAAGTTCCTGCTGCTTTCGTATCCTTGGGTTGAAGATTATTAAAACGATTTTGTAAGTTAATTCTAAATTTTTCTTTATAAGTTAGATTATTTTTAGAGACTTTTCATGAGAAGGGGAGAGGTGAAGCCATCCTCGTCCTTTCTTTTATGGGTTGCGATATTACTGGAGATGAAGTGGAGGTTTCATGTATACAGGGCAGCCAGGGGTATCACAGTAAGGTAGATTGCCAAATTCACTTACCGCTTTTTCAAGAAGATCTTCGTACATAGAACATTGCTTGACCATCTCAACGAAGGCGGGGTCATGTTCGTCCTGGGTATTTGAATGTCTTAGAGAGGAGATCATATTTTCGAAGTCTTGTACAATTAGGGTGTAACGACGGATGTCGGCCTTGGTTGCCTCTAGTCTTGCACATGAGGATGGTCCGCTCGGTCGTTCCGGGGTTGAATTTCCAGATTTTGGGAGTGTAGCATTTTGAAAGTCCATATCCGTGGTGAGATCATTATTCAAAGCCATGGTCGTCAACGTTAGATTATAGTTGTGTTCAGCAAGTCGACTCAGCTCTAAAAAGATCTGTAAGTACGACCTAGAAAGTGCGCAGTAATGCCAGACGTGGGAGCTCGCTCGGTGAACGTGCTTTCACCTCGGTGTCTAACCTTTCCTCAGATCAGAGTGATCGAATGATTCAAGTCTGATCCCTCCATCCTCTATCTGGTTTTGTAATTGGCTTGGTGTTGTGACCTGGTGGATGGTGGTGGGCGGAGTTTCGGAAGCAAGGACCAATGGGCTGGTTGGAGCAGACTAAGAGAACCGAGCCTTTCAAATGGATGTTGGCAGTGAGCATGGGGTAAAGATTTTAGTTTGAAGGTTTTAGGAAGAATAGTCTATGGAAATGAAAAGAACTTAAATTTAAAATAAAATTGGAAAATTTTTTGTGATATTAAAATAATTACAAGGAGGAACTAAGGTTAATTCTTGTCAAGCAGAGCTTCGACAAGAAGAAAAGTTTTAGCATTTTCGTCTTCTGCACTCTTAAGTTTTTTTACAATTTGCATTGTTTCAGGGGATCTTTTTAATATGTTTGAGATTAAGTTTACTAGCTCAACTACTTGAGCTAGATCAGAGTTTTCGTCCTTTACGATTCCATGGATTTCCTTGCTTGAATTTTTAATTTCAATGGGTTTTATTATTTCGTTTGCAATAGGGATAAAGGGGGGGGGGAGTTAATTCTGCTAACAACGTTAGCTAAGGAAACTCCTTCCTTACACTTATTGCTATTTAATTTTAAAATCGCAGGTAAGGGCGAACCCTTATTAGGTCTTGGGAAATAAGGACATTTTGCATAACAGACCGAATGGCTCTATTCCTGACAGTTTATACAAAATGGATTTTCTCCTTAATAGGACACTGTTTTGTAGTGTGGTCATTGCCGCATTTTAAACATCTTGGCTTTAGGTGGCAGTCAACTGCCGTATGGTAAAAATTATTGCAATTAAAGCATTGGGTGATTCCTCTAACGAGGAATCCCTCAACACGAATTTGTAAGTAACCGAGGGTCTTGAGATCAAAATTTTTTAAATTAGTGGCGTTTCTAGGTAATGTAATCTGAAAAAAATGGGAGGGGACTTTATGCTTTTTAGAAATTAACTGACTAACTTTTTCAACTGCAAATCCTTCCTCCTCGAGGTCTGAATGAATTTCCTGAGTTTTGGTAAAAATCGGTAGTCCTTTAATAACGACTTTAATGGGTTTTTCTGTTTTAGGTTTAACACAAAAAAATTCAAAATCCTTATCACTTTCAAGAAAATTAGTTATTTTATGTTTTTCGTCAATATCTTTAGTAAATAATTTAAGGAATTTGCCTGAATTTTTATTAGTGATTTCCGGGAAATGTTGATAAATTAATTTAAGCCGAGTTCTAAAATTGTCTTTAATTTTGAGATGAATGGGTTGAGGGGACTTGGGTATGGGAACATCTGCAGTTTTTGCTTGTTCTTCTATAACTTGGTTTTTATCTTCTTCGAGATCGGAAAAACTATTGGTTATTGCGACTGGTTCGCTGATTGAAGGAGAAGCAGGCCTGGCAGTTTTCTTTGGGAAGACAAAGTCCTCCACGGAATCATTTTTAAGTTTACGCTTTTTAAATTTATTTTTATTTTTAGAAGTAGTATTTACGGGAGTTACAGTTGCATTTTTGTCTTTATTATACTTAGTTTTAGAAATTTGGACTGGGGCATTCTCTACCACCGGAGTGGCGGGATTTCTATTAACGCAGTACTGACAATTAAAGGTTAAGCATTGGGGGAGAGAATCACGCTCACTCACCAAGGCACCCAATTTTGATTGATGATCAGCTAATGCAGAGGTCACAGTTTCAGTCATGCTTGGATTAGAGCTATGGAATTTGACGTGAAGCTCCGGGTAAGTTTTGACGTGGATATTTTAAATTTCAATCTTTTTCGTAAGCTGGCGTCGTTGAAAACATGGCGATTGGAAAAAAATGGCAAAAACATGGATGTCCACCATGGATTGGCATCCATGGTGGACATCCTGGGTATTAGACACGAAAATCGTATGCGGTTGTGCTAAACACGACCGTCCGCTAGCGTGTCTCCTACCGTTTCCTTCTTCTTCTGATTGACTACTTAAATACTTAAATTAGATGGGACGCGGGCGACGGCGCGACAGCGCCTATACCCAGAAGGATGGGCGAAATAGAAAAACCATATGAATGAGAATGGATCTAATCAAGAGATCTCCCCGGCAGAACGGGGAGGGAGGACGTACCCCGAAACACGAAACGCTCTATCGAAGCAGAGCGCCGGCGGGGGGAGGGAAAGAACGCAGGAAGGCAGTCGGGACGGCTGAAAGCAGTAAATCAAGGCAGTGACTAAGCACACAAGAACCCAGTATCAAAGATGCGGTGCAGGGCAGCGAAGGAAATGTTGTAAACAGAGTGTGAAAACGTGTTTCTGTCGTATTTAGTGTTTGTGCGGTCACTCGCGTGACAAGTGTAGATCGGAATGCTAATAGCGTCCAAAAAGGACGAAAAGCGTTTCTGTGTTCCCGATTACGTCGGGGTCAATAGAAGTACAAATAATAAAATATTTACTGAATAAATTAAAAATATTAGCATTCCAGCTAAGAAACCTGAGAGAATTTATTAAACTAAAACAGATGAATTTTAATTTAGAGTTTAGATTGTAGTAAGGACAGCATATCTCCCCACTGAGACATCATCTGGGCCATTTTTGTCATCACTTCTTTGGCATCCAGTGAATTGTTTTTAGATCCTTTAACAACTTCCGCAAAGGAAGGTTTAGACTGATTGGATTTTTGCTTGCGCGCAGCCGCACGCTCTTGCCAGACGTTTTTCGCCGCTTTTGATTTTGTTGTCTTGGTGTTGATGGGGTTTTTGGGGCAACCCGAGAAGTTTGCAGGGTGCGGTCCGCTGCAATTGGCACACTTAGCCGGGGCCTTGACTGACTTGGTGCATTCAGAGGTGAGATGGCCTCCTGAGCATTTCAAACACTTCGGTGCTCTAGTGCAAAACCGAGAGTGATGAAAAAATTCCTGGCATCTATAGCACTGTGGGGGCAAGGTGGATTTATTGAGCGGCTCAACCGAAACTCTAAAAAATCCAATGTTTTTTATGTTAAAAATACCCTTATTTTCAGGGTTTCTTACGAGGGTTACCAAAAATAGAGGCATGTTGGTGTTGGTTTTCCTGTTTCTCAACAAGGAAATATGATTGGGCTTAAAGCCAAGTGTATGCAACTCTGACATGAGTTCTTCCTGTTTGTAGTCTGTGGGTAACCCTCTCAAAACAACTTTAAGTTGCTTATTGTGGGCCATCTCGAACGTGTGTGACCGCATTTTTTTGTCCGAGACAAACTTTTGAATGATACGGTGCTCTTCGGCAGAAGTTGGGAAGACTCGGAGCTTCCCGTTCTCAAAGCGCCCCTGTAGCGATGTATTACTACACAAATTTCCTATCTGAGTAAGGAGCTCGGTTGCATTGCTCTGTGCATCAATCACAATGGGAGCAATGCGTTTTCCATTACGGCCTACCGTAGTAAAGCCGTCATCTTTCTGACTTGGTCCGGGAGCGCTAGCGTTCTCGGCGGCTTTCGCCGCCGGGCTGCTTTGCGCGATCACCGACTTGGCTGATTTAGCTGAATCGATCTCTACCGAGCTCTCTTCGGCTGACGATTCCCCTTCCTCCATAGAAGACGAGTCTTCGATATGGCGAGGGGAGGTGGATGTGCGTGGGAGCTTTCGCTCCGACTTTGCCTGCTTCTTCGACGGAACGTCTTTCTGCGGCGATGCGGGCTGGCGTTTCGCTAGTGGCCGCTTCTGCTGCGAAGCGGGTGAGGCTGCAGTGGGGGTACGTCGAGAAAGCTCAACTTCCCTGATGTATTTTTTGAACTCCGCATTTTGGAGTCGAATAGACCTGCGTGAGCATTTCAATGCTGCCCATTGAACTAAATTAACTAGCCTAAGTCTCTCAGGCGGGATTTGTGCTTCTGCGTCGCAGTCTTCGAGGGTGAAGAGTATCTCATCGAGAACTCCGCACAAATCCTCGGACTCGGCGCACGTGGTACAATTATCAATGTATTCCGTTGCTGCCATAACATCAAACGACATGGGATCAAGAGTGAATAAGTCACTTACCTCCACTGATGAAGCCACATCTGTCCTGGTAGCGGACATATCCATGGTAATCCAAGCTAAAAAAGAAAACGCACGAGGCCTAACACGACCACGTGCAGGATCAAACTAAAAAATAATCGGAAAAATTTAAAAATTAATCCCTAGCAATAACCTCGATCGGTTATATTGGAAGGAACAAGTCCAAAATGTGACACAGGATGAACGAAAAAGCGGATGCTAAAAGATCCAGAATGAACTCGGGGCGAACGCTCGAAGAAGAGGGGACGCGTCTGAACTCTATCACGACAAGAACCAGAATGTTCTGATTGACTACCCATTTTCGTAAAGCTTCTATACCCCATTAACTGAACCCTTGGCTCGGCCAATAAAATTGCTCCCTTTCATTTTACAGTCCAAACACCCACACCTCGGAAATTTTTCCCGAAATTTCTGATCTTGGCTCTTTGCTGTAACCCGATTAGCCACTATAACTCCGCCCACTTCTGGGTGAATTGAAGTCTGTTTTTTCGAGCTCTTAAAAGAGCTTTTTATTCACATTTTATTTTAATTTTTAAATGTATCACCCAATAAATTCTTCAATATTATAGATCTTATTACATAAATTTCCCCCTTAATTTAATACCTTTCTAAAATGGGCATTGGTAAAATTCGTTACAGTCAATTCCAGGATAGGATATTAGAGTCCGACAGGACTATGTGCTCCAACACCCACCCCAACGAAAGGGAATATGGGTCATTTCAGCCCTGAAACTCGTACGAGCAGGACGTGAAAATGGAACAACAGGTCGATGACCAAAGCATTACTATGGAGGACCTTGGTCCCCCCCAACTCAACTCACTGATAAGCAGCATTGCATGAAGCTCAAAAGCATTGAGAAGGAAGTGCGGATTTTTTCCGCTCGAAAGGATTACGTCTCCGAGATGTTGGAGATTGAAAAAAGTATCCCCAGCCAGACGCCGGGAGCGACGCAGACGTTGGAGGCTGAATTGATGACGCTTGAGGAAAAGATCAAAGTTTTGGAAGGTAAGATGACTGAGTTCTTACCTTGCTCAATTGCCCTCTGTTCTCATAACTATAATTTTAAGGCGGTCAAAAGATATGCCGATCCGGTAATTAGACCGGCTAAGTTTACGGCGAAAGCCACTAAAAATAATATTGCCGCTGATTTTGTTTCCCTAAGAAAACAGTTAAAAACGTTCCAGCGAAAGAAATGGAGCAAGTCCCACTAACAATATTTTTGCAGCTCTCAACACTTCAAAAACTGACGCCGAGGACATCACCCCACCCAAATAAAAATAAAGCCGATTTTTATGCGAATCGTAGACTCCCCCAATTTAAACCTCCAGGAGTTGCATAGAACTCACCCCACTGCCACAAATACTCACACTAAGGGGTATATCAAAATTGAAGCACAAACCGCTGATGATCACAGAGAAATTACGAATAACCTAACCGGTGAAAAACTTGAATATTATGTAATAGAGCCCCAATCTACTAGACCACTTAAACTGGTCATCAAAGGTCTCCCCGATAACATTGACCCTGAGGATATTAAGAATGACTTAATATCCGAAGGAATTAAAATTGTTAAAATAGCCCAACTTAAAAGATTCGTAACCAAAACTCCTCTGCCTATCTACATGATAGAGATAGCTCGTGAGAGATGAAAATGTCAATGACATCTTTCAAGTACGTAGCTGTCTCTACATGCAAATAAAACTTGACCCCTTTAAAAAGGGAAATACAATAACGCAATGTTACAATTGCAATTTCTTTCATCATGCAAGTCAGAACTGTAATATGAAAACGCGTTGTCTGAAACGTGGTGAAAACCACAGGACAGGCACATGGGAAATTAAAGATAAAATAGAAAACCCGCTTTGTATTAATTGTAACGCTAAAGGCCATATGGCCTCCTCTACCGAATGCGCACTATTTCCAAGGCCTAGAAAAGGCAAGGGAAAACCCCTCACCGAAAACTTAAAACGTAATTTTGAAAGCACCCCAGTAACTCCCGATATCAGCTACTCTCAAGCTTTAAACCCCAATAAAAGCCACCAGATGGCAGCACGCGGGAATACCTCCTCGGTGTCAGATAAGCAAGAAAATAGTAAAAATGAAGCTGTTAACAAGGAAACACTTAATGCTATCCGAAATGAATCAAGCGAGTTTGGCTTTCTTCAAGCCATTCTTGAAATGCAAAAGATTTTTACCCTCTTTCCTTCACTTCTTAGTGAATTGAAGAAATCATTCAGTTGTACTAATCCAGCAGACAAACTAAATTGTCTGTTAAAAGGAGTTTGCTCCTCTTTCAATAATTTAACCGTTAATGATGTATAATTCCTTCTTCGGGCACTCTATTTTTTCCTGGAACGCAGACGGAGTGAGATCGCGTATTGTTGAGATGCGCGATTTCATTGATGAGCATGCCCCCGATATATTTTTAATCCAAGAGACACATCTGAAACCAGAGTATTCTTTTAGAATTCCCAATTATTTCTGCTATAGGAACGATAGGACCCACCCAGCCCCTGGCACGGGTGGAACTGCGATCCTAATAAAAAATTGTATCTCTCATTACCATGTTTTCACCTCGCCCCTTTTTACAGGTATCGATGCTACGCTCATTATGCTCACCCCAATCGATCATGAACCGATTCTTATCGGTTCGACTTACATCCCACCGGTGAATGAATATTTCAGAAACCTAGGTGCCGCCCTCGACACCATTCTTAATTTTAACAAAATGACCATTCTTGTAGATTTTAATGCCAAGCATACCTCTTGGGGCTGTCCTGTTAGCGACACCAGAAGAAACAGACTGTATAGATTAGTGCTTCTCAAACTTTCAATACTGGCACCCGACTTTTCAATCACAATTTTTATCACGCTCCCCCCCTTATACATTAATAATGTACCGAATGCAATAATAATGCACTTTTCTCACGCTAAAGTAATAATCTTAATAATAAACCGTACAAATTCATGACATAAGTATTAAATTTTGTATATGTTGCTTTTAAGCAAAAAAAAATTAATAGGATAATTATTATGTTATTTTTTCTTTCTCTAATTTTTAAATTCGAACATATTGCAAAATGCAGTGGCTGCGTAGAAGACAAAATATAGATATCAGCTTTTGTTTTAGAAAGAACTTAGTGGGTCAATTTCTAATCATAAGCATTCCTTTGAAAAATTTGCTGTGTAAGACAAGTCCATGGAAGTCGCTAATACTTATTAAACTTGTTCTTAATTTAGCATTAATTCATTAGTTATAAAATACTCTGTGCAGCACTGATACATTAAAAGTATACCGGCTGAAGTACCCGCTATTTGCACGGTTTCATTTATAAGAAAATAAAACATTATTGATATAATCTCTGAATTTTACGCAGAGTAAAGCCAAGGGCGCAACAATGTTTACAAAAATGTAAAATGATTTTTTAAAAGCATTGCTCAAATTGTAATTAGTTTTAATCGAACTGTAATTTTAAGCCTCACAGAATTAGCATTTAGAATTGATGTTGAATAATGAACAATAATATAAAATTCCGATTAAAATTATTGAATTATTTTTAATATTTAAAGTGAAAAGACTTCAACTTGTTTTAACCCTGGAGCAGGCACGCACTCCATACTAATGGTCGAGTGGGGTTATTGTGAGTCACCCAATCCGTTTTTTATAATTATTTTTATAGTACACAATAAAAATCGTAATTCCAGTGAATAATTTAATTAAGAGAAAATATACTCACCCCTACTTTCAAGGACAGAAAAACTTATCTCACCCGGAACTCAGTCAAAACAAGTACCTTAAAGCTATGGTTTCCTAGGGAAGGGACGCCGTTCTTTAACGTCCGTAACATTACGGTGGATGACGTCACTAAAACGTCACCTGTGTAAATAGATAGGCGTGGTTTCCTAGAGAGCGGTGGATGGGAGCGGAATGTGAAGCAGCAGGTCGTTACGATCGTCATAGTGGCAGCAACAGTTTGTTGCACTTTTTTTCGACAGCGGTGGTAAAACAGATGAGTTCCAATGTTTTCTGGACTCCTGAAAAGTCGCTCCTCAGAATGAACCAGATGAGGCTGATCTTTTTTTTGGATCTATGGCGAAGATTTACAAAAGATTTCCTGGTAAAGAGCAGGCTGAATTGCGCGAATTCAGACTACTAATTTCATTAGTAATGCTGAACTAAGAATGATACAATCTGATGCATCACCAGCCTACTCAACCCCAAGGAATGAAAGGAGGATGCTTTCAAGCAAAGCCAATGTTTCGGAAATATTTTTTGTCTAAGTTTTACTTTTTTAAATAATTAATAGACTAAAATTTAAAAAATTAGATTCTCTTATTTTAATACAAATAATGAAAGTAACCTATAACTTACTTATAATTCACTTATCAAAATTGTATATTTTTCATTTTTTTTGTTGTTGTTCAGTGTTTAAATTAAATTCTCTTATTTTAATGTAAATAAAGGAAGTAACTTATGACTTACTTATAATTGACTTATCAAAATTGTATTTTTTTCATTTGTATTTTTTTTGTTCAGTGTTTAAATTAATTTTTTAATCTGTAAAAATTTAAACTTTGGAAAAAAGAAATATATGAATAAAACTATTAAATCATGTCATGATTGTATTTTCTTTACAACTATATGCAACACTTCTTTGGAGCATATTGTCTTTTTTTGTATTTATTATAAAAAATATTTGAAGTCAGTTAACTGTTTACTCAATTCAATACAAAAATATTGGTATTAGTATAATGTGTTATATGTGGGATTTGACTAGAAGTTTTGGGAATTTTACAGATTCTTTTAAACTTTTCCAAATGTTTACTTTTGAGAAAAAGAATTTAATGAAAATTAATCCTTGGAATTACTTAGAAATAATATATGGTTTTTTTAATTCTTTAATTTCAATGAACTAATGCAACAAATAATCAAATTTCTTTGATTTCATTTATTAATATAATAAAATAACAATATATGTAAAGTATGTACAACACAGTAATTAGTTAAAAATTGCTTTCGTCACTTGAAGATACAATTTCAATCAATTTATTTTTCGACATCTTTAAGTGATAAGTTTTTGCAAATTTTACGATTACCAGATATGCATGATCAAAGCTCTTTTTGAAATTCAAATCTATCATCTATCTATCAAATTATTGAAAGTTTCATCTTCAATCAAGCATACGTTTCTTGTGCATTGAGAGAAAGCAATTGAACGTGCAATCAGGAGAAAGTTCATAAAAAATGAACAATGCATCTTGATGTGTACATACTCTTATGTGAATTGATCGAAAACATTACAGTGACGGCAAAGGTGTTGAAATTCGTATACCGCATTGAAAAAGACTGCACAAAAACAGGTTCTACTGTATAAAAAAATGTGTATAAAACATAAAAAAAATATGTTCAATATATAGGTACAATATAAAAAAATATGTTCAATATATAGGTACAATATAAAAAAAGTATGTTCAATATATACAAAAAAATGTTCAATATAAAAAAATACGTTCAATTTTTAAAAAAATATGTAAGGAAAACATCCATTTTATAAGATTGTTTACAGCTACGGACGTAAGTAGAGCAGGTCGCTATCCTAGGAAACCACTCGATCAACGTTAACAGACAGCCGTCTTTTCTCTGTGACGTCATCCATCGTGATGATTACGACCGCGAAAGAACGGCACCGCTGCTCTAGGAAACCATTACTTAAGATTGTAAAAAAACGTTTGTCATTCCCAAAAAAGAGGGAGATATGTGACAAATATATTTTAGTTCACATGTTAAGACTGTCATACAGAAGGATAGTGTCAGAGCCATTGGTAACAATTAAACAGTTTTGCCAGAATTACCGATTTCGTGCACTCTGTGCTCGGCGTGACAGCTCCGGATTAAAAGTGTATTTATTACAATATGGATGTTCAAAAAGAATTATGTAAAACGTTTTTCATTATGCTTTATATGTTTGGGAACAATTCATAGAAATAAATCTTGGCCAAGTAATCCTTCAAAGTGCTATCTGTGCTTTTCCAAAAATCATAAAAATATTTTACAAGGAAAAAATCGTAGCAGAAATAGTTTATTTACAACTTCCCTAAACGAAAAAACAAATACATAAGAGCAGAGACGTAACTAACAGTACAAGTAAGTTCGAAGGTCAAACCGCAGCAAATACATTCTGCTGCCTACAGCTGATGACAATAATATAACAGTGATGAATTTTTTATCTGCCAAAAACTTTTTTTTGATTATGGGTCTGGGTTTTGTTTTTTCTCATTTTGGTTTGAAAAGAAACCGTAATAAAAAAATATCTCATCATGGGATTACAGCATATGAAATAAAAGGTTTTTTATTTGGTTACAGTATCAAAGATAGCTAAAATGAGGTTTTGAAGTAGAAGCTTTTATTTTTTACTAGCTGTACCCTGCCACGCGTTGCTGTGGCTCAGTCTGGCTAAATGGAACGGCTTGTCCATCAAGCCAATTGTGAATCTTATATTGGGCATAATTTTCTTAACAGATAGTCTGGTTTTTCATTACAGAGATGGAGATCTGAGAACTTAAAATTGATTTGAGTTTCAAAACATGAGAAAAAACTGAATGACTTCAAAACATTTAAAGATTCAATCAGACAATGAAATGCACTGCAAATCCGAAAAATATATATGAAATAATCATAAACAAAAATAAGATGAAAATCCCAGCAAAAGTAAATGCAAAAATCATAAAAATATATAAGAAATAATCATAAAACAAAATAAATGCATACCACAATAAATAAGAAATAATCTTACTAATAAATGAAATGCAAAAATAAATAAAAAGGTTAATGCAGTTCATAAAATAGTAATAAACATAAAAAAATGATAAACAGCCCAAAATTGATAAAATTTAAAAAAAAAAACGTTAAAAAACACACAAATTGGAAATGGCTCTACCCTGAAGTCCTTGAGGGCAAAAGGTTAATTTTACCATGCTTCTGGGTATACAACATTCTTTGTTTTTCCGTTTTCAGTGTAGAAATATAGATTGTCCGGTTTGCCTACTCTGGAACATGCGACATATAATTGTCCATGAGAGAAGCAATCTGTCTCTAAATCCAAACCACACAATTCTAAAGATTGCCCCTGGGTTTTATTGATAGTGGTTGCAAACACCAATCAAAATGAGAGAATTGCAGTTTCTTAAATTGAAATGGCATACCTGTTGGTATCATAGGGAATGTGAGGAATGAGAGCATCTTCACCATTGAAAGGTCCTGTCAAAATTGTTGCCTCTGTGACATTGCTCATTAATTTTTTTACTGCAAGCCGTGTACCATTACACAGCTTTGGCTGGTTGATATTTCGCAACATCATAATTGGCATGCCAGCTTTCAACTGCAGTATGTGGGGTGGCAT
Organism: Trichonephila clavipes; assembly: GCA_019973935.1. Classification (NCBI taxonomy): domain Eukaryota; kingdom Metazoa; phylum Arthropoda; class Arachnida; order Araneae; family Nephilidae; genus Trichonephila; species Trichonephila clavipes. The sequence goes on from BMAU01005444.1 coordinate 137,196, forward strand.
TCCTGGCAGACCAAGGGAATTCACAAAAATTCTGTAGGGTAATTCACTGCTTCATCAACTTCCACAATAGTGTCAACAGACTTATAGGTGACTGTCTCATTTTGAATGCGAGACTGAATGATGTTGTTAAGCTGGTAGACGTCTTTGTTCTTGGTAGCAAGAATAGCACATTCACTCAACCAATTGGGATTTTTAAAATTGGTTTGAATGTCAGGAAATACTCTATCAACCAATTCTCCTTTGGACGCCACTAAATTGCAGAAGTTATGAGGTAATGAAATTTTCCCTGAGGTCAAATCTGCTGGCACTTTTCTGTTTCCAATATCCAGCAATTGATGAGAGAAAATTTCAGCTGATCGATCATTTTGCAACTGGACACGCATATTTGTAGTTAATTTCAAGGTTATCACATGTCGCCACAAAGCAGAGGGTTTCAAAGAAGCATTTATTTGATCTGCTGGTGTCGATCATGAAATTACAGGTAATGTTTGCCTGAAATCTCCTGCAAACAATATTAATCTGCACCCAAACGGTCTAGTGTTTCCCCGCAAATCTTGCAATGAGCGATCAAGAGCTTCAAGCGATTTTTTTGTGTGCCATCGTGCATTCATCCCAAACAATAAGTTTGCATTTCTGCAATACTTTTCCCATGCCTGATGATTTGGAAATATTGCATATGGGAGTTTCAATTATTTGAATGTTCAATGGCAGTTTCAAAGCAGAATGAGCAGTTCTTCCACCTGGTAACAATGTTACAGCTATTCCTGCTGAGACGCAAGAACAAAGGCTATGTCATTTTGGGATCGTACTCTGATGCCAGAATTAATTTTATTAGGAATGTTTTACCAGTTCCTCCAGGCGTATCTAAGAAGAAGATTTTTCCATTCCCACTATTGATAGTTTGCATGATTTGATCATAAATGCCTTTTTGCTCAAGCGTTAATTTAGAAATATTTGCTGAAACATATGACAGTAGATCCGTTATGTTGTAGTTTTGTTCGCGGCGCAATTCTGCATCAAATGAAGCAGCAGCAGATCGAGTTGGTGATGGCATTCCCAACTGATTGAGAACTTTGTTTGCGATTGCTAAACACAAATCTTCAATCATTATCAATGCTTCATTATAGTGTTCTGCAGTAAAATCAAGGTGCATATTAGAATTTTCCCAGCACATTCAATGAAAAATATCTTCCACCATGTGTGATTTATATTTCTCCCATAAGTTTGTAGGAGATGAAGGAGAGTAGGCAGTCAATACGATTGCAAACAAAGCACGAATTTGCTTTGGATGCGACATATTGCATGCATCATTAATACACACATACCAATGTAAGTCATTCTCCAGTAAATTTAGAGCATGACATGCACAGCGGAAAGTGGAATGCGTAACACCATTGACAGTCCTAAGTTGTTGAAAAGACACTGGACCTGGCACATTTACCAATAGCATATGTAGAAAGAAGTATTCATCCTGATTTGGATGTACAGTGTATAGTCTGCCAATAGTATTTTCTTTAAATATACCAGGTTGTCCAATGACCTGCTCACCTCGTTTGCGTCGCTCAAATAATTTTCTACTCGCATTCCACGTGTAATAAGTAGGCACTTCCGAATATAGCAGTGTTTTTGCAAATGCATAATTTTGACATAATGTGAAGAAAGCAGTTAACCTTGTAGCTGGTGGATTTAGGGCTATTTGTTGTACATTTTTAGCAGTGAAATAAACATGTTGTCCATTTTCTAGATGTACTGCTAAGTGAACAACGGCAGGACTTCATTCATGCATAGGAAATGAAAGAATTCGCCATACAGCTTCATTGCTGCTGATATATCTTCCAGCCTGATATTGTGCGACTTCATCAATATGCATAACTGCATTCTTATCATTTGTTTCTTGTTGTTGCATACAAAAAACTGCCATGTTGCTGCCTTTATTAACATACAAATATATTTTATTGATTTGACGGAATTACAGTACTCCACATTTATATGCGCCTTATATGTTTTTGATAACAAAAGCGAATAAGGAACAACCCACTGGTTATCTACTTTAATGCCACGGTTTTGCATTCTCATGGTTGCTGATTTACCACCTTCTTCTACTGATCTTCTTCTGTATAAAGGATATCCATCGGTTCCTGTGACCGCGCGTTCGACTCAAAGACTTTACTGATGACAATAATCTTGAAATTGCATTTCCCAACTCTCCAACCAGATATGGATACAACTCCTCAAATACTCTAGATTTCGCAATAATTAGTAACTTCAACTACCCCTACAATATTGTATCCATAAATGACCATAAACTTTAATATCACTACCCCCATCCATAAAGATAATCCTAGAGCAATTGCCACCTGTTGGTCTGCATTCAGAAAAATCTTAAAAAGGAAATTAAACTTTTTGACTACGCTAAAATTAATAATGAATCTACGCTCGAGGAAAAAGTAGCGAAGTTCGCAGATGCGGTTAGCTCCGCCCACAACTTAGCTTCTAAACCAATTAAAAACACCCGACACAACTACACGCCACAACACATCAATTACTTAATAACTTGTAAAAATAGGGCCAGGAAATTATTTCAGCAGACACTAAATCCAATACACAAAACTGAAGCCAACAGACTTCAAAAATTAATTAAAAAAGAAATCCGGATACACGCACAAAACACATGGAACGCCAAACTCGAAGCACTCGAAACTCAAAATAACAGTCTCTGGTATATGCAAAAATACTTCCGCAAAAAACGCTTAGACATTCCAAATTTAACCGGACCCAATGGCATCGCTAGCAACGATGAACAGAAGGCCAACTTAATTGCAAACACGTTCATAGACAATTACACAGAAAATAAAAGACCAGGGAAACACACTACCAACATCGACTCTGACGTCACTAATACCTTAACAAGATTCTTCTCTACTCCAATTTCATCTCCTATCTCTCCCACAGACCCAGAAGAGATCTGTGACTATATGAAAAAATTAAAAAACTCCAAAGCTCCTGGAATCGACAATATCACTAACAAAATGATAAAAAATTTTCCTTTCAAAATCACACATTCTAATTTTTACCTACATCATAAATAAAATTCTATTACTCAGGCACTTTCCAAGTGATTGGAAAGTTGCAATCGTTTTTTCAATTCACACAAGCCTGGAAAAAGTAAAAATTCTCCTGATGCCTACCGGCCAATCTCTTTACTCTCTTCGCTCAGCAAAATTGCTGAGAACATACTTCTAAATCGAATCAAAAATCATATCTATAACACTAACATTTTAAACCCTAATCAGTTTGGATTCACCAAACAACTTTCTACCTACCACCCGCTACTCAGATTAACGGAAAAAATATCCTCAAGATTTCAGAGAGGCAGGACCACTGGTGCTGTCCTCCTGGATATCCAAAAGGCATTTGACCGTGTCTGGATAGACGGACTCATTTATAAACTTATTACTTATAATTTCCCACCTGCCATCATTCATATTCTATACTCCTACCTCACTAACAGGAAATACAAAGTCAGAGTGAACGACACACTCTCAATTACACACCGCGTCAATATCGGGGTAACACAGGGTTCATTATTGGGCCCTGTGTTATTCAACATTTACGTCAATGACATACCTTCACACCCACGCACCATGATTAATCTATATGCTGATGACACTGCGATCTCAGCCACTTACAAAAATACAAAATCAGTTACAATAGCACTAAACAAACACCTGGCCCTACTCGAAAATTACTTTAATGACTGGAAGATCAAAATCAACGTGGATAAAACCGTTGCGGTGTTATTCACTAAAACTCGAAAACCAATTTCACCACCCACTCTATATTCCACACCACTACGCTGGTCTCAAACAACTAAGTACCTTGGAATTACTTTTGACAAAACTCTCACATGGAAGCCTCATATTCTTTATGTGCGAGATAAATTCCGGATCCCATTAAAGAAACTCTACCCCTTAATTTGCCGGAATTCCAATATGTATTTATACAATAAAGTACTTCTCTATACGGCCGTTTTGCGACCAATTCTGAGCTACGGATGTCCCATATGGGGCTACGCAGTTAATACAAATATAAAAATCCTCGAAGTTGCTCATAACTCCATCATTCGATGTATTGTTAGAGCACATGTAGATACAACTCCAATAAAAGCATTTATAGAGCAATCAAAATACCTCCCTTTAAAAAGCATATTCAAGATCTAGCCAAAAATTTCTATGAAAATCTCCCCAACATCGATAACACTAACATCATCAATCTCGAAAATTACACCCCTCTGGACACTCAAAAAAGACCTAGGAGAATTCTCCTAGACTCCTACAATCCGCCATAATTCACTTAAACGTTCATTCACCGATCGGCGAATGAACCCCCTCCTGCTAAATTTTAACTACTTTTTCTTAATTTTTTTTTTTAATTTTTAATTTTCATTCAACAATTCTACATTCGATACATCTAACAGGAAATTATTCTAAAATCTTCCCCCACTACTTTCTGCACAATCATCGGCACAGCCATTAAAGAGGATTCTCACTTACTGCAACATCCAATAGAAGTGCCCCCTCCCACACAACAGGACCGACAATTCACAGAAAGACCATCCATCAAGAATGACAGCCCGCTCTTCTACGAGATGACGTCACTCCTCCTGACAAGCACTTCACTCCAGATGCCACCCCATCAATCACCATGCTGCCACGACGCACTGCTAAGGAAAGCACGGCTCCTCGCGAGCTACAACGAACTGACACTCTCCACTAATCACCCAAGACAGCAAACGAGCTTATGATTCAACTAAAAGGACACTTCAGACAATAATATTTTAAGATCTAAAGTGAACTCTAATTTTTTTTAAGTGCATTTTTAATTTCCAATTATCACATTCAAAGATTCAAATACTTTCGATATGGGACGGCGGATTTCATAAAATCCAGTTTCCCAATGACCCCCCAGCTTCTTCTTCTTCCTGTGACCGTATTGGATATTAATGCTCTAGGATATCTCTTGGAGCATTTTCCATCTATCATACATGGTGAATTCGGATAAAATGTTCCGCAAGGTTCATGTATCATATTTTTTACCACAACTTCATGCAAATCCTTATCGATGTTGACATCAGGTATTTAAGCACATATTACATCATCAATCTCATTTGAAGTTATTTTATTACAAAGCCAGATTAGTATATGTGCATGTGGCAATCCTCTTTTTGCCATTCCACTGAGTACATCCAGCAACGCACAGACCCAAACACTTCATGTTTTACCATGAAATCCATCAATGATTTCAATTTCTGCCTGAAAACATGTGCTGTGATGTCATGTCTATCTACTGGCATTTGCCCAGGAAGTAAAAGTTGTTGGATTTCATCCCACGCTGGATTGCATGTGAATGTGATGAATAAGTCAGGACACCCATAGAGACGAACATATGCAATTGCATCTTGAGCATTCTCATGCATATGTCGTGGACTGCCTATATATGAAGATGGCAAAATGGTTAATCTGCCTACATTAGTTGTATTACCCTCATGGACAACTGCATCTCGCAAATGAACATATTCTTCAGAGCGAAGCTTGGTTTGTGATTTAAACGGATGAATATCAAATGCTCTGTTTCAATTTTAGCATACATATCTACTATGTATTGATGAAATAATTGACGGCATTTTAAAATATGGTTTTCTTCCCCAGGATAGTAAACAACAGAAAATTCAATTATTTACTAATTCAATTAAAATTCTTATTATTTTCAGAAGTATGCATTGCGAAGTTTCAGAATCTCCGCACCTACTACCGCAACGAAAAAAAGAAACTGTCGTCTTTTAGAAGTGGAACAGATGCAAGAGATTTCGTTCCCAAGTGGGATCACTTCGTTCGCCTCCAGTTCCTTGATGATACTATCAAATCACTTGATAGTATCTCAAATTTAGACTATATGGAGCTGGAAATTAATGCAGTACGTATTCCCCTCTGATGTTATATATATGTTTCAAATGTATACTACTTCTAATTTATTCATGTATTACAGACTCCATTGAATGTCAGCGCTGAGGATTTATTTCAGAGAGAATGTTGTGGAACCTCCTCCCATTCCATGCAGTTAATCTCAAAGTGAACAACCACAAGGGACAAGGGTGTCCATCATAACACCTCGAGCGAAAAAAAAAGAAAAGCTGACAGCAGTCATGAAGATTTCTATGAAAGTATACAAAAATGCTTGAGGGCTGTGGGCAAGAAAACAGTCAATGAGACTTTTTCTGCTTTCATAGCCTCCGAGCTAGATAATTTGCCATGCCCAAAGCAGCAGGCAGCAATGCGTCGCAAACTATGCTATACACTCTTTGATTGTTTAGAATAAAATATATTTCTTACCATTTTAGCAATATTTTTCTTTTACAAAATTATTTTATATAAGCTAGGATGATTTTAATCGACTAAATTTTAAAATTAAATTATTTATATACATAATCATGTTTGTTTTATGTTGTTCATTATCCCAGTTGTTGTAGAGAGAGATGAGATTTTTTTCTAAAAAAAAACATCTTAATTTACATCCAGCTTTTATATTCATGGTGACACTCAAACATATCTGGACAGCACAACACAAAAATACTTGCGCGTTTTACACGTTGACAAAGAAATGGAGTGAGAAGTATTCAAATAATAAAGTTTTTATGTGCAGTTTTTATATAAAGTTTGCAAAAATGCATCATAAAAAATACAGTCACATGTCTAGGCGAAGAGGATATTAAATCGTGGTTAGTAAGGTGAATGAAAACAATTAATAATCTTGTACTTCTTGGAATTGCCAATAAATATAAAAAAATTCAAGGTCTAAAGCAGGGGTGCACACGAAGACTTTTTGAAAATATAGTAAAAGATAATATTAAACAGATTTTTTTTATTTTTATCAAATCAATAGCATGTCTTACTAAATATGAGTGAAAATGTCTTTCAAACAATATTTCAAATAAATTACATGTTAAGATACATGAGTCATCTAAATTATATACTGAAAAATTTATCGATAGCTGGTTCTGAGAGGAATCTTTAAAAGTTTCCTCGTTAGAATAAAATCTCCGCAAATGTTGTTCGTTTATATTCTAAACGACACTTTACAAAATTTAGCATACCAAATATAGTACCATGCTTCCCCCCGTATGACTCTTTGAATATGACGACAAAGAGACTGCAATGGGAATCAAATGGTCTTTGGCAGAAAGTGTAAAATGTATGAAATTTGTAAATTATTTTTTCTCTATAAAAAAAGAAAAAATCAGAACTATGTGCAAAATTTAAAATAAATTATGAATTGTACTATTAAAAATGAAGATTTAGCTTACAAGTAGAAATGAAACTAATGCAAATTAAAAATAAAGCATTTATAATTCAGAAACAAGGTAAAAGGTTTTAAAAATACAAATTTTTAACTATTACATATGAAGGTATGTCTTGCTGAGGGAGAGAGTATTAACGTAGCACTGTTCAGCTACACAAGGGCTTTTGGCGACACACCTCGTAATCTTGAACCATGGTCAAATGATGAGGACAAAACCTGTGCTCTGGCACCCCTCCTCTCCTAACTACCACACCAGCAGAAGGAAGTTTGAGCGTGGTTCGACAAATTTGAACTCATGACATATCAGTCTACTCAGTCTGCTACTTTAACCACTAAGCTACCGTGGCCACCACGACTGGCTGAAGTTAACGTTTATAAAAACTACTGTTCAAAATACCCCTCCTTGGAACAATATATACATATAGGGAGCTAATTTGTTATCATTTCTTTATGCACAAGACGACTTTTAGGCGTGGTTTTGAAATCACCGCAAATAAGATTTTAGAATCTAATAGTTTTCAATCCAAAAAGGTGGTCTCACACTAAGAACTTAATATGTAAGTAATTTAAAAGAATAGCCTATTCCTGACAAAAGAGGCATTACATTAGTTTTAAAAAAAGTAAAAATGTAAGTGCTATTATTGTAGAAAAATATGAGTACCAGGATTTAAAGAACACAAGGTATTTAGAAATGCTGGAAAAAGAAACAGAACAAAAATGGAAAAATAATAACCGTTATAAAAACTAAAAAAATTTTAAACCAAAAAAAGAAATCAATATCAGGATGTGAAAAGATTATTGGTGAAATGTTATAAATCCGATTCTTTAAATGTTTTTTTATATATTCGTGGGATTTGAATATATTGAAAATAATTCGAATAATTTTCAATAAATCCAAAAATTCCAAGTTTTATTTGTGAATTTTGGCCAAGGAACATTTAAAAAGGCATTAATTAAAAATAAAGTTGAAGTAAAATTACAATTTGCTGCCAGTGAAAAAAGAATTATTTCCGATAGATTTACTATCGTGGCCATGCAAATTTACACTGTAAACATCTGCAATAAAACATACAGCTGTCAAATTATTTAACCTGTCTGTAAACTATTTTCATTTTTCTGCTATGCGTATGACATTTCATAATGGCCAAAATAAGCAAAATCTCAATCTAGAATAAGAATTTTTTTTTGAAAAAAGAAACATTATAAGAAAACAAAGTGTAAATTTAGTAAGCCTTTTAGTTCATAAAAATTGAAAGTGGGGAGCCCTAATATTCTTTTAATAAAAGATTTAGTAAACACCAATAATATTTGAAATGTCCATTTATGAATAAATGACCGAAGACTAAAACTGCAGTCTAGACAACAGGAAGCATGGAATTGTTTGTTTGTGAAAAAAATCTACTTAAAATTGTATGAAACTAATAAGGATACTGCCATAAATATAAATCAGTAAAAAATTCCTTTTAATATACTATAATAATAATATACATAATAAAATAAATTACAAAAAAGAATAAAAATTTAAAAATATAATAAAAGAAAAAACGATGGATGGCAAGCACAAAACCAAATTAAAAGGTATTGGTAACCATATTGTAATATTATCGCCTAACTTGACAGTTGTCAACAACAAAACTTGGTACGTTATCAAATTAGAACATTAATTTCAATACTCAAAAACGACAAGCTGTCTCCTTTCCCCTCCAACCTGAAATGTAAATGCTTTCTACTTCCTATCTTGTTTTTCTGCTTTTGTAATTCCATGGAAGAAACTTGATATTAATAGCGAACAAGTATAATTGAATATGAATAAATATTATGATAATTTTCTGAGGTACAAGTCTTTCACTTTTTTCCCCACTGAAACAATCGAGGGCCAGCTTTACGAATTAGTTTTCAGCATCCTATTATCTAAAAAAAGAAACATTTTTTAACCAATGCTTTAATATGTTAAAAAAATATTTATGTCAATAAGTATATTTTTCCAACTAATGCAGTAGAAATAAAAAAAAAACAGAAATCTTAGTCAACCTGAAAAAATGCAATATCTAAAAAAGAATGACTTTTTTTTATTATTATGGTGCTTCCTGCATGTAAATTTTTATAAAATCTTTGCTGTAATAAAGTACAGGGGGAACGAGAGTATGCTCACAGGAGTCAGAAAGGGGTAAACGTAATCTCACATATCATACCGTGTTCCCTGAAGTGATCACATATATGTAATCATGGTCCTGAACAGATAGATACTTAATAGGGGGTTAAATATCAAGAATCTGATGTATATCTCATTCATTTTCATCCAAATAAACAAAACACTATGGTCACATTAAAGGTGTGTTATAAACCAGAAGATCAATATGTTTTGTAAATTAAAACTTACTTTGACTCTTGTGTGTTTATTATATATATAATATAAGATTAATAATACTTTTTAGAAATATCCCAATAGTTTTCAATCAAAGCAAAGTATTATGTTCATGAAAGTATAGCCTTTCTGTAGTGGCGTAACGTACATCCCCATATTGCACAGTGCTCTGGATCCTAAGGGGCCCAAAGCCTGACAGTCGCCGAGTACCTACCTTTTGTAAAATCCAATTTAGGAGCCCAAAACCTGACTTTTCAGGGAGGGGGGGCAAATGTCCTCCGTTACACTATTGTCTTTCTGCACTATGTTATAAGATAAATTGGCACTTACATATTATGGCAGATTTCTTGCGTGTTTCTGATCATGTACAACATACCTGCATGCAGAAGTTTTTGTACCAAAGCTGGATTAATTTTTAGTACTTACATATTATCGCAACAGTTTTGGTGAGATTGTATGAAATGAAGCACACATGGTCGTGTCAATCGAGCATGAACAACAAACGTAAAAACAGGGTTGCCAATTATTTTGAATGTTGGCATTGTTGCGATAATATGTAAATACCTAAATTTTCTCTTCCTTTAATCCGTTCAGAACCAGTTGATTTTCGCTGTTAAGCCTAACTCCATTTCAAAATTCATATAAATTATTTGCCAAAAAATTTATGGTTTATAATCATTCCGCGAATCCAGATAACACCAGTATGATCACAAGACTCTCAGAAAGAGGAAAACGCAATCACATATGATAACGTGTTCCCTGGAGTGACCACATATATGTAATCACGGATAAATAAATAAAAGCGTAAAATATATTTAATCAGAGGTTAAATATCAAAAATCTGATATATATATATATCTCATTTATTTTCATCCAAATAAACAAACACTATGGTCACATTAAAGGTGTTATAAACAAGAAGATCAATATGTTGTGAAATAAAACTTACTTACTTTGACTGAGCTTGTAAGTTTAATATAAAAAATACCAGATTAATAAGATTTTTTAGAAATATCACAATAGTTTTCAATCAAAAGAAAATTTTATGGTCATGAAAGTATAGCCTTTCTGCATTGGCGTAACATACACCCCCATATTGCAGGGGGCCCAAAGCCTGACAGTCGCCCTTTGTAAAATCCAACCTTCGCCTTGTAAATCCAATGTCACCTGACCCTTTGTAAAATCCAACTTGGGGACCCAAAACCTGACTTTGCAGGGGGGGGGCAAATGTTCTCTGTTATTCAACTGCCTTTCTGCACTATGTTATAAGATAAATCGTTACTTACATATTATGGTAACAACAGCCAACGTTCCAGATAACTCGCCAAATTGGCAATACAAATTTTGCATGTGTTGTGTGCGCTTAATCGGCAATTTCATGTGTTTCGTTTCATATAATATTACCAAAAGGCTGTGATAATGTGTAAGTACTGTGATAAATCTAATTTAAACAATGCAGATCAATTATTAATAAGACAAAATATCCATTAAATATTAGTAGTTAAGTAGATTTAATTTTTATATATATACTTAATGTCTAGTACCGAAAAGTAAAAATCATTCTTGAAATATAATATGTTCAATTTTACTAACTAATTTTACTCATTCTGTAACTTCTGTTCCGTTAATTTTGATTCTTTCAATTTTGGAAATTGAAAGGAATCATAAAATAAGTGTATTGAAATTGTTGAAACTCTTAAATAATTTCTGTATGGGAACTTTTAAGACATTTTCCATAACTTAATTAATAAGCTAAAAAAGTACTTTAAAAGTTTCAAACAATTAGTCTTCTCAAAAAATTTATAATTGTCAAAAAAAAAACTTATTTTGTAAACTTGCCTTTTTCAAGACAGTCGCTCACAACATGCAAGCCATTTTAGAGTTCAGTATGAAAATAAAACTAAAATTATTCCAAATTAGAAAAGGAATACTTCAATTATTTGCCTATAAATAAATGCACAAAGAAATAAAGTAACTTTTGTGGGTTTTGAAAATGTAGTAAAATTTAAATAAATCCTGAATCTTTTTAGTATTGATTTGGATTCACTGTGGGTTGTCTAAAATTGTATTTATTCCCACATTCAAGGCACCTTCTACTAACAGTGTTAATTGATAAAAACACTAAATACTACGTTCAGTCTAGAAAACCATATTGCATATTCAAATATGTGAATACTACAATTCACACAAGCAAACAATAGTACTACAACTACAACTACTGCAAAACAAACTACAAAACAACTACTACAAAACAATAGTACTCTACTACTGCAAACTTCATGCGACATGAAGATCATTGGATGATCACCTTTCAAAGCAGAATCAAAAATGGGGTTTTAGTAGTTGGCTATGTGTAATGACATAGATAATTTTTTTTCCAATTTTGGGTTAAAGTGTAAAATTGTGGCCCTTTGGATTTGGTGACCGGAATCGATCACCAAACAACTTAATTCAAATGCATCACTGGTAACTTTTACTATTTTTTTTATTTCTCATTAACATTTATTTATTTTCATTGGAGAAATCCGCTTCGTAATTTTTTCGTAACACCTATCGCTAAATTAAGCCAATTATCGCCAATTTTGGTTGCTACAAAATTAACTTTGCCAAGCCCCCTCTCCCCCTCTATTCTACACTTGAACCCAAGATGGGTTTTATAAGAATCTTACTTACAGTTGTTTATTTTTTATCTGAATAAACCAAATAATTGACTAATGCATCAAGTAAATTGCATTAAATTAATAACACTAGTCTTTTTGAAATAATCTGCCAATATAAAGTAAATATTTATCACATAGCTAAATTGGCTGTCAATCATATAGAGAGTGTAATTAATAATTTTGCCAGCATATTAAACTTATATTAAAAACAAGCCACGTACTTTTCAATTTACAAACAAAAGAAAATCAGAAATAACAACAAAGAATCTATACTCATTTTAATACTCATGTGTTCCCCTGCGTGTAGCGTGGTAGATAGGAAATATAATTTGGTAGATTTAAGAGAACTAAATTTGTTGTTCAACCCCAATTTTTAAAATATCTAGCCAAAATATTATCCTGAATATCTTTTTAATTTGACTGAGAGTGTTTTTAGGAGGTTTTGAGTACATGTACTATATCAAATTCGAGAAAGGCATGCGTTCAAATCGGATACAAACATTCTCATTTCAAAATGAGTATGTCTACGTGCTCATTTTTGAGTATGTCTTTTTTCTCCGTTATAGGATTAACATGGAAGAATGATATTTTAGTGCTTAAGCCCTCCCCATGCCTGCACGATGGGAATGAAGTAGATGACTGGACGGGTCTCGACGAGGTTCAAATCTCAACTCCGAGACTCAAACAGAAGCCAAGATATTGTGAATTTAAACAAATTAAAAAAGTTAAAAACAATTAAAAACTGGAAGAAATAGCCCTATATATGAGCATGAAATTATATTAACAGGAAGAGCAGATACAGAGGGAGAGGGATCGAATGAGCCAGGTCCGAACGGACTGTGAGGCTCGGGTCCGAGATATTGGCCAAAAAGCTGTAGAGGGGGGAATGCACCAGGGGGATTCGTCCAACAGATATGGTTTATAACAATAGTTAATACGATCCCCCAAATATCAGTCCCCTAGCACTAAAAAAGTGGCATGTTAAATTATTAGACAACTGTGTGCGCGCACATCGTAAAAATTCACCCTCATCCTTTTTCCCAAACGCGCAATAAGAAGTATAACTTCAAAAATAATGTAAAGAATAGAATACTTAAAATTAAAACTATAACATTAGGTAAATTAGGACTAAACTAAAATTAAGCTTACAACACTAGATTAGGAAAAATTGAAAATGTTTTAATTTTTAGGATAAATAACAGTATAAGATGAAGTGTATTTATTTATTTTCCCAAGTTCATACAGAATGGATGTGTTGTGTCTACAAATTTTCGTTATCATGTTTCTTGAAGTGTGGTGGTACAAAATATGTACCTCCTATTTTTTTAAAAAAACTTTGGACACTTTATTTGAAAAAATGTTCAATATTATTAATATGTACCATCTTTTGTTCAATAATTATAGTTTTGTGAAGTTTATTTAAAATATTTGTAATTATTTCCCTCTAGTGCATTATTTTTATCAAAAATTCAGCGCATGATAGAGTTAATTATGTATTTATATCCAATAGAAATATGCATCATTAGCAGTGTACTGATGCATGCTAAGAAAAATTAACTTAATTTGCGTTTTTAATTTGATTGCTTTCACAAAATAAGGAAAGTTCTTTTTCTTTTCTTTTTTGAATCTTTGTTACAAATATACCTTAGCAAATCTAATATTATAGTTAAATAATTGTAGCTAACAAACGATTTGTGTAAGAATATATAAAATTGTGGTCCAACAAAAGAGACATTTTAATGAATAAAAAAGATATAAAAATAATAAGAATTGAGAAAAAGACAATAGAATAATAAATAATAAAATGTAAAACAAAAGAAATAATAAAATATATTTTAATAATGAATTTATATTGCTTGGAAATATTTGTTGCTACTGAATTTTTAACGAAAAAGACATTGACAAAATGCCGAAAAATATTTTTATGAAGATCTGTAAAAATATTTTAATGAAGTGAAAACGACAGCCTGCTATGTTTGCTTACTTACAACTGTAAAACTGTTTTGACAGAGATTAGCATGAGCGTTTTACACAGAAGCACTCAATACCAAAACAGAGTATATAAAAGGTAACCTCACAATAGACAAATGCGTGAATGCTATTTTAAAGGAAACTTTGCTTTTTTGTTCAGCTTGGCTTTTCCATCAAACCTATTTTGTATTTCCGAACTAGTATCTAGTTGTTTTGATATGTAAAAAAGTAATTTTAAAGTTATAATATTATGTAATTATATTTAGCAAGTAAAAGCATTTATAAGGTATTCAAAATCAGAACTGGTAAATTAAAATTCGAATTTCTGTTTTCCTGTCTAGTAAACCTTTTTGGAATCTTAATTTATTTCCTACACAACGCGTTTTATGGAAAACTAGCTGCATGACCCGGCGTTGCACGGGCTTTCTCTATTTTTATAAATTATCCCTTTCCTTCACAAAAAATCAGCACTTCCATTATTCTTTACTTAAATTACTTTGACTTTTTTGTTTCTTTCCCCTCTGCTTAGCCAACATCTCCTAGATACAAGGCCTGGCGACTGAAATGAGAGAGGTTTGTGACGTCACATATAGTAGGTATAGAAATCCCGCCTGATTTGAAGTTCACTTTACTCGCCTACGCCATTTTGGTTGTTGTTCCTGTACAGTTCGCAGCTTTCAACATTTTTATTGCAGATTTTCGATTTATTTGTGACGATTTTGGATAAGATCATAAAAAAATGGTCAACACATGCGTCGTACGGAATTGCAATAGCAATTATAAAGATACTGGGACAGTACAAATGTTTGGATTCCCAAAAGAGGACTCCCTTCGAAAAAAATGGATACAAGCCATTTCAAGAAAAGATTTTGCTCCATCAAAGAGAGTATTCGAAGGTAAGTTTTTTAATTTTATTCTATTTAGGGAAATTGTAATAATATATATATTTTTTAAAGTCTACAAGTAACTTTAATAGGTTGTTCGATAGGACCATTGAAAATGTACTCATTTCTTTTTCTTCCTGTGAGTTTCTGAAACATTGGCAATTTATTTTTATTTATCTATAATGATAAAGGTGTTTTGTTTATGAAATAAATATTTTGTAGCCCTAATAAAATTTATGTTTTTAAAAATGAGCCCAAACAAGCATTGTTAATGAGACAAAAACTGTCTAGTGTTTTTGCTATTGCTGCTTTATTTTTGTGTCATTTACCAAATACCTTTTCGTAGAATCAACGAAAGTACCTTAAATATTAATAGTTTGTTAGCAAAGAAAGCCCATTATGATATACAGCTCGTAGTCAATGTAAATATGGGCATAATCAACCATTTATTGATTATTTTGTATATTAACATGATGTGAGATACAAAATGCAAAACACATTCACAACAACAACAACAAAATAAACTAGCTGATTTTTGAAATATTAAGATGACTTTAAAAGTAAGGAAAAATAAAGCTGTAAAAGTAAGCAGAAAACAAATAAACATGACTCAACGTTAACCTCGCAATTCGTTAACTTCATAAATTCATTTTAAAAAAATCTAATTATCAGAGAAATTTTTGTTAATTCTAACAAATATTTTTGTTGATGCAAAACAATATATATATATATATATAAAACAATATATATATATATATATATATATAATTTTATAGGTTTGTGAATTACACTTTTCGGATGATGCAATACGAAGATACACCGAAGCTTACGAGGAAAAGACTGGACAGAAGATATATGTGCCCTTAAAGCGTTTCAGACTAGAAAATTTTGCTGTGCCAACTATTTTTACAGATTTCCCCACATATCTTTCTAACTCTGGAAATCCCACTCGAGAATGTTCTGAGCAGAGGCTGCAAAGATTAGAAAATGAACACTTACAACGCTGAATCCAAGCAAGCATTATTTCCAAGGAAGAATTCGAAAAAAAGAAATCATTCACGTCGTTTCCAGAATTAGTAGAGTGTTTAAATGCAGATGAGCTTCAGGACATATGGACTGTTGTTTGTAAAAATGATCTAGTAATAATTATGATGCTATACACAATAATATCTCCTGTTATTACAGCATCAGTGATTATAAATAAAGACTTACATTTAACAATTCACATAGGTCAAACGAAGATAGATCAACTTGGTAAGTACAAATTTCCCGTAAAAGTTAATAATACTATTGTTGTAAATGAAATATTACACGAACTGGCTCTCAGAATAGAAATGAAAAGCTTCAATGGTTTTCTCTAGCATTTGGTTTTATTGTTAATCTTTTAGAAAGTATGTTTTCAGATTTAGATGATGATAAAAAAATTGCACTCCATTTCTTAATTGACCAACTCAAGTTTTTAACTTGTAACAAGTTTTCTTTTAGATATTCTTCTGAAATGATGGGTTTTTTTTTGTATATTACAATCTATATCAACTCATGCCTATAAATGTTTAAGAAATTCAGAATCTATATCACCTCATGCCTATAAATGTTTAAGAAATTCAGGATATCTCAGTATTCCCCATCCCAGAACTTTGCGCAAAATTTGTACACCTTTAAAAAACTAACCCTCAAACAGAACAATCAAATGAAAACTTTCCAGCATACATGAAAAAAAAATATTCTAAAATCTGTTGACAAAACTGTCATACTGATGCTTGACGAAATCCATTTAAAGCCATATTTAGATTTTAAAGGGGGTAATATTCTACTTCAGCATATGTGTTCATGTGATTCGAAGTCTTCTTTCTCCTCTTAAAGAAGTAGTTCATATAATGCCAGTGAAAAAAATCGATGGAGAAAAATTGTTTGCTGTTGTTAAAAAGACTGTTGTATAGCTTGATGGTATAAGATTCAAAGTTATAGGTGTAGTTTCTGACAATAATTCTATAAATCGAAAAGCAATGCCAAACTTTTCTGTTCCTCCCAAATTGAGCATTGTATATCCACATCCTTCTGATTCTTCCAATCCTTTATTTTTTGTTATTGATTCAGTGCACATTTTTAAGGTGCCTGACTAGTTGCGGAGACATTTTTTTGAAATTTTGCTGAAAATTTATTTTTAAACTCATTTTTTGTTTAATTATAACTGAAAACTAATAAAAATAGCAAAAATTAATTTCTTTCAATGTATTTTTTTTTAAATATGGCCAATTTTAGGTTTAAATTAGACGTTATTTGTACGTTACGTTAAACATAGTAAAATAAATTCTAATGCATAATATTTTAAAAAACCCACATAATTTTACTCAAAAAGCAGTTACTAATGAATTGACCTAATATCTTTGAAAAATTTTAATTTGTTACTCAACTAGAAGTCAAAAAGTGCACGCAATGCTAATTTTTAAAAAATTTCACATTTATCACACAGAAAAAGAATCATAAAAAAGGTAAATATGCTGTTTTTTCTTAATCCCTAGGTCACAGCATATAATAATGCACAATTACACAAAAGTACAGACAATTGTCTACAGAACTTTTTGAGATATCATGCTTACCGTGTTGTAAAATATCAAAAAATCTGTTTCAAAGAAAAATGCATTTAAAGATTTAAAATTCAAAATTTAAAAAACTATACCGCTAAAAAAACCTAAAACCTCTCTATATCAAAAGTACAAACCTTTTCAAAGCAAATATGAATATTATATACTTTCTTCAAACTTTTATCTCTTTTAATATTTTTAACAATTTTATAGTGTCAAAAAGCTTTTTCTTAAAGTCTAAGTACACAGTTTACGAAATACAGATTAGACGTATAAAAAGCACTTTAAAAAAAACCTTATTGCATTAAAAATAAAAACATTTTACATAGAAAAACAAATATATATTATTCCATATTATTTTAGAAGTTAAGAAATATATCATACAAAATATATTTGTGTTGTTTTACCAGTAAACATTCACGAAAAACTCTTGAAAAATATTGTTTATCACAAAAGTTATCATAAATTAGAATAAAAATCCTGCAAAGAAGTACTTTAAAACCCTCCATATGAATATACTAAGCCTTCTGTTTTTTCATCCTTAGTACTTTTTGTTTTCCTAGCTGCTTTTCTTTTTTTTTTTCGAGACAATTTCGCAATCGGTAAAGAATGTCTTAAAGATGTTGAAATCCGTTGTTTATCAAATTTAAGTAACTCTTGAGCAACACTTTCAGGAAGGGAACCATTTACATTTCGAATTACTGCTAATATACCTGCATAACCAGAATGATAAAGTATTAGAGCTAATAATGCACCCAAACGAAATGTTTCCAGTCCAATAAATATATTTTTGGGAACAATATTCCACAAAATGTTGTTATAACTTTCATTGCAGTTCTGTGTCTTACCATGAAGACATTTTTTCAACAAAGTTTCATTACACAGTTTTAGATATGTAGGCTTTATTTGGTTTATAATTTTATTAGGAAGTCCTTGCTCAATTTCTTTGAGGGGACTCCCAGCTGCTTTTGCCCTTTGGTAACGACACCAACTCTCAGATCCTTCAAGACACTGTCCATGGAATGAATTGTTTTTTCCAGATACACAGTGAAAAAATGCAGCTATTACACTACTCATCATCTTTTGTAGATTACCTACATTGCTTCGAATAGCTATTCCATAATAGTTCTGAATTCTGTCGATTAATTTATCAGTTAATTTATTTTTCCCTCCCAAAACATTTCGTCGTTTTTTTTAATTGACGCAACCGCCCCCCTACACGTTTCTGTACATGACCTATACACTCGAGTTTGGTTACTGTATTAATTCCATAAAAGTTTTTAACAGATTCATATCCTTTTGAGTCCCCATCTCCGTAGTATTCATTGCACTGTACATTCCTCACATTTGATCTCTCAAATATACGGTAGGCTCCAACAACCTCCATGTTCCCCGCGGAACCTTTATAGTTCGAACATACATGTTTCGATGATTGGCAATTGCCTTTCGCGCATATGTGGCAATATTGTGTCATAACTTCAATGTCTAAAATTTTACCGGTGTCAACTGATATGGCACTTACACACCCATTCAAAGATGAGTAGCCTCTGCGTTGCCAAGTACCATCAATGGATATTCCACATTTAGTGAAACTATTTGAGCCTTTGATTTCACTCAATGCAGCGTTGATGTTTTCTTGAGCAATGCGTTCAGTTGCTTTCAACAGTTTTCTTTCTTGATTGCGGAAAGCAAGTTTTGACAGGAAAGGTAAACCGAGGAAAGCACATAACTTTTTGCCAGCTGAAAATCCTTTCCCGATTATCCTTAGCCCCAAAACAATTGAAGAGTTTATAAGACAAGAACCTTTCATCTTCTCTGTCGTAGGGAAACCTTTAAAGAAGGAGCAGTTTTTGCACTTTAGGTTCATATGTGAGCATAATCCACTGAAAGAGTCTTCTATAAGTTCCAAGCCCTGAGAATAGCAATCAGGACAACAAACTATGGCAAAAAATGAAATCAAAGTTGTCCAGCTGACAATTCTATTGTCTTTAGAAGTTTCAAACAATCTTTCTGAGAAAATTTCCAAACTTGTATGGCTTGATTCCAACTTTTTGGCACCAGCGGATTCAGTAGAATTGAGCTCAGATGTTTCATCATTCTCATTAATAGTGGCAAGAATGGTATAACGATTTCCAGTAAATCGGCGCTTCTTAGACCTCCCAGATCTTGATTTAGCCATAATTAATCAATATTTTGTCTTAAGAAAGACAGTTTTTTTCATAAAATATATCAAAATAATAAATTAAACGAGGGGCGAAGAATCGAGTAGCTAGAACATAAACAAATCGAAAAATGACAACAAACCTGTAAAGTTGTTGTCAAATTTTACTAAAACTATTAAATAATTTAAAAAAAAATATCACCATATTCAGTTTTAATGTTACCAAAATTAATATTTTATCAATAAATTCAATAAAATTCCAAAAAAGAGTAAAAATCTTTCAAATTCAAAGTACTTCCGGTTTCGATTTCTAATTTCCGGTTCGTTTTTGTTGTTCTCACTTGACATAAAAACTGCTATAACTTCGTAAATAATTGGAGTATAAGCAAAAGTAAGGTATTTTTAGAAAGAAGAAAATTCAAATATTAAAAATATCAAATAAATTTTTTTTTGTCATGTTCATCAAAATTGATGATTTTACACTAGTCAGGCACTTAAATGCATTCGTAACAATTGGATTAAACAAAAAATGCAGGTCAATGTTTTTATTTTCCAGATTTTGAAGATCATAATAAGTTTCCACTATTAGAAACAAATTTCTCTACACTTAAACAACTATATGACATAGAAAGTAATAATTAAGGTTTCACTAACAAGCTCTCTACCCTTCACCCTCTTTTAAGACTAACCGAAAATATCTCTGAAGGTTTCCAGAAAAAGAAAAGCACGGGAGCAGTTTTTCTGGACATCCAGAAAGCCTTCGACCGTGTTTGGATTAATGGACTCACTTTTAAGCTAATTACCTTTAAAATTCCACATCCACTGATTCATCTTATTCATTCACATACCTCACTAATCGCTCCTTCAGAATCAGAATTAATGAGACCCTTTCCAATGAACACTCTGTTTCTGCAGGGTGTTCCCAAGGTTCCTTGCTCGGTCCCTTGCTATTTAAGATCTACATTAACGATATCCCTGACTATTCACTCACTAAAATTAACCTTTACGCTGATGATACTGCCATTCACGCCACGTATAAAAAAACTAGAAACAATTTCCTTCGCTTTAAACAAACACCTTCTACTCTGGCAAAATTTCTACGACAAATGGAAAATAAGTATTAATGTCGAAAAATCTACTGCCATTATTTTCACGAAAAAACAATCACTCCCACCACCTATTATCATGTACAACAAACAAATCCCCTGGTCTCAGGAAGCCAAATACCTTGGAATTATTTTTGATACACACCTAACTTGGAAACAACACATTTATTACGTTCGCGACAAATTCCGGAAAATAATGTTTAAACTTTACCCCCTAATTGGCCGGAATTCTCATTTAAGTATAGAAAACAAAGTGCTTCTCTATACAGCCGTTATGCGTCCCATCTTAGCTTATGTATGTCCAGTTTGGGGTTATGCCGCTAAAACAAATATTAATATACTTTATACCCTGCAAAATTCTTTAATACGTATGATCGTCAAAGCCATAAGATATATGCGTAATGACGACATACGTAATGCTCTTAAAATTAACAGTTTCAAATCTCATATTCAGAATATTGCAATTAACTTTTTTAACGATCTAGAAGCAACCAATAATATCAATATGCAAAATTTATCACAATATACCCCTAATGACAAAAAAAAGAGACCAAGAAGAATTCTTCTTGACTCCTATGATCCCCCGTAATTCTATTTTCTCGTGCAATTTTTATTGCACACCGTAATTACTAAAATTTGACTTTCTTTATTTTTGTCAATATTTTTCTCCTGCTGTCCCCACTGGACGTGCTCCTCCCCATAATTTAAATCTCAGTCCCCGGGCCAGCCAATCGGAGTCAATGTTCACTGCACCCAGCATCCAATCAGAGAGCAATCTCTTAGCTCTCAGCCAAGCCAAAAAACTCAAAAACTTTCCACCCAGATGAAGAACCATAGCCACGCCTCCCGGATTCCATCGCCCGACCAATCGCCATCATGCCACTCAGCAGAATGGAAAACACCACTTTTGCCATGCCCAGCATCATAGACTCTCACGATATGGGATTGAGGACTGTTTACAGTCCAGACGCCCAAAAGAAAACGCCTATAAAACGCCTATAAGAAAGTAATAATTTAGTAAAATTTGCGTATGGTTTAACTTTGAAGGCTTTATGTCCTACAAATTTTGAAAAACAAAATGTGAAACTTGTGCTTAAGATATTTAATAATTTTGTCATTCAGGGGCTTCAACTATTAGGAGAGCAACATAAACTAATTAGTTATGAAACAACATCAATTTTTATTTCTTTAATTTGAACATGGTGGAAAATAGTTAATGTTAAAACACCTTTAAAGGGACAACATTTGTTTGATCCTTATCAGCAAACGATTACTTTATCTCCAGACAAGCAAACATGTGAATTCTTGCATAAAATTTTGTCATGATTAGACTCGTGGGAGGGAAAAAAATTGTACTACTGGCACCCTTACTAAAGAAACACATCTTGCTTTTATTCATACCACATACGCTTTACTTGAAATGTCAAAATATTGCATTAACGAATTAAAATTTCTGTATTTTCTTAAAAATTCTTTAAATTCTTCTTTCTTTAAAATTCAAACAGATGCGTTAGAAAGTCGTTTTGGGAAATATAGAACACGTTCAAGTTCTCAATATTTAATATCAATTCGACAGCTTTATGAAGTAGAAGCTAAACTAAGAATGCAAAATTTTTTACCTCTAACTTTGGTTTCAAACACATACGGCCAGCTTAACTTAAAAGGCATTCATTTGGAAGATTCTTGTAATGAAAATCCTTTAGAGTCATCAGTATTGCATAGTTTTAATATTGGACTGTCTGAAAAAGATTTTCGTGATGCTCAACCGTATCTACCTGTTTTAACATATTTAGCTGGTGTTTGTGCTAGAGCAGCACTTAAAAAATTAAAATGCGACTTTTGTTCCAAATCACTTGTTCTTAATAAATCTTTTGAACTCAACTCTATGATTTAATACGTAACTTGGACAGAGGAATTTTATTGTGCCCTTCTCCAGATGTTGTTACAGCAGTGCTCTACAACTATATAATAGTTCAGGAACTTCTTTCTAATGATTTTGAAAATATGTTTCTTAAACAAAATAATCAACGTCAAATTGCTTCAGAAATATCGATTAGCTTGATAAATTCAAATGAATTTTTTTTATATGATGAACCTTGTAACAATGATCATTCTTCTGAGCTAGTTTTAAAGCATATTATCCTCACTTCTACAAATGCATTATTAAATAACTACAGCAAGGAAAAAAATGATATTAAAAAGGTTGAAACGAAGAAAAGAAAAATACATACTTTATTAGCTAAATAAAGTACATTATTTTTATGTATGTGGGTGCATTATGTTTCTCTCTCTATATATTTATTTTTTTAGGTGTATATCTATGCTTTTATACATGTATGATTTATTTAAAAAATATTTTAAGCTTATTTTACAATAACTTGTCATATTGTTATTTTTTGGAACTTTATTTTTGGTAATTTTTAATGCTTGTTATTGCAAAGAGTGTGTGTGTAAATTTTTGTTTATATTACTATGCATATGGTACTAATGAAGTTTTACAACATATTTGATTCCCATTTGTAACAACGTATAACTGAATAAGTACTTTTGGGAGAAAAAGTACCAAAGATTTAAGGAAAGAAAAGTAACTGTGACAATAGTTAAATAAATTGTGTAATCTATTTTTATGTATGTACTTATTTTCCTGTATATATCTATAATTTTATAGTATAGATTTTTCTCTAAAATATAATTGAAATTTATTTAATATTTCTTAAAGTTGTGATTGTATTTGATACCAATAAAGTTACTGTTTTTAAATTTATGTGTCCTTTTTTTTCTTTTTGATTTGCTCGAAAAAAATACCCACTTTATTAACTAAATGAATTACATTTTTATGCAAGGGCGTATTATAACTTATTTTACGATAACTTGTTACATTGTTATTTATAGGAATTTTATTTTTTGGTAATTTTTAATGTTGCTATTGCAAAGAGTGAATTTTTGATTATTACTGTGCGTGATACCAATAGTTTTTAAACATTTAATCTACATTTGTAACAATGCATAATTGAATAACTATTGTTGGAGGGAAAATATAAAAACATTTTAAGCAATGCAAACAGCTAAATAAACTGTAATCTGTTTTCGTGTATATATTTAATTTCATGTATGTATCTGTAATCATATATGTATGGGTTTAACAAATTTTTTTTTTTGTCAAATTAGTTAATGGTAATTTTTTATGCTGTTATTGCAGACAGCAAGCTTTCGTTTATTAATTTGATACCAATTAAGTTTTAAAACATATTTAATCTACATTAGTAATATTGAATAATTACTTTTCGGGGAAAAAGTACTAAAAATTTAAGGAAAGTAAAGTAACTGACAAACAGCTAAATAAACTGTGTATTCTATTTTTATGTATGTATTTATTTTCCTGTATATATCTATTATTATAAAGGTGTAATTTATCTACAAATATATTTGAAATTTATTTAATAATACTTTGTATTGTATTTGTGTGATACCAATAAAGTTACTGTTTTTAAATTTGTATGTCGTTTTTTGTTTTGAAAACTATTTCTAATTTTATTTCCCTCTTTGTAACTATTCTGAAAAAAAATAAGAAAATAAATTTTAAAGCTTAGAAATAAGCATAGTTTTGTAAAAAAAAAGTACGTATTCGAAAACAAAAGGCTTCTACAATTTGCTACAATGTAATAAATGTGTTTATAAATGTTCATCGCAATGCGTTCGTAGTAAATACATCGATAATCATATACTTCCAATTATTATTTAAATAGGTAGACTAATATTTACTCTTATGTTTTATGTACACGAAACACAATTTAATGATTACTTTACTAATTTTTTAAATTTTCTGTAAGTATATTTGTTTTAATAACAAAAAGTATTTAAAAAAATTATCAGAGAAGCTCCGTAGAGGATGAACGATCTCTCCCTACTAGTAGTGACGTCACAAACCAGTCACCAGGCCTTCTATCATCTAGGAGGTATTGGCATAACACGGGTAAATTCCCACAGTCTTCGTCCCTGAAAACAACCCCCTCCCTCCTTCCACCCGGCTTTGTTATAAACAACAATGTCGCTAACGCCAAGATTGTTCTCCCGATTCACCCGTGCATGCGCAAAGCATTAGAAATCTTGCGAATGTTTTTTAAAGTTTTTATTTTTGAGTAGTTAATTTTTAAGTTGAAGTGTACAAATCTCCCACATCGATAACAAACAACGGTAATTTTAAAATAAAAAAATTAAAGAAAATATTATTTGAACGAAATCTCGTAAAAACGGTATTAAACGAAAAACACAATTTAAAAAAAAATCGTAATTTTTAAGATATTTTATCAATCTTTGTACAGATTACGTATAATATTGTTCTACACACGGAAAAAAAGTTTCGTGAGATTATTATTATAAATAACGAAGTTATTAAGTATTTAAATAACATTTTGAGTATTTTTTGAAAAATCGTAAGAAAAAAAGTTTTTGACATTTAATTTTTTAGATGACTGATTCTAAAAGAGAAAACCATGAAATTTTTTAGTGTAAAACATTTTTTTCATTAGCGTGAAAGAAAATGCAAGCGGAACGATTTAAAAATCATACTCAAAAAAACGTATCGATTTTGACTCATTTAAAAAAAATCATAAAAAATTGAAAAACTAATTATTTTGTAAAATAAATTATAGCGTATCGTGGCGAAGTAAATGTTCATTCCGAATCTGTAATTATTTTTTGTCTCATGAAAAAAATTAGATCGCGTTTTAAAAACGTCTGAAAAAAAAAGTTGGACTTGGCCCCTGGCGGTGCAAAATGGCACTAATTATGCGTTTTAAGGTTTTTGATCATTCCCAAACTTTTGGTACCTTTTGCGAGTTTCTGCGTCGTGCGGTTCGTGAGAAGATAGGGACGCATAGATAGATACGTTTGCTTACCTACGAATTTTAATAGTGTAGATAAGGTTTTTAATTAATATTTTTTAACTAATAGGAATATCGTAATATAAAGGGTCAAAACGGATTTCTTGGATCATTCCCAAACTTTTGGTACCTTCGGCGAGTTTCTGCGTCGTGCGGTCCGTGAGAAGATAGGGACGTATAGATAGATACATTTGTTTACCTACGAATTTTATTAGTGTAGATCTGGGGTAGGCATTAAGTCGATCGCGATCGACCGGTGGACCGCCAAGACTTTTTGGGTGACCGTCTAAAGATTTTAGTATTAGTAATTATATACGGAAATATTCAAAATTGACTGAAGTATGCAGACTAAGTTTTCTACTGACTATAACAACAAAAAATAAATCATTTTTATCTTAAGTATTTTTTTTTGAATTATTAGACAATAAATGCATCATTTAATGTCACTATGTTTGTGGCTGTTATTATGTTTGTATCTTGCGTTTTGCTTTATACGCGGTTTTAAAAGTATTAGTTTTTTTTTTAGTTCTGCAAGTAAGTACATATTCCGTTTTTATTATTAAAATATTGTAGATCTTTTCCTACCTCACCACACCTACGACACTGGGAATTGGTGCATACAAGAGTTTTTCAACAGGGGGAAGTCTACCGTTCTCATACCCCAATACGCAGCCAAACATATTTTTTTATTTCGTAGATTGTTGGGAACGAAAAACAGTAAAAAAAAATAGTGAATAAATAATCAGCATTACTTAATAAAGATAGTATTAATAAAAATACTTATAGTTTAAGTTTTGCGTACTACATACATAGGATTATAATCAATTGGTAAAAATAATCAAGGGATATGGGGGAGGGTCCGGACCCGTGGCCATCCTCCCTCATCCTTGTGTGCACTATTAACACAGGGTGGACCACAACACCTTGAAAAAAGTAGAAGTAGCCCGTACACTGGAAAAGTCTGCCCACCCCTGGTCCGTGTGAGGTAAAAAACTAAATTAAAAAGGTCAAATATCACCAGGTTTCGCTAGTGGTGTGTTGTTTAGTGAATCATTCAATGTGAAATCTTAAGAAATATGAGAGAAAATTTACACAAATCTGCCTTATTGATATCATTGTTTTCCTTTCAATTATAGTTTATTCTCTTTTTAATGTCAACGCAGACATAAACCAGCTTCAGCAATTTAATTTTTAAATTCTAAAGGTCACAATTTTAATTCCTGATTTTAATTTATAATTTTTGACTTCTTTTTATCTTAATACTGTTAATTACCAATTAATCATGGCAAGCAATATCATTAATGTTGAACAACAACCTCAAAGATAGAGGGTTAAAACCTCAACAAAGATCAAGTGCCCCGATGATCATTCTACCCATATCTTTTTAGTGCAAATAAATTTGTTTATTATTTTTATTTCTTTGATTTTTCTACATTGTTTGTATGGAATTTAAAAAATTATATTTTTTATATTGATATATTTATTATATATTATATCAAATACACATGTAATATTAAAAATGTAACAATGAGTAATTGCTACTACAATCACAAAAGAATTTTCATTTTACATTTCTTTAAAAAAATGGAAATATGAAGAAACATGAAGAAAATTCTGGTAGCATATTTATTTTATCTGAATGTATCCAAGTTTTTTGATAATGTTTAAACCCTATTTGCATCATAAAAATTAAATACTTAATTTGTCTTGGATGTTTATATAATTGAAATACCAAATTCTTTTACAGAAGCCTTACGTGTGTATGCTTTGGTGCTCAACAATGAAACACCCAAAAGCCATTAATACTATTACTCTGTTAAAATTCATTCAAAATAATTCAATTCAAATTTTCAAAAATCCTTAAAATTCTAACAATATTCATTTGTTGAATGCATTAAGTTGTGCAATCACAAACAAAACCAAAAGGCATCGAATTAATCAGGTTACTATAAACCACCGTAACTACTTGTACATATTTTCAGAAGAAAAATGTTCAATTATAATTAACCTGAAACCCGAAAGCCAAAACAACATCATTCTAGAATCTGCGGCTTGAGTTGAGTTTAAAACCAAATTTAAAATTTTCTTTTTTTTTTGTTTTACACCATTGTGGAAATTATAAATAAAACTGTCGTTGAGGCTCATCTGTGGGGATAAGTTTGCGAGCACTACTCCACGCTTTCCGTCAGGTGTCGCTAAAACACTACAAAACGCATGTTTTTGGAACCTATTTGGTGGATATGCAGCGCCACATACGCTGCTTAAAATTCGGTAAAAATATGCAATCGCTTTCTGGAATGTCAATTGCCTATTTTTTAAAATGTATGTAGTCCGTGATTTTGCTTTGAAGCAAAATCTCTTATCTGTGCTTTGATTCCAAAGCTGCAAATAAGGAAAAAATTTGAACCCCCCTTTATCACACACACACACAGCTCAAACTGATAGAGGCACTGTCGTAAACTGCAAAAATTATATGCAAAACTGAGTTTTCTTTTTGAAGGTACGGTATATGTAATAGTTATCGAGTTTAAAATTTTATTCTTTTTCTGCAGATTAGAACTATATCTACTAATATCCGCTTTTGCGACGAAATTAACAATGTTTTTCCTGAGTCGAATTTTCTGAGAAAAATTTTCATTTTGGACAAATTCAATTACTGGATGAGACATAAGTACTTCTCATAAATATTAGAACAATGCTAATAAAATATATTTGGTTTTCCTCTTCACAGAATAGTTCATAATAAATCTGATAAAGCTTGTTGCACCGCCCTCTCCTACACATATTAATTCTTGTTCTCGGTCGGAAGTACGAGATACCATTGACGGATCTAGCAGTTGTCAATGATATCGCATTTAATTTGGTAATTAGATTTTTTTACGTATATTTAAAAATTCATAAGAATTGAAATCCTTCAAGTGAGATAAAAGAAATCAAAAGTGATTGAAAATTGTTGGAAACGATAATGAGAGAAAAAAACGAACCTATGTAATTAATATAGTAAAATGTACCACTAATATAGTTAAGAAGTATTTATTTAGATATAAAATGAGTTGTTTGTAACTGGATGTTTAACTCAAATCTTGTTCGGACTCCTAAACGGAGTTATGTTTCATGTTTTTAGATTAGAGCTTAAAAAGCGCCGCTTATTGGTATGGTGGCTGTTTACGCTGACTGCCCTACCATAGGGCCTGGGTCGGAATGCGTGGATGTTTGTAAATGTAATTATAATGCCTTAGCGGCATGGTGGTACTTTGCAGAGGTAAAGAATGACTAGCGTCTCAAATACAACACAGCTTTCAATGGGAATTTGCGTTTGGACGAGTCTATTCTGAAATGCAGGAGAAATTGGTTTCTGGCAGCCGTGTTGGAAAAGTTGAATTCAGCTCACACGTTCCTGGCGCCATCTATTGCGTAAAGTTAGACTGTAAACATCTCTCTTAACTTTATATATCCCCCCCTTAACCTTGAATACTTATAAATCAGTTCACAGATATTTTTATTTTTGGCGTAATAAGGTTTGCAGGTTATCCCTTATTACATATAATACTTTTAAATGAGATCACTGCAAGGTTTTTAAGACGAATATTTGGAAAATGGGTATAGCTACTGACAATAACTACAATTTTAATCAAAATATATACAGAGTGCATTATATCAAACTTTATAAGTAAATGATCATGTTAAGTAAAATATTTCATTTCTATTATTCATTATTGGCATTTAAAATGTTTTTTTTTGTTTTTAAATATTTACATTTGACATAATTATTAAAAACGTATTAAAGGAACTTAAGATTAATTCTTCTGTAAAAATATGTGTTTCTTCATAATGAAAATTATTTTTGTATAAAAGAGTATTTATAACTTTTTCATAAAGCTCTGCAATAATTGACTCTTTATATTATCTGTTGGAAAATACTCATGAAATCATTTTTATTAAAATGATAAAATATGCATGTTAAAAAAAATTACAACACTTTTAGAAATGAGTTGTGTAGACAGTGGCGTAACGTACACCTCCGCCACCCCTTCACCGCGGGGGGTGCAGGATTCTAGGGGTCCCAAAGCCTAAGCGATGCCAATTGCGTAAGAGCCGGCTACGGCTCAAAATCTGATTTTGCAGGGGGGCGAAAATTCTCCGTTACGCCACTGTGTGTAGAGTTAAATTTTACTTATAATTCCAATTGTTTGCAATATGAAATAGTTTAATATTGAAACCAGCAGATTAATTTATCCCCTCATAAATTGTAATGAAATTATTAAAACTAATTAATCAGTTTAACGCAATGTTTCATTTCACTCTTAAAATTTGAGGTATAAAAAATTATGTTACATATTGTTTGAAATGCTTAAAAAATTCCGTTACTGGCATACAAGGCTAATTCAGGGGTAGTATATGCAATCAATTTATTAATTACTTCGATTGTTTTGTTGCTATTTAGAAGATGGGGTTTTAATGAGAACGTATACACTATCAATAGTTGCTCACCAGAAAAATAATAAAAAGGTGTTATCTTGACCTAACCATCAACTCTTATGTCTACAGTTGTGCAATAGCTCACAGAGTTGACTAAATGGTTGTTATGTGACTAGTTAGTTGTGCTTCAGTGAGAAAGGTTTTAGAGAAATGTTGTGTCTGACATTGAGAATGTGTAGTTGAATGTAATTTATGTATTTAACTTATCTATTTTCTATTTATATAGCTGTATATATGTATTTTACATATGAGTAAATTTCAAGTAAATCAATTTACCATTTCTAAAAAATGACACTTTGGAGAAAATCTTTTATCCAGTTACTTTCAGCGTAACAAATATTCTATCTATATTGTTAATATCTTCCTGATATTAATACCTATTAACAATATTCAACAGAATGTTTTATATAAGTTACCCAAGTAGTAATATAAGTTAGTTAGTTATATAAGTTATTAGCAACAAAATTCTGAGTGAAAATATTGATAAATTTACTATTAATAATAAGTTTGTATTAAATAACTATTTAAATATTATACACATAAAATTTTTCTTTCTTTAAAAAAAATTGTACTGTTTACTTCGGTAAGAGAAAAGGAAATTCAGTTGCAAAATTTGCATAGTATAGAAAATACATGTATGGGAAAAAAATGTAGAATTTTTTAATGAAATGGAGCTGTTTTCATAAAAATGTTTCAAACAAATCATCTACAGTTTTTGTTACACAGGGTGATTAAAAATCCTTCCTAACTTCATGGTGATACCCTAAATGCTCAAATCTTTGAAATATTGTAAGAAAGTTTGGAGCAAAGTCTTAAAATTCGATTAATTTAGGACACATACATTCCATTACATCTGTTGACTCATTCTACATTTTGCTTTAGATTTCTATGCAATGTATGTAATTTTTTACTCTATCATGAAGTGTATCTAGCATTGCATTATTTAACCTTGAGGCATGCTTTATCCCTTACTTAATTTTTAAAGTAGCATTGGATCATGACATTTTCATTAGAATGAAGATTAGTTGTATCTGTCTAGTAGAGATGAGATTTAAAAATGTTAATGTGAATGCTAAATATTATGTTATGTTATATATATATATATATATATATATATATATATATATATATATATATATATATATATATATATATATATAAGACGCATTTGTTGTCTGTTCCCCATAACTCGAGATCCAGACACCCAAATAACGTGAAACTTGGTACACGTACACAAAATTACACCAGAAAGGTTCTTAAATAGGTTTAACGTTCATAATTCCTACCAAATTTTTTAAATTTAAATTTTTAAGTGATTTTCCAGTGTTATGACGTCATATGTAGTCACGTTTCTCACTAAGTGGACAATTTATACTTTACATGCAGTTTTTCAAGATTATTACATATTTTTACTGTAGCTTTGTTTATCGGTTGGAATATTTATTCAATTCTTCTATTCTTTGATATTTAATTAGGATTATTTTTCAAATAAATAATTTTTTTTAAGGATAATTCTTTCAACAATTAAAACTTTGTTTTGTTGTTTTGACAACATTTAGGTATTATCGCGGGAAGTTTATGTGTGTGATTTTGCTTACAAATTACAACTTATTTATTTATTTCTTTAGAGTGCGAAGATTATAATTTTGACAAACTAAAACTTCTCATTAATAAGGGTTATATTTCAGTTCGGTTCAAATGTAGTATAGGGGGAGGCACTTTGGATTTGACGATTTTTCTTCGGATTTTTATCTAAATGTTATGGTGAGATATCGAATTCATTCTAAAATAAATAATACCGAAAAAAAGTACCTTGGAGACCACTTTTAGTTACCAAAATAAAGGACTGCGCCAAGTAGCCCCCCTATACTACACTTGATCCAATAATATGGTTCTTTGCAATTTCATGTGTCTTTATTTTAACCTTTAAGGGTAAACTATTGGCTTCAGTGCATAAAATTGCCATGCAGAAAATCATACTGCCCAAGCAAAAGCAGTGTTGGTAGTAATTACATATCAAACTGGAATAGGCATCAGAGAATGAGCAAAACAGACAAATGGCTTAAATACCTGTTGAGGAAGCAGGTGGTCATAAGATAAATTATTTTTGGAACTTATGTACTATCCTGGCAATCGCCAACATTCAAAATAACTTGCCAAGTTGGCAACCCCGATTTTACATGTCATATATATATGTTGAATTTTGAGTCGTGCTTCGTTTCATATATCGCCAATAAGTTGCGGTTATATGTAAGTACCTTATTTTTTCAAATTATGCTTTTGCATTGATAAAGTTAGTTCAGTTCTTTTTATGTCGGTTAATGTTAGTATTGTACTTCATTTTTTCAATTTATTTTTATGCTCGGGATATATATATACTTTGGATAATTTTTGTAGTACTTGCGTATTATTGCACAATCGCCAACGTTCAAGACAACTCGCCACTTTGGCAATTCCAACTTTGTGTGAGTTGAATTAGCAATCATGTGCTTCATTTTGTATAATGACACCAATAGTTTGCAATAATACATAAGTACCTCTAATTCTGTACATTACTATAACATTAGACTGGCCGCAACATATACCAATTTGGCGTGATTTCAGAATCATGCCAAAAATGAGTAAGTTGAGGAAGCAGGTAGTGGTAAGATAAATTATTTTGGCACCTATGTGCTATCCTAACAATCGCCAACATTCAAAATAACTTACCAAGTTGGCAACCCTGATTTCGCACGTCATATATATGCTGAATTGAGAGTCATGTGCTTTGTTTCATATAATGTCGCCAAAAGGTTGGGGTTATAAGTAAATACCTTATTTTTTCAAATTATGCTTTTGCATTGATAAAGTTAGTTCAGTTCTTTTTATGTCAGTTAATGTTAGTATTGTACTTCATTTTTCAATTTATTTTTATGCTCGGGATATATATATATATATACTTTGGATAATTTTTTTAGTACTTGCGTATTTTTGCACAGTCGCCAACGTTAAAAAAACTCGCCACTTTGGCAATCCCAACTTTGTATGCGTTGAATTGGCAATCATGTGCTTTATTTTGTATAATGTCACCAATAGGTTGCAATAATACGTAAGTACCTTTAATTCTGTGCATTACTATAACATTAGACTGGCCGCAACATATACCAATTTGGCGTGATTTCAAATTCATGCCAAAAATGAGTAGCCAACCAATATGAAATTAATATTATGAGTATTATCTTAGCCTGTTTTATCTTTCCCTCCAGTAATCCTTAATTAATTCAATATATAATTTTTTTTTTTTTTAATATTTTAGTACTTAAATTTTTTTTTTTTTTGGTTATTATGTACTGCAAATATTTTTTTGCACATAGCGATGTCTTTGGCAAAATTAATCAGTGGTATTTTTCTTAAATATGTTTTTTTTATCTGTTTTTGACAATTTTTAAAATTTTGTTTGATGTCTGTCTGAAATGCAAATAGCAAAATAAATATTTTACAATATATATATATTGTGTTTGTATGAAAATGTTTATACTGATTTATTCAAAATATTGAGTCGTCTTTTATTTTTGATATCTTTTTAAGATTTAATTTTATGTTATAACTAGTTATACCCAGCTAAATGTTGCTGTTGCTCAATCAGCTTTAAAATACTGGTACACCATAAAGTATGTCATGAAGCTTACAAAAGTAATAATACACAAGAATTCAAACAAATCTATATGCATATAAGACGCATTTGTTGTCTGTCTGAATAAACTTTCTCTTTCACACTACATCATTTGGATAAATTTTCAAAATTTGTTTTGTGTGGTTAGTAATTAATTATAATGCTATAATTTTAATTGAATAGGCAGATATTGCATTTTTAAGTATAAAAATAGTTATAACTACTATACTGTATTTTTTTCAGTGAGTGAATATTAACGTCGCACTGTTCAGCTACATGAGGGCTTTTGGCGACGGACCACATAATTTTGAACCATGGTCAAGTAACGTGGACAACACCTGAGCTGGCACCCCCTTCTCCTAACTACCACGCCACACCAATTTAGCAGGAATATTCTACCAATACTTAGCTGGAATATTCTTTGAAATCCACTCTTCCAAGATATATGATGGCACGGGTTCTATGATGAGTATTTTAGCGGGGAAGGCAAATAGTTTTGTAGCAGATATTACATTTTCAGCTGCCAGCGTTTTCAGCAGATTGCAAAGATTATCATTTTTGTGCCCCAAAAATAGTTAATGTCAAAATTTAAGTGTCTTATGTTTATGGAGACCTTAGAAAACGGTTTGACTATTTATTTTAAGTGAATGGTGTATATAATTAATTTTACAGTGGAATATATTTTATTAATTTATTAGCTCTAACCGATTAAATTTCCTAAGTGGAGTATTTTGTTTATGTATGTCCCTTTAATTTTCAATGTAGTGACCAAAAAAAAAAATATTGCATGAAAAAATTTCTGTAGATCATAATGCGGTAGAAAAGCATTAACGTGCATCGCTCCCTACACGGCAGGTCTTACAAAGCTCTAATAAAGTTTGAGCTATGAAAGTAGCTAGACATTTGCCAACTTGACTCTATTGTCAACATTTCGCTATTTTTTCCATTGAATCGCCATTGTTATTTAGGAAACGGCGTTGCTTGCGAGTATTACAATTTTAACATAAAATAAATTCAACAGAAACTTATATTAATGTATGACACTTTCAGTTATAAATTATTTACAATATTTTAAGCGTCAGAAAACTTTTAACAATGTGTTACTTTTGCTGAGCAGAGATCAGCTTAGGGAGGTATTTTCAAAAATCAACCCTCAAGAGTTTTACGGGGAGTTATAAATATAAAAAAAATCCTTTTTATCAGCTATTAGATCTACAGACTTAAAATTTAACACAAAGGTATTTTTTCTTTCTTTTTTTTTCTTCAGCTGAGATATGTGAAAAGCTTTTTTTGTTTAATTTGCAATTCACTTAAAATTAACTCATTAAAAACTTCTTTATCCTTCAATCTGTGTTGTTTAACTTTTGAGTTCACCCGTGCGAAGAACGGGTATACCAGCTAGTATATATATATATATATATATATATATATATAGTCTAATTCTCTACAAACAAGAGATAAACATTCATCAATCACATTCGAGAAAAACACTGAGACAGTAAAGAGATCATACAATGAAGGACACTAGGTTAAAAATTATAAAATGGATGCTGCAGTATTAAAAACATAGCTGACTTAGGACAGCTGATATATAAAATAATTTATATAAAAGTGAGGTTGAACATGTTTTTTGGCCAGCCAACATTCCCCCTATATATAAATAATACTAGGCAAAAACCTATTGAAAGTAATGGATAGGAATATCTAAATCCATTACAAAATAGAGGTAACTTACCTAAAAATTGCACTTGAAAATGCAGAGCCTGCGCTAAATCTGAGTGCAATAAATAAGTTATTGCCAAATTCTGGTCCCTAATGCAGATTCAAAGCATGTGAATGGCTGAAATGTAGCACTTTATATACTATATATATATATGTTGGATTATGGTACAGTTCTAGGGGTATTCAATGATCACACTCTTTTTTTGCTAAACTAACGTTTATTTTAGGACAATACTGTTCTACTCACTGCGACAGACGTTTAAACACATATAAAATATTTACAATTGGATTAAACACCTCTGGCTCTTAACGACAGTTCTAGTACAATTGATGACACTCAATCTTCACTATAGTCTCAGGTATTTGGGTGTTGAGAGTGACCTACGCGTCTCTCTCGTAAACAACGGGTGGTGGGTCCCTACTCGGCCACTGTTCTCGTTGCTCGCTTTTTCTCAGCCGCGGATCATTGACCTCCGCGTCTAGAGTCCACTCGCTGAATTCCATCTCCTTCATTAACTCGCTGGTGGCCTCTTTCCCAGCGCCATCTAAAGAATGTTCATGTGGAAATTTCTCATATATATATCATAGATATTTATACAGGGTGTCCAGCCTTAATGTGACCCAATAGCTAATTCCCGAACCGTTCGGTTTAGATATATACTTCTGATTTGAAAAATGTTTTAAAAAAGGTAAAGAGTGCTTTTGCGTGCTTTTCGAACCAAAAAAACCCATTTAGAAAAAGTTACAAAAATTAAATTTTTATACGGTCCCCAGGTCCTATCAATTATATTTAGGGAAAGATGCAGTACACATAAACAAAGTAAACACAAAAAGTTTCATTTCATTACGATAAAAATTGACCGAGTTATGCCTATATAAATTTGAAGCATCTGAATTCCTCAGAAAAGCGTATATAAAATGAGTTTAGAAAACAGTAATTCACTATCTACAGAAAGTGCAAAAGAAAAACCTCATAGTAATATTAAAACATCGTAGTAAGCATCATAGGTTGATAATTTGTATTGCTGTATGGCAAACAATAAAAGTTAAATTAAAGAAATACACTTGTACCGAAAAGATTAAAACAGCTTGTTTAAAAAATAACAGCAAAAAATACAGGATTTGCCGTTCAAATTATAGCATAACGTGGAATAATGTGCCAATCATGAATCAGGGACTTTATTATATCAGAATGACCAAATTTACTTAAATAATGTTCAAAATGACTGCCTTCTGCAGAAATGCAGTACCAAAGCCGCTACAGAAACTCAGCCTGTAGCTTCTGCAACATATTTGGTGTCACAGACTTGCATGCCATGATGATTCAATTGAGTAAATCGTATTTACTCGTGGATTCACGTTCGTGCACTTTGCTTTTTAGGAAGCCCCAGAGAAAGAAATCCAGAGGACTTAGGTCGGGTGATCACGGGGACCACTTTTGTTGACCTTCGTAGCCGATTATTCGAGTGTCAAATGTCTGCGCCAAAAATGTAAATGGTTGCGTAAATTTGTGGGTGGTTGTACCATCATGCTGGTACCACATGCGTGACAAATACCGTAAGGAAACTTCATCTTCTAAAAAATCAGCTAACGGTCCAGATAAAATTTCCGTGTATGAGATTCTGATGTTAAAGGTCCATCACAATACAA
Source organism: Trichonephila clavipes (assembly GCA_019973935.1). Lineage (NCBI taxonomy): Eukaryota > Metazoa > Arthropoda > Arachnida > Araneae > Nephilidae > Trichonephila > Trichonephila clavipes. The sequence continues at coordinate 174,670 of BMAU01005444.1, forward strand.
TGGGCTAATTAAGGTGCTCTTCCATATTCCGCACCACACATTCAACGACCAACGCACTTGGTGGCGATTCGGTCGTACTAGATGTGGGTTTTCGATGGACCAATAATGCGTATTCTGTGTATTAATAGTGCCTTGCCTCGATAACTTTCATTCATCCGACCACAAAACTTCGTTAAAAAAAATCTCGATTTTCATCCAGTGTGTTTAACACGAAATTGCAAAAATCAAAACGATGCTCCTGGTCTCCGGCATTAGTCCTACGCCAGAACTGGACGAAAAAGATATGCACCGCACGTATGTAATATGTTCCACACCGTCAATTTTGAGTAGGAACAAGCCTTGCTAATATCCCGGACACTACTTTCAGGATGAGTCAGTGCATATCCTAGAACATCCTCAGCGGGTATCCGCAAGCTTGAAGGAGTAACATGAGACAAGGGAATACGTCTATGACAACTCCCAGCTTTATACAAGTGTTGAACAGCACGGGCAATTGTACAAAAAGATGAATATGTTCGACAGGGAAATTTAATGGCATAAAGTCTTGCTACCTCTGTCTTACTTCGATTACTCTGCCCATACAACAGTACCATTTCGCAGTGTTCTTCATTTGTATGCATCTCGTTCTCCTGTACTAGAATTCGCAATATTAGAATACGACTGTATGCAATTACAAGCGACTGGGAAACTGATTTTTAAAGTTCGCCATGATCAGTACCGCAGCAAATTAGTCTATTTTTTTGGAACTGCTTTTGAAATGTTTTCTTACTCCAAAATATTTTATTTTATCTATGTTTCACATGTACACATAATAAATTTTATTTCTTAAGTACTCAATTATTGTAATATTAACTTTAAATCTGAAAACGATTTACATAAGAGTGACGTACAAGATCGAAAGTTTCCTGGCAAAGTTCCAATTAATTTCAATTTGCTACTAGCTTTCACCTTACTAGCTTCTTGAAAATGGCCCAGAAAATTGCATTAAATGTACGATTTTCAAAGTTCCAGAACTGAGCCAGTTTTTATCGTAATAAAATGAACTTTTTTGTGTTTACTTTGTTTTTGTATACTGCATCTTTTCCTAAATATAAGTGATAGGATCTGGGGACCGTATAAAAATTTAATTTTTGCAACTTTTTTCTAAATGGATTTTTTGGTACGAAAAGCACTTAAAAACATTCTTTACTTTTTTTAAAACATTTTTCAAATTGGAAGTACATATCTAAACCGAACGGTTAGGGGATTAGCTATTGGGTCACATTAAGGCTGGACACCCTGCATATATATATATATATATATATATATATATATATATATATAACTGCAAAGACATTTTAAAAACTTACACAGTTGAAATTCCAGCATGATTTTTTTTTATCCAAATTAGTTTATTGGAGTGTGCAGGCCTTTCGTTAACGGAAACGTATTTCTCTTTTACAATTCAAAATTTTTTTACACTGCTTTTTTGAGGAAAAGACATTGGGTGTTAGTTGAAACTCTCAAAGTGAGTAGGGTAGAACACAAATACTTCTGTAATGAACACTGATAGATAAAATAAAAATATTACTCTTTCGAAAATTATATAAGTTCAATAATGAAAATTTTAAAAGTTAGAATTCCATGTAGGAAATAGGGATTAATGAGTCATGCAACACAATATTTTTGCATTTCTGTTGCTTATTTTTTTATATGTTTCTTATTCCATTATTGTACTCAATCACACAACCCGGTTTTAAAACATTCTCCAACTTCCTCTTTTTTCCCCATATCTACGATGTCAACATTACAATATTTGCTGGTATCCCTTTTGACAGACCATTTCAAAGCTAAAAATAAACCTCAATTGGAGAGACTTCGAATGAAACTCATTATATTTAGTATAACATGAGGTACTTGAAAAAAGAAATTTATTAGAAAATGTTTAATCTAAAAAATCATTAGAAATTAAAAATTTAAACTGTAATGTTTTCTGGGGGGAATAGTTATAAATTCTAGAGTAATAGCTGGCATAAAATAAAATACAAATTTTTACAAAATGTGTTAACAATACTATTTTTTTAACAAAATACATTTCTCCAATTTTCAGAATATAACACGTCTCAACATTAATAAAATCAAAGTTTATCATAATCTAAATAAATTTCATTGTATGAATGTAAAAAAATAATGGAAGATCTTGCGCGCGCGCGGATTTCACACACACATATTCAAAATGTTCTTCTCACTAAACCACTATAAAATAATATTAAGTCATTTTTATTGTGTCGTTATGCGTCCGATGAAATGAAATTTTGTTCCCAAACAGTAAAATGTTTTTCTTTGACTTTTTTTAAAAAAGTTCAAACATACATTTCTGAATCATAGGACAAAAATTGGTAGAGAAGAATTCAATGTCTAGAAAATCAAAATTCTTTAAAAATATTAGATACTTAAAATAATCGTACATCCAGTATTTCTTTGAAGATTATTTTCAGGTAAAGAAAAAACTAATTCATTGTTAGAATTTTTTAACGAATGTCACATGCCGATGAACTATTATTTTTCCCAACCTCTTCAAAGTAAAGTACAAATTTTAATACGCAGAATTGAATTCTTTTCAAAACTATTGATTGCAAATATAGATAATTTCTGCAAAAAAATAATAAAATTAACAAACAATATAGCTTTTCAACTAAAAACACGACATTTCTTCTGGATACACATCAAGTTATTTTCACTTAGTAAAACAGGCTTAATCAAATCAACGCGGCTTCTTTTCATTCACAGCTCTGTATGGTCCATAATATATATGTACATATATACTACAGTTACCCACCCGCTTCACTGGATATTTCACAATGTTGTACATATGTATACTGTTTACATATATATTAATTATTGATATCAAGCAATAAGAATTCGATTGTATTGAAAAATATATTTATAGATGTTATACTCTCACCCCTTGATATAAAAAGAACATAAATTATGATATATTATTTCTATTTATATCTAAAATCGAAGTAGAAATATTTTTTCGCTCACTTAACCTAATAATCAAGTGGATTTCCACCAAAGCAACTTTCAGTGGATCTCTACTCCATAAAATAAACATGCGTGCTGAATTTCAAGTCTAAATCTAACAGAGCAAAAACGGAATTTTTATCATCAATACCTCGTTGACAGCATTCTTAGCGGATTCCAATTCAACAAAAGAAACATGCAAACCAAATTTTATTATTATAGTCTTAGCAGTTCAAAAACGGGAATTTTGTCTATCAATACGCCCCAATAACTCTCCCCACTCCCCCCTGGAGTTGATTTCCGTAAAATCCATTCTTAGTGGAACTCTATTCAACTAAAGAAAAGTGCTCAACAAATTTCAAGTAAATGAGTTAAATTCAAAAACAGGAATTTTTCTATAACATGCCTTAATCCCTCGCAACCCCACTCCTTTGGGGGTCCGTTTTCGCAAAAACCTTTGTAAAAGGAACTTTATTCCATGAACGGAACATACCTTCTAATTTTCAAGCAGGTGGTTCTATTAGTTGAAAAGCGGAAATATTTATCTATTGCGTCCCTTAATCCTCCTCAGTGACCCTTGGGGATCAATTTTCCCCAAAACTATTTTGTAGTGGATCTCTACACCATGAAAAGAAATCGCTTACCAAATTTTAAGACTGTACGTCTAATAGTTTAAAAATGGAAATAATTATCTATAACGCCCCTTAAGCCCCGCAACGCGACTTAGGAAACGATTTTCATAAAACCCATCTTATGACAGATCTTTACTGAGTGAATGGAATCTACTTACTCAATTTCAAGATTTTACGTCTAATAGTTTTAAAAAGGTGTTAATTGCCTATAACGCCACTTAATATTCTACAACGCCACTTGGGAGTCGATTTTGACAAAACCCTTTTTGCAGCGGATGTGTACTCTATTAAAGGAATCCGCTTATATATCAAATTTCAAGACTGTGCGTCAATAGTTTAAAAATGGAAATAATTATCTATAACGCCCCTTAAACCCCCGTAACGCCCCTTGGGGTTCGAACTTTGCAAAATGCGTTCTTAGCTGACGTCTACTCCATGAAGGGAACCTACCTACCAAATTTCAAGTCTGTAGGTTTAATAGTTCCGGAGATATCGTGATTAATCAGTGAGTGAGTGAGTCGCTTTTTTCCTTTATATATATATATATATATATAAGTTGAATGGTTGATGGAGTGCCTGCTTCCCGCAGGGAAGCTAAAACTTATGTCATGGAAAAATGGGGAGTGAACATTGGTTCGGCTTTACCTTAGTTAGCCCTTTGATGCTTTAAAATAATTATAGTTAGAGATGAAATCATAAGTTAAAATTAAGAATGTACATGATGATAATAAAATTGCGCGAAAATTTAAGAATCATTACGGTGTGGAAAAAATGATGTTGAAAGTGAGTGTGAAATTACTTTTAATTATTTAGTGTAATTGTTAGTGAGTTTGCGTATGTGCAGGAAAAACAACTGTGCCGAACGATGGCTAGCCCGGAGACCGAGCTAGCACAGTCGGCTTGAAAATCTAAAATGGGGAGGGAGAAAAATAAATTAAAATTAAAAAAATTTTTTTTAAAAACGAGCTTTTATTTAAATGCTCTAAAAGGAATAAAATAAACTTTTCTTTTAAAACTTTTTTGGCTATCAACTTATAATGTCGTTATACAATTTATGATATAAAAGCTTATCGCGAGATTTAAGAATTCATATTTACTTAGTCTGAAAATTTTAAAAATTAAAATCATTGAGAGCTAAAGTACTTTAAATACAAACTATTTTTAGTTACAACTATAAATTTGATGATTATTGGAATGTGGATGCAATAAAGACAAATAATAAGGTTCTTAAAGATAATAAAATAAAATATTACAGATGAAAAGATGTATACCTAATATTCACAATTCCGGACCTAAAATAAAGAATATAAAAACAAAATATTCTACATTGTGATCTACAATTAACTAAACCATGAGAAAAAAAAATCCTTCGTATCAATCGAAAGATAAAGAATAATACGAAAATATAATAAATGTTACAAGTGAATATAAAATAATTAATGGAAACGCGTGTGTTACCATAGAACATCTATTAATTTCTCAAGAGGGATATAGTATGAGAAAAATTATAAATAATAACCAATACCAAAAAAAATCAACTAAGCATAAAAATGTTTCATCAAATCAGCTGAGGTGGTGGTTGAGTTCGGTCCTTCTTGCTGACCAACCTTTTCCACTTCATACCTATCCTTAGAATTCACTTTCATTACTTTGTAAGGGCCTAAGAACTTTGGTCTTAGTTTCAGTCCAGCTCCAAATTGGGTCCTTTGGATGGCTATTAAATCACCTTCTTTGTATAACGAAGTTTTCTTTCTTCTTCTGTTATACGTCTTTCTGTTATCAGATTGTAAGGTTTCGATGTTCTTTTTTGCATCGTTTCTTAAAAATTTGCGTTGTTCTAGCAATTCTTTCACCATTTCTTCTAGCAGTAGGTCTTTGATTAGAATGTCTTCCTTGTTACGCATTTTGGTTCCCACTAATAGTTTGAATAGTGTCCATTTTGTACTGCGACATATAGTGCTGTTTAGTATTCTCTGTAATCTGTCGACGTATTTGTACCATTTCGTTGAGTCGTCTAATGATAGCTTGGTAAGAACTGAAATCAAAGTTCGATGAATTCGATCAACTTGTCCGTTTCCTAGAGGAGCACCTGTTGCTATTTGTAGATGTTGTGTGTGAATATTCTCTTTATCTCAGTAGTCGTTGAATAATTTTGAAGTGAACTATGAACCTCTATCAGAGATAATTCTGATGGGATTACCAAAGTTTTTCTGCAGTTGTTTTAGCTTTTCCAGGGCACTTTCAGCAGACACAGTTTGGACGGGATATAGCCAAGTAAATTTGGTAAATGCGTCTACTACGGTGAAAATGTGTTGATAACTTTTGTTTGTGGAGGGTAAAGGACAAATGAAGTCAACATGGTACGTATTTAGAGGAATGCTTTCCTTAGAAATAGGATTCAAAAACCCTTCCTTTTTGCCAGTTTTCTTATTAGCTAAGATACATGGAACGCAATTAACTATTAATTTTTTAACGAAGTTGGTTAAATTTGGGATAAAAAATTACTGTTTCACAATTTCTTCTGTTTTTCCTACTGAGAAATGACCATTTTCGTGAATCAATTTAATTAGTTCAGCTTCCATTGTCTCTTAGGGGTTACGATTAAATCTCGACCATTTAAGTATTTGTAGAGTCGTTTCGCTCAAAAAGTTCTTCTGATTCTTGCTTCTCTAGAAGCGATTTCAATGTTTGGATGTTGTCATCTTCCTCTTGTGCTTTTTTAAGCTTTGAAGTTAATATATCATTGCATACTATCATTACGGGATATCGGCTAAGAGCGTCAACATGCTTCATACGACTTCCAGCTCCGTGCTATATTTCATAATCGAATTCTTCTAATTGAAGCACCCATCTGGCAATGCGAGTAATTAGCTCCTTTTTTGCATAGTCTTCTGAAATGCTGAACAGTCAGTTACTATTTTAAAGTGTTGTCCAAAAAGATAAACACGAAACTTTTTTAATGCGTTGATAATCGTAGCTGTCATACTTTTCTTCTGCTGTATTTGTCTTCTTCGACATGTAGTAAACGGGGTGTAACTTTCCATCTTCGGCTTCTTGTAACAAAATTGCGCCGTACCCTTGTTTACAAGCGTCTGTATGCAGTTCTGTTTTTCTTCCATACTTGTAAATGTGCAAGATTGGGCCTTCGGACACAATTTTCTTCAATTTTTCAAATGCTTCTTTTTGTTGAGCCCCCAAAACAAAGAGATTTTCTTTTCTTGTTAAATCGCTAAGTAGTTTAACTATCTTTGAATAATCTTTGATGTACTTGCGGAAATACCCAGTTAAGCCAAGAAAACTTTGTACTTGTTTTATTGCTGTTGGTTCTGGAAATTTTCGGACAGCCAGTGTTTCGTAATAGATGGTTTAATAGTTTCGCTTTCTACAATGTGGCCTACAAATTCTATTTTCTTTTTTAAGAATTGGCATTTCTTGAATTTAATTTCTAATTAGGTATTTCTTTGCGACTTCGAAAACAATTTTAAGTTTTTCTAGACCTTCCTCTTCGTTTTTTCGCTGGAATGACGAGATGATCTAAATAACTGATTACAATTCCTTTCCGAGTAAGATCTCTAAATATACTTGATACGTAGCGTTGGAAAACGCCTGGACTTGTGCTTAGTCCGAAAGGAACTTTGTTGAATTCAAATTGTCCATCTGGGACGAAAAAGGATGTATACTTTCTGCAATCTTCGTCAACATCGAAGTGAAAGAAACCATTGCGTAAATCTAATGTAGAATATACCTTTGCTTCTTGCAAAGTGTCTAAAACATCTTCGATGATAGGTAACGGAAATTTATCTTTCTCAAGCTTCTGATTCAATTTTCTGTAGTCAATGCACATTCTCGAAGATCCATCTTTCTTTTTTACCATTACGATTGGACTTGCATATTCCGAAGAACTCGGACGTATAATGCCTTCGTTGAGCCATTCTTCTATCCGTTTGTTTACTTCTTGTCTTTCTGTGAAAGCTAGTCGACGAGGAGGTTGACAGACTGGTTCTTCGTCTTTTAAAATAATTCTCATTGTGACGTCAGTCGATGCTGTTTTTTCTGGCTTGTAGTCTTGAATTAACTTTTCAAGTTCCTTCTTGATTTGACGATTTTCAACATGACGCAAGTCTAGTTCTTCTTGAAGATTTTCAGCAGATATTTGCATAAGTTGAGCACGATTCTCATATTTGTTGAATTTAACTCCTTCTTTAGTGAAACTTATCGATGCTTGTTCCAAAAGATCTGATCCAATAACTGCTTCGAATTTTAATTTATCAGCAGGTACAACATGCCAAGTTCACGAGTAATTTTCATTATCTATTTTGAACTCATGTTCAAAGGAACCTATAGTTGTCACTTGTGCTTCACCAATACCTGTGAGAAGCATCTTGTACTTCGATAATTTTGTTGGATCCATTATTCTTCTGCTCGTGTTTTCTCGTAGCAAACTTACGGTACTACCACTGTCAATGAGTGTCGTGATTTTCACTTTTCCAAAAAATATCTCTTTAGTACGTAAAACTTCCTTAACGATGAGTGTGCAAGTTTCTTTTGGAGGTTCATTGAATTTCTGTGATTTTGAATAGTTCGTCTGAGCATGCTTGGAAGCATTGTGATTTGAGTGTTTCTCGTAATTTTTGTTGTAATACCCTTTCTGCGCGCTGTCTTGATATCTTTCAACAGATTCGTACTTGGTGACAGGAGCTTCGTAATGTTTGTTGTAATTTGTTGACGCTGGAAATTTCTTATCTTTCCTGTTATACTCGAATTTTCTCGGTGCTTCATACCTGCGATTCTTTTCTGTAGATTTGAATTCTCGTTTCTTAACAAATGGACAGCTCCATTTTTGTTTCAGAGTCCTTTTAAAGTCTTCGAATTCTTCTAGTTTTTCTGCTAATTGAACAGGGGAGTTCATATTTGTCCATTCATCTAGATAATATTCCTTAAATTCAAAAGGAGTTTTTCGTTTTAGTTGATCTGTTATGATTAGATCTGATAACTTGTTGAAAGTATCTATCTTCAATCCATCTATCCATCAGTTAAAGTAAGTGTTTAACTCATGGTAAAAATCAATCCATGTTCTTTCACTTTTTGGTGAGTGACAAATAGTTGTCGAAACTTTTCTGGAGTTAGTTTAAAGCGTTTCAGCAGTAAATCTTTAACGTGTTCGTAAGAGCTGGCTTTATCGTCAGGCTCTCTCGCTATGATGTGAGATACTTCCGTCGGTAATAAGCCTAACAGATGAGAAACCCAGTTTTCAAGATTAATATTCAATCTCTGAGCTTGACGTTCAAATAATTTTAGATAAAGACTGATGTCTTCTTTCAAATCAAAACGATGTATAAACTTTGAAACTTGTTTAACGAGAAATTTAGTATCCCTTTCTTTGGATGTATCAGCGCCTAACTTGGATTGTGTTTGGATTCTTAACTTTTTCAACTCAAATTCATATTTTCGTTTTTGCTCATCTAACCTCAATTGTTCGATGCGTAATTTTCCTTCTCGTTCTTCAATGCGTAATTTTTCTTTTTGCTCTTCAATGCGTAATTTTTCTTCTCGTTCTTCAATGCGTAATTTTTCTTTTTGCCCTTCAATCCGTAATTTTTCTTTTTTGCTGTTCTTGCTTTCTCTCAATGGCTTTGCGATCCTCAACAATCGTTAAATGTATGTTTTTGGTCAGTTCTTCGTCATAATTTTCACTACCAATAATTAGATCTTTGAGTGTGGCGATGGTCATAGATTTATCGAATTCTAAATTTAATTCCGTGGCTAAGATAAATAAATCTTCGCGTCGACCTTTGCCAAGGTACGCCATTTTAAAATTTAAAATTAATTTTAGATAGCAACCAAAGGAATAAACAAAATTGTCATGCGTTCAAACAAAAACAATGATGTTGCTATAGGCAAATCTCGTTTTCATTTACAAAAATTCTCAAGTTAAAATGATATTGCATCAAAATACACTAAATATACATTGAAACATTCAAATTTTATTTATTTAGAAATATTTTAAACCAGTAACGTGTTAAGACAACAGTGCGAACTAAAATGCGTAATGCTTAGTTTGAAATAGTCAAATTATTAATTTCAACTAAAAAAACTTTTTTTTCAAACCATTTAATATATCAGATATCTCATTTCGTTATAATAAATGCAAAAAGAATTTGAAAAAAAAATTAATATATAAATCTAGTTTTAAAACTGTGATTAAATTTATTGTGATATGAAAAAAAATTTAATAATTTAAAGTTCGTTATTGAAAAAACCCAAACAGTTAGATTAATGTATAAATTAGTCACTTGAAAAAAAGATAAGAATGAGCTCATTTATTATTATTTATTTTTTTATATCACCATAAATAAATCATGTAGGATCTTTTCATTTGCAAATTCTGAAAAAAAAATTCTGGAATACTCATGCCAATGATTAATTACCCAACGGCTGCGGGAGAAAGAAATGTTAAACTATATGAGTCATCAAAACTGCAAAATGTTTTGGAATGGCAGAAACATGAATTCTTGCTAGTTGACGCCGTTCAAGGTCAATGACGCAACCAAAGGAAACGAAAGCTTTTCGTACACACATGAAGTACAATTCAATTCGTTATTAAATTAGATACAACTATAAAAAATCCTGAATATTACGTACGATTTCCTAAATATTTGTAAAGATATACTTGTAGAAAATTTTAATTGATGCGATTTCTATACGCAAATAGAAAAAAATAGTATTTCAAAAAACACACATGGATACTTTAAAAATATAAATTACTTCATGAAATCGGCTACAACAATATTTTTATAAACAAAATGACCGTGGCTCACGTATTCTTTATTCTTTTAGATTTCTTTTCTTTTAATAAAGAACAACAAAAACACAGTAACTGATACAGTTGTTGAAAATGAAAAAAGAGTTCTTGGATGTATTCTGCAGATGAAGCTTGAAATAGACACTGGATTTTCAGCATAGCGCTTGCTCGACGAAGTATTCCACAAAGGATCACTGTTGTTATGATGTTAGTATGTTATGAGAGGCAAACCGCGCGTTTACATTTCAGTCCCAACTTTTTTTTCAAAGAAAAAGAAAGTTAGGAGTTTCAGTTAATCTGACTAACTTTTGATTCGGATCAAAACATAAAGAGGATTTTAAATCAATCCCGGGCGATCCCCAATTATTTCTGTGGGAGTACGACTAAAATCTTCGAATAAAAATCAGACTCTTCAGAAGTCGGGATTTTAAATTGGCGAGGTGATTGTCTAGGGGTAAGTATTAAAGGGTTAGTGATGAATTAATGGAATAAAAGTCATTTAAACGCAGATACCTCATTTAAGTAAAAATAGAATTTATTTCAAGTTAAAGGGGAAAATTAACAAGGGGAATATTTACGAAGGGAAAGAGACATGAAGAAATTAGGTTAATTTAAAGTAGAGTTATACCTTTAGAAGACGGGGAAATTAATTAAATTTCTCATGCTTGGACTGAAACCGCGGTGGGCGCGAAAGGCGCGAAAAACGTGACGTGTTGAACCAGCGGGGGTTAGTAGACCTCTGCCAAAAAATCATTCGCGCCGGCGCTCCACAAGCCCACCATATGGCGCTGCTTCGGAATGCGGTAATAAACAAAATTGACATTAATAGTCCTCTGAAAAGGATATGACTCAACCTTTTACAAAATGATTCAAACGAAAAATCCTATATATATATATATATATATATATATATATATATATATATATATGTGTGTGTGTGTGTGTGTGTGTATGTGTTGAATCGGCGGTTGTGGAGTTGTCAACCAATTGAATCTCTCAACGAAACAAAGCACGCAGTCTTCGCGTGCAGGCGCAGCTGATCCAATGTGAAACAGAAACTTTGACCATTGAAAAAAAACGGAGAAAGAGACGGAGGTGCGTGAGTAGGCGTTCCCGTCGTCACATCATGGAAATCTAATTGTAGAATAGCTACCTTTTTTAAATTAATTTTTGTTAAGTTTAAATAAATCTGAAGAAAGACAAATGTCTTGGACCCCCTTGTTGTCTCCCACATATATAACTGATGTTTTGTATAATCGTACTTAAGAGTGGTTAAGTTCCAAGGATCGAAAAGCAGTTATTTACAATATAAAAAAATAACGATGCTCACAAATTTTTAATATGAAATGGTTAAGAACAATTCTATATAAAATTTAACGAAGTTTGGCTTTGTACCAAAATATCTCTGTATAAATGAGTACAATGAACCGGTGTTTGGAGTTTATTACACTCTAAAAAAATATTAATGATACCCATCTCTATATATAATTATGGATGTTTGTATGTATGACCTCTCTTCTTTCCAACACCATTCAACCAATCACTAAGAAAATTGGCTTATATATTTATTTTACCTACCCTATATGTATGTATACCTACAGTTGTATCCACAACTACCTAAACAGATCCAAATATTACAAACATAATCTGCCTGTCTTTGTAATGTCTGACACCCGTATCCTCTACAAATCAGATGCCAAGTACCTCATCTTCAATGCTTGCAGTCTCCACATCATCTTCCTCAGCTCACACACATCTACTTCCATCCACGACTTCAGTAATACCAATCGTACATAGTGAATCTCAGTTTCCTATACCCATTTCTAGTACTACTACTTCCCCTATCAATAGCCTAAATACCTCTGTTTCATCCTTGTCAACTGAAACATGCCTATTTCCTACAACTTCTAATAAATTTGCCACACTATCAACAGAAATTCACAGCCATCAGTTCCCTTACCTGAATCTGCCACTACAACATCCAATATAGTGAGCCTTCCAATATATCTAAAATTCCAAAGAGATTAAAACCAAATTCAAAAATAGAAGAAGGCACACAAAAGAACAGAAACCAGAAATCGAAATAAAAATGGCATCTCGCACGCACAAGAAAACCTTGTTTCATTATGACTCAGAAGACGAGGATATGATAACATACGATACAGATGAAAAATTAATGGATGCTCACATACGGTCTGATTTCTCACATTTCATGATCCCTAACAAATGTCGGAGAAATTAAAATTTACGGAGGAGATTTGAATTCGTGTTTTGTATCGGAACATAATAATTGGTATTTTAAATGTGTGACTTTCGATATATTTTTAATTTTACTTTTTACCATTTTAATATAATGTAACAATCATACATAAATTTTTAATACGATTTTAATTTTTTTTAGTTCTTTTAAATATACATTCATGTCATTAAATTTTTAACTGTGTTTTTAAAATTGTTATGGAGTAGTATAGCCGAAATCGGCTCTTGCGCCAATAAAACCCAAAATCACCCACTCGACTGTTTTTTTTCCGCAGAGATAAAACACACACAATATTTGAATTCTGAAAAGCTGATACACATTTTATGTGCCGGTATGCCATGAAAAAGTCACAAGATTTTACAAGGAGCGATTTCCAAACCGAGAAATCCCGATTAGGGAACATTTCAGATGCTGTTCAGACAATTCGCAGAGACGAGATCATTCTACGTTAAAACATATGTATATCTGAGGTCAAGCAAGAACGAATGGTAAATGGAATGAAGGCAACTCAGTATAAAATGGATAAACGGCCTGAGCAAGCGCATGAAAAACAACTTTACACCAAGAAATGAGTCATATGATTGCATGATGAGCATTATATCCCTTCCTTCAAAGCATGTAATCTTTAGAGAAACAGATACATGATAACACACGTTACTTATTAGCATGAGTTCTGTAGTAGGATGTATTACTGCCAGAACTTGAAATATTTGTTCTGTTTACGAACGAGGCAACCTTCCCATGTAATAGCATCTAGATATATATTATAAATGCGAAAGTTTGTCTGGATGTTTGGTCGTCTTTCACGCAAAAACAACTGAACGGATTTTAATGAAACTTTGCAGTAATATAGCTTATACATCAGAATAACATATAGGCTATAATTTATAAAGATATTGTGTGAAGTGTCCAAAATATAACGATATTTGTCAAGTAAGTAGGAAAAAATTCTGCCATCTGCAAGCAATTCTGGCGTGCGCAGCAAAAAAGCCCACGACAGCATATATCTATCTTTTGTTTGCGAAGAAACCCTTTTTGTTTTGGCTACGCAAGGTGCTCTCTTCTAATTAATTCCTGTGATCAGCATAATCCCTAATTTTTTTTATTTCAGAATAAAACTAAGTTTTGAAGGGAGAGGTTGTTATAAATCTTTCTTTATTTTAATGTTTTTTTAACATCTTATTATGCCCATTTGGTAGTAAGAAATTGACCTTTTTTCAATATAAATGCTTTTATTGGTTCTGGTACTTAAAGTAAATAAACTTTCTCTTTCACACTACATGATTTGGACAAATTTTCAAAATTTGTTTGTGGTTAGTAGTTAATTCTAACGCTATAATTTTAATTGAATAGGCGAATATTGCATTTTTAAGTATAAAAATAATTATAATTACTGTACTGTCATTTTTGGAGTGAGTGAGTGAATGAATATTAACGTCGCACTGTTCAGCTACACGAGGGCTTTTGGCAACGGACCACGTAATTTTGAGCCATGGTCAAGTGACGTGGACGACACTTGAGCTGACACCCCGTTTTCCTAACTACCATACCACACCAGCTTAGAAGGAATATTCTACCAATACTTAGCAGGAATATTCTTTGAAATCCACTCTTCCAAGATATATGGCAGCACGAGTTCTATGATGAGTATTTTAGTGGGGAAGGCGAATAGTTTTGTAGCAGATTTTGCGTTTTCAGCTGAAGGCGTTTTCAGCGGATTGCAAAGATTATTATTTATCCCGAAAAATAGTTTATGTCAAAATTTAAGTGTCTTATGTTTTTGTATGTTAATGAAGACCTTAGAAAACGATTTGACAATTTATTTTAATTGAACGGTGTGTAGTGTACTTTCATAATATCGCATCATCATTACTCATAATGATGGATCATCCTTACTCATAGTAACGGATTCTTGATCCTTACGTCTTATTGGCTGTTAAAACCTACTATTGAATTTCATTGGTCAGAAGAAATGTGTCCTCTGGCATTTCTTCTATCTTCCCAGAATTCCACTCTGACGAAGGGAGTATATAAACTCGAACTTAATTATTTGTTATGTTGGAAAAAATAAAGTTTATTTTTGTAAAATCACTGCAATTTTACTTTGCCACTCACAACACAATACACCAAAAATGGTGACCCGTTCTTTGAATTTAAAATTTAAAAAATTCTAATCAAAAAATTTTTTTCCAACATTGCCTGTGCGTTCCGTAAATATGGAGGATATTTCAGCGGTTAAAATTCCAGTTTTTGTTTCATCAGATCCTGCGCTATGGTTCGGGATGCTTGAATCGACCTTCGAATTGGCAGTTCCGAAGCCGATAACTGACGAACGCACTAAATATAATTATTGCGTAGCTCATTTATCTCCCGATGCGGCAATTGGCAGTTCGAGACGTAATTCTTTCACCTGGAAGCATAAATCCATATTCAAAAATTAAAAGATGAAGTTATTGCCCGATGCGGTGAAAGCAAACGCTAGGAAATTCGCCGTCTTTAAGCCGGAGAGCAGATAGGAGTCCAAAGCCATCGAAATTATTTCGAGTGATACAACGGCGATCAGAATCGCACAACGTGACTGATTCATTTCTTTTGGAATTATTTTTACAGCAGTTACCACCTAATGTGCAATCCATCCTTGCAAGTATTCAACCCCTTACAGCTCAAAAAGCTTCAGAAGTAGCTGATCGTATTTTAGAGGTAACACCTGTATAGGTAAGTGCTGTATCAAAATATTCCAGCGCCAATTCTGATGATAGTAGTGAATCGAAACTCCTCAAAGAGTTGAAACTTTTACGACAGGAAGTTAATGAACTACGACAATCGCGAAGTTTTTCTCGAAATTGTTTCGATTCTCGCAATCGCGGAAAGAGTCCTAAGCCAAAAGCATCAAATTTATGTTGGTATCATAATAAATTTGCCACAAAGGCAAGAAAATGTATTCAGCCCTGTTCTTTCCAGGAAAACTTGAACGGGCAGGAGTAGCGGCGACGTATGCCTTGCCTTCGACTTCCTGTCGCCTTTTCGCTCGCGATCGTAAGTCCAACATTTGTTTTCTAGTTGATACCGGAAGTGATTGCTCAATCCTTCCTGCAAATAAAACTCTAAGCAATCCTCTCCAGTTCAAACTTTTATAGCTCTGTAAATGGTACACCCATTCAAGTGTACGGGCGTAAATTAATGTCATTAGATTTAGGTTTAAGACGAAATTTTGTCTTTCCATTTTTTATTTGTAATGTGTCTAATGCTATTATTGGTGCAGCTTTCTTACATTATTTTAATATAAAACTTGATTTAAGAAATCGTACTTTATTTGATGTTTCTACAAAATTAAATTGTCATTGTATTATTAGAAATTCTAATATTTTCTCAATTAAAACTCATGTTATTGATAATGATTTTTCTAAATTGTTGAATGATTTTCCTAATATTGTAAAACCATCTTGTACAAACCAAACAGTTAAGCGTAATGTAGTTCACTATATTGATACTTTTGGACCACCTGTTCGTGCTAAACCCCGTCGCATGGCTCCAGACAGATTAAAAATTGCGAATATGGAATTTCAGCACAGGTTGGATTTAGGCCACATGCACCCATCCAGTAGTAATTATTCTTCCCTATTGCATATGGTTCCTAAAAAAGAAAGCAATGATTGGCGCCCTGTTGGCGATTTTAGAGCATTAAATGCTCAAACAAAAAAGGATAAATATCCGATTCCTAGCATTCATTATTTTACAAGTGATCTACATGGGGCAAAAATATTTTCTCATATTGATCTTGTTAAAGCGTTTCACCAAATTCCGATTGCTTCCGAAGACATACATAAAACTGCTATTTGTACTCCATTTGGTCTCTTCGAAAGCACTCGAATGCAGTTTGGTTTGTGCAATGCGGCTAGCACTTTTCAAAGATTTATCGACGAAGTTACACGTGGTTTGAAAGGTGTTTATGCTTTTATTGATGATATCTTAATTGAATCTCAAAATGTTCAAGAACATACTACCAATCTCCGTGCACTTTTTGAAAGACTTGATTATTATGGCTTAACGATTAAACCTTCAAAATGTACTTTCGGAGTAGATAGTTTAAAATTTCTTGGATTTCAAGTTTCCAGTGAAGGTATTTCACATCTTCCTGATCGAGTCGATGCAATTCAAAAGTTTCCTAGACCTAACTCTTTAACGCAATTGCGTAGATTTTTAGGAATGTATAATTTTTATCGAAGATTCATTCCTAAAGCAGCCCACATTTTAGCACCCCTAATAAAATTTTTAGAAGGTCACACAAACAAAAAGAAACCATCTCGTCCTTCGAAAAGTCCGCAAACTCCTCTTGAATGGACTGAAGAAGCGGAAAATCATTTACTGCTGCTAAAACAGCATTAGCTGATGCAACTCTTCTTAAGCATCCGATTCCTGGTGCTCCTTTAAGTGTTTGGACCGATGCATCAAATTTCGCAATTGGTAGTTCCTTGATGCAACTTTCTAATAGTAACTGGGAACCAATAGCATTTTTATCTTTATATAAAGCTTTCTAAAACTCAACAAAATTGGTCTACTTATGATCGAGAACTTTTGGCAATATATACTTCAATAAAAAAAATTTAGACACATGCTTGAAGGTTGCGAATTTATTATATATACTGATCAAAAACCCCTAACATACGCTTTCAAGCAGAAACCAGATAAATGTACCCCACGTCAACTAAGACATCTCGATTATATGTCACAATTTTCCACAGATATTCGCTATGTAGTTGGAACAGAAAACAAAGTTGCAGATGCATTATCTACAGTAGAAATTGATGCGATTATAAAACCACCCATTTTAGACTACAGAAAGTTTGCTCAAACACAACTTCATGATTCTGAGAAATTCAATCTTTCCTTAAAGTAGATTCTTCTATTAAACTAGAAAAACAATATTTTCCCCTTGAAGACGTTTCTTTATATTGTGATAAGTCACTTGAAACCCCTCGACCTTTTGTCCCTAAAAATCTCAGACAAGTGGTATTTCAAAATCTGCATTTTCTATCCCATCCTGGAATATCCGCTACAACTAATTTAATTTCTAAGCATTTCTTTTGGCCAGGAATGAGAAAAGACATCAAAAATAGAGTTCGAGCTTGTGAAAAATGTCAGCGAGCAAAAGTATACAAACATACCAAAGCTCCACTTAGCACATTTGCTCTACCCGATGCTCGATTTGCCCACATTCATATTGACTATATTGGACCATATCCACCATCCAAAGGATATAAATATTGTCTTACCATCATAGACAGGTATACCAGGTGTGTGTGTGTGGCTTGAAGTTATTCCTACCGAAGACATGTTGGCAGAAACCACTGCTCGTGCACTTTTAAATGGTTGGATTTCTCGTTTCGGCACACCTGTTACAATTACAACTGATCAAGGGACAAAATTTTGAGTCTTCTCTAATGAGAGAACTTACAAACATGATGGGTAGCCATAGAATCCTTTCAGCTTCTTACCATCCACAAAGTAACGGAATGATAGAACGATTCCACAGGCATCTCAAAAGTGCTATTATTACCCATGAGGACACTGGTTGGACCGATATTTTGCCTATCGTATTGTTAGGATTACGTTCAGCAATGAAGAACGATTTAAAAGCAACAAGCTTTGAACTAGTTTATGGTACTACTTTACGTTTACCATCTGATCTCATATCTTCAGAATCTCTTCAAACATCTGTGGCACCCACTTATGTTTCGAAGTTAATTACCATGATGAGAAAACTTAGTCCAATATCCCTTGATTCTCATAGTTGTACGAAGAGCTATGTACACCAATCATTAAGTACATGCACACACGTTTTTCTTAGAAATGACAAAATTCGACCCCCTTTAACTCCACCTCACACTGGACCTCATTTGGTTAAAAGTAGATCTGATAAAAATTTTGTAATTTGTATAAATAATAAAAATGTAACTGTCACTATAGACAGATGCAAGCCAACTTTTGAATTTTCAGAAGATTTTAATTCACAAAAGGGAAGTTCAAATTTTGAACAACCTCTCACCAAGCAACAAATTGAAGATAAAACTGTTGTTGATAAAAATATCAGAACCACACGTTTTGGCAGGCACGTACATTTTCCTAAGAGATTAACTTACTAATTCAAATCCCTTCTTAGTACTTTATATATGTATAGCTTTTATTGTATTGTGTATATAAATAATTGTATGTGTTATTGCAATTTATGTATTTTATAGTGCCTTATTTTTGTAAACAACAAACATTTTTATATTTATATATATTTTTTATGCCGTTCCCTTCGTCACTGGGGGGATAATCTGTAGTGTACTTTCATAATATATCGCATCATCATTACTCATAATGACGGATCATCCTTACTCATAGTAACGATTCTTGATCCTTACGTCTTATTGGCTGTTAAAACCTACTATTGAATTTCATTGGTCAGAAGAAATGTCCTTTGGCATTTCTTCTATCTTCCCTGAATTCCACTCTGACGAAGGGAGTATATAAACTCGAACTTAATTATTCGTTATGTTGGAAAATAAAGTTTATTTTTGTAAAATCACTGCAATTTTACTTTGCCGCTCACAACACAATACACCAAAGGTGTATATAATTAATTTGACAGTGGAATATTTTTAATTATTTAATTAGCTCTAATAGATTAAATTTCCCAAAGTTGAGTATTTTGTTTATGTATATCCCTTAATTTTCAATGTAGTGATCCAAAAAAAAAAGAATACTGCATGGAAAAACTGCAGTAATTCATTGGATAAAGTATTAACGTGCAACACTCCCCTACACGGCGGGTCTTACAAAGCTCTAATAAAGCTCGAGTTATGAAAGTAGCTAGGCATTTGCCAATTTGATTCTATCGTCAACATTTCGCTATGTTTTTCATTGAATCGCCATTATAATTTAATAAACGGCGCGTTGCTTGCGAATATTACAATTTTAACATAAAATAAATACAACAGAAAGTAATATTAATGTATTACATTTTCAGATATAAATTATTTACACTATTTTAAGCGTTCATTACACAAAACTTCTAACAATTTTGCTGATCAGAGATTAGCTTAGGGAGGTATTTTCAAAAATAGACCCTCAAGAGAGTTACGGGGAGTTATAAATTAAAAAAAATCCTTTTTATCAGCTATTAGATCTACAGACTTAAAATTTAACAAAAATGTGTTTTTTTCTTTCTTTTTTTTTGTTCAGCTGAGATATGCAAGAAGCTTTTTTTTTGTTTAATTTGCAATTCACGTAAAAATAACTCATTAAATCTTCTTTATCCTTCAATCTGTATTGTATAATTTTTCATCTGTATAATTTTAATCTGTATAATAATAATCTGTATAATTTCATTTGTATAATTTGTATAAATTGTATAATTTGTATAAATTGCATAATTTGTATAAATTGTATAATTTTTCATCTGTATACCCGTTCTTCGCACGGGTATACCAGTTAGTATTTAATATATATGAATGTTACGAGTGAGTCATATCAAATTCGTATGCTACAGCTTAAGAAGTCATTAGGAAAGGTTCAAGAATACTTTCCTGTAGTTGGTTTTTCCAGATTTACAACGAGTTGCGCCGCATATCAGCAAGCGATTATGTAGTGCCAAAACGAGAAAATGCCAACTTGTTATGACAGGAATGATAGAACTACCGTGATTTTACCCTTCTAATCAAATGGATCTGCCATGAGGGGCCCATTGTTTAGCTTCCCAGATCTCCTGATTTGTCTCATCTTGGATTTTTCAACGAGGAATTATTTCTGTCCATCTGACTTTGCTGCCCGAAGTAACACTACATTTGTTGACATTTGTGGAATACCAAAAAACTTTTAACACGCATAAAATTTTTTTCGTCGCTAATGTCATTTCTGCATCATAACTGGTGACTTCTCATTTGAGTATACATAACTCCTTTAACCTTTAATAAAGACTTTTTCCCATAAATATGTATTTTTCCGAGTTCACCTTTTTGATTACGTGCACGTCTTCTATTGACTCTGTGACTGCCTTCCGATTCTACGTCATATTGCGATTTTTGTTTAGGCGATCTCTTTTTTTTTCATCTCCTTTCAGTTAGAGTCATCATATCAATTACATCTTATATATATATAAACTAAACTCATTGGCGCGACAGGCCATAAAGGATCAAGGCCTACTGTGCCCATCTTGGCTTTTATGACCTTTGGTACTGAGATGCATGAACAGACGTTTCGTTCAGTTGGTCAATCTGACGTAAAACCCCAGTGTTTAGTTCCTAAGCTAGCTTGGCACTCCTTTATCGACCCACTGAAGAGATGAAAGGCTGAGTCGACTTTGCCTAGCCCGGAATTTGAACTCCGGATCTGTGACGTGGAAGCACGATACGTTACCATGCAGCCGCTGGGCTTCCCTTGTATATATGTGTGGGTAAAATTTTCAGGATATATTAATTTTTATAAGTACTTATTCACGGATTTAATTATTGATGATAATTGTTGTCTTCTGTCACCAAATTACGCTAACTTGAAAATTTTATATAGTTTTCAGTAACCTTGCTGTTACACTATGTCTTCGCTTTTTATTTGTATATCAAAAAATAAATGAGATAACTTCTACAAATGCTCTATAATACTTTCGTTTTGCATTTTGATCCCTACTTCTCAGGCAAGATGGGAAATTTGATTGTTTGACAGCACGATATTCTTTAAAATGATTGATATAAGTCTTCTATTCTCTTACATTTTAAAAGCAGGGGTACTCAACATTTTTCCCCGCCGGTCCACATTCATATGATAGCTATTTCACGCGGGCCACAATATAAGGATAATGGGAAAAAACACTTAAGGTTAACACGTTCGGAACCCTGATTTTCAAAAGCGTATAAATGGATAATTTTCATGATATTTAGTGTCACTTAGATTAGAATATATGCATAAAATTGTTTTAAGGACATTTTGATAAAAAAAAGTTATTTAAATACAATATTTTAGCAAAAAATTAACTTAGAATAATCTTTTTTCCAAATGTTCTCCTTTTGTGAAAAATGCTTCTATTAGAATAATATTTTTCCTGTATATAGCTCAGACCTCTGTTCAGAGGCTCAACTAGAATTTTTGAAATATACAACTTAGAAGAGGGTTTATTCATATTTTACTACAACAGAGGGGAAAAATTTTAAGAAAAAAACGCGAATAATTATTTCAATTGGTGGTAATTCTGAAAATGATGTGAATTTTTCAAAAATTCTAGTTAGGCCTCTGTAGAGAGGTCTGATCTATATACAGGCAAAATAGCATTATAATAGAAGCATTTTTCACAAAAGGAGAAATTTTGGAAAAAAGATTATTCTAAGTTAATTTTTTGCCAAAATATTGTATTTAAATAATGTTTTTTTGACAAAATGTCCTTAAAACAATTTTACACGTGTATTCTAGTCCAAGAGACACTAAATATCATGTAAATTATCCATTTATGCGCTTTTTTAAAATCACGGTTTTGAACGTAGTCGGAACCGTGACCAACCGTTAAAGATCAAAGTAACATTGTACAAAGCAGAATTGATCAAAATATTAAAGCCCTTTATTTTCGACTTTCATTTTAATTCTTTATATCAACATCAAACACATAAAAAATAATTAATTTAATGCATTTTTTACTGAGTTATATGGTGTAGTTTCGCTTTCATCTCTGACCAAGACTTTTGTTTACATTCCACGATCTTAACAAACTGATAGCAAAATTGATCGAGTTGATTGCATCATTGATAGAATTTGGTGCTAATTTTTAGTACATTGTTCTTAAATCATTGAATTCCTTAGGGCACTGATTCATGATTGGGCTTCTCAGAAAAGGCCGTATGTATCCCGCAGGTTGAGTACCACTGTTTTAAAATGAAGGGGTTGAGAAAAAGTATTTAATAATTTTGATTTACCACTGATTGCCTGTATTTGGAATTCAATGCATTCTAAGCATATCTAATCACACACAAATTTGTATTCTATTCAGAGATTTATGTTATACATTTCTCAGGAATATTTTAAAGAAGTTAATGTTGTAAGTTAAATAACATTGCGTCATTTATACAGTTTTTAACGCTTTACTTCATAATAATTTCTTTATATAAATATAAATATTAAATACTCTTTATATTGTATAAGCTTTTTATATTCAGAAAAATTCACAGAAGTTGCATTTTCCGAAAAGCACGGTTATAAACATCCAGTTAAAGGTATGGAGTAAAGAAATGCAAATAGTCAGGTTTTTATCTGATTTTGAAAGCTGTGCTATACATACACTGGTGTGCAAAAATTAAGGACGAAGTCAAAAAATTAGCATATCAGCTGAACGAAGAGGCAGAGCGGACAGAAAGACCAATCAGGAGATTAAGTAAGGTGATGTACGGTAGCACATGCGCAGATATGCAGGTAGACGTAATGGGGGAGTGTCTGAGTTGTATAAAGCATGTTGTCGGTGTAAGATCAGTATTTCTGGCAAAGAGATTGCACGCCGTATAGCAGTTAAAATCACACCGAGTTGCTGCCTCAGCGAGAAATGGCGAATAATCAATCTGTTAGACGACATCTGGATGCTTTTACCCGAGGTCGAATCATTGGGAAGTTGGAGGAAGGCCGCAGTGTGACAAGTGTGGCTGCAGAGTTCGGAATTGCTCACAGCATCGTTTCACGACTTTGGAGACAATTTCAAACTACAGGAACAGCTATCCGGGGGTTCAGTAGTGGTCGTCCACGAGGAACCACGCAGATGACCGGTACATTGTCTTACAGGCCAGAAGAAACAGACGACAGACAGCGGGAGAAATCGCTAGACACACGACACAGGCGACTGGACGACCGATATCGCGTTTTACCGTGGCCAGAAGACTGCACGGTGGTGGTCTGTTTGCACGACGCCCTGTACGGTGTGTATCTTTAACGCCTGCCCATCGGAGAAGGCGTTCTCTGTGGTGCCGGGAATACCGGAATTGGAAAGACAATGAATGGGGACGAGTACTCTTTACAGATGAGAGCAGATTCAGTTTGAGTAGCGATTCTCATCGCATACTCATCTGGAGAGAGCGGGAAAGCCGCAATCATCCCTCGAACATCATTGAAAGGGACAGGTATGGAGGTCGCGGTGTTCTCGTTTGGGGAGGCATCGTGCTTGGTAGTCGTACAGACCTTCACATCGTCGACGCAGGTTCAGTCAACGGGACCCGTTATTGTAACGAGATTCTTCTTCCATATGTGCATCTTTTTAGAGGCGCTATGGGTCTGCAGTTCCTTTTCATGGACGACAATACACCATGTCATCGCACAGTAGCTGCCGAACAGCTCTTAGAGAGTGAGGATATTGAACGTATGGATTGGCGGCACGATCTCCGGATCTCAATCCCATCGAGCATGTATGGGATTTTCTAGGCAGACGCTTGGCAGCTCGTACCTTACCACCAGTAACGATTCGGGAGCTTCGATTGGCGCTGCAAGACGAATGGGCAGCAATGCCTCAACAACTCATTGACACCCTCATTCTCAGCATGGGCAGACGCTGTGAAACCTGCCTAGCAGTCAGGGGAGATAATATCCCCTTCTAAAGACCGGATGTTTCTTGCTGGACACCCATCACAGGGATATTTTGGCCTTCAGTCGCATTGCGCTCTATTCTACTTTCTCAATCAAGCTTCTTTTTATCCCTCTGATTTCTCTTTTGGTAAGTGTTGCTTACATATTACACATGTCCTTACGTATTGGGGATCTTACGGTATTAAATGTGTTGATTTGGAAAGCTTTTGTACAAAGTTATATTGAAAAAACCGTCTCGTCCTTAATTTTTGCACACCAGTGTATATGTATTGAAGCATTTCTTTTCGTATTAAATTATTTTTAATAAAATTTGTATGTGAACTGTGTAAGAAGAATAGCCACTAAGCCTTCCCTCCAAACGGTATCTGAATTTTTGACATTATTATTATTTGCTGTTGATTATCGGTGCACATTATTTATAGTGAAATAAATAGATTGATAACTGTATTTAAATACTCAAATTTATTTTGCAGGAATTCAGACTTTAAGGGTCAGTAACAGGGTCTCGATCTTTATATGAACATTGGACTGTTTTAAATTTCCACAAATGCTTGTAATGCCAAAGAAATAATGGATCCGCAGTATATTAAATTGAATTAGGTGTGAAATCATATCATTATATAATGGAGAATTATATTCTCTCGGCCACAAGTTTTTAAATGTATCTGGTTACAGATATTTAAGAACTAGGTGTGCAATTTTTTCTTTGTTTTTCTCTCGATTTCCCCTCCCTTTGCCGAATGAGGTCTCTTATTTCATTTTCTGAGTTTTAAAATTTATGGAACATGTAAATGCGGAAATTTGAAACGATATTAGCCCAGGAATCATTTTCATCGTTTTTGAAAGGAATTCAGAATTAGTAATCGCTTATAGTACATTATGTGCTTTAGTACAGTGGTCGTAAAGTAATATCAACAAACTGAAATGTTATGCCGGCAACTTACCATATATATGTGGAAAGTTCATAGAGTTCCTGTTTTTTTCCCGCAGGGAAACTTCATCTCCAATCTTTGAGAACTGTGGGTGAGCATTGCTTCGGCTTTACCTTAGCCCAGAATTGCATTTGGTAGTATGGGTAAATTTAATTAAGATTTAAATAATAAATTTTAAATGCATTGAAAATTTATTAAAATTACATTTGGTACGGAAAAATTACTTGGAGTTTAAAGGAAATCTGGGTGATGAAATTTAAATGTGTGTGGATTAATTAATAAATGAGAGAAATTAAATCTGTGCCGCAACGCAAAGCGATCCGGTGATCCGAATCGTTTGTG
This sequence comes from Trichonephila clavipes, assembly GCA_019973935.1. Lineage (NCBI taxonomy): Eukaryota > Metazoa > Arthropoda > Arachnida > Araneae > Nephilidae > Trichonephila > Trichonephila clavipes. The sequence continues at coordinate 200,233 of BMAU01005444.1, forward strand.
AGGGGCTTTGGTCGAGAGACGGACCGATTGGGAGAACCCGCAGGTCGAAAGCGTCGCTCGGAAAGAGTCGCTCGACCCGAGGACTTGTATACAAAGACAATTTACCATGGTTGCCAACGCTCACTTTCAAATGTCGCTGCAAAAGAAGCTAAAAAGTCGCTCAACTCAGAAATAATTTCGCTAAAGGCAATAACTAAAATTTTAGTAAATGCTCCATAATACGTTTTGTAACTCGTGTTCTTTGAAACTGAATTTTCATGAAAAAGTAAATAATGTCCTGATTATTTTGCGGACCATCAAAAACGTTCACGAATCATCAGTTGGGACCGTTGCTCTAGTACAGTCCTCCGCAACCCCCGGTCCGTGGATCAAATGGTGCAGGGCCGCCTAAAGAACAATAAACTATTGCCATTTTATTTAAAGTGATGTATTTCTCTCGGATTAGCGCAACTTTCCACGGAAATCACTTTATATTCTACGTTAAATAACTTGTATTCCTTTTTGGTGTAACTATAGTTTATTCTGAAGGCATATTTAAATATAACTAAATTAAAAATATTGAATCAAAACAATCTAAAATATAAACAATCAACGTGTCCCACCCTCAGCGGACCGCGGTAAAATTATCAAACGTTGACCGGTCCGCAGCGATAAAAAGGTTGCTCTAGTACACTAACGCTTCGTATTCACCGCTAACCTAACTCAGCGATGAAACCTGGAGTTAAGTAACCGGCAGTTAACCCCAGGTTAGAGAACTTCAACTCGCGCAGATCTTTTTCGACCTCCAGTTACTTGACTCTGGGTTTCTTAACCTGGGTTTACTGGTCGATTCCCATTGGTCGAAATAAACCCCGTGACTTCCGGCTGGAGCTACAATTTCTACATTCGCCTCGTGCCAGCTTGTTTTTAACCTCGAGTATCGCTGACTGTTTAAAATGAAAGCCAACAGAATTTATTTTACGCAGTACGAAAATAGTTGGTGTTGGCTTTAATGAAGCCGCACTTACATATAATAGAACTAGCCGTTACCCACCCGCTTCACTGGGTATTTCACGATGTTGTATATATGTATACTGTTTACATATATATTAATTATTGATATCTAGCATTAAGAATTCTATTGTATTGAAAAATATATTTATAGCTGTTATACTCTCGCCCTTTGATATAAAAAGAACATAAATTATGATATATTATTTCTATTTATATCTAAAATAGAAGTAGAAAGATTTTTTGCGCTCACTTAACCTAATAATCAAGTGGATTTCCATCAAAGCAACTTTCAGTGGATCTCTACTCCATAAAATAAACATGCGTGCTAAATTTCAAGTCTAAATCTAACAGAGCAAAAACGGAATTTTTATCATCAATACCTCGTTGACAGCATTCTTAGCGGATTCCAATTCAACAAAAGAAGTATGCAAACCAAATTTTATTATTATAGTCTTAGCAGTTCAAAAACGGGAATTTTGTCTATCAATACGCCCCAATAACTCTCCCCGCTCCCCCTGGAGTTGATTTCCGTAAAATCCATTCTTAGTGGAACTCTATTCAACTAAAGAAAACTGCTCAACAAATTTCAAGTAAATGAGTTAAATTCAAAAACAGGAATTTTTCTATAACACTCTTTAATCCCTCGCAACACCACTCCTTTGGGGATCCGTTTTCGCAAAAACCTTTGTAAAAGGAACTTTATTCCATGAACGGAACATACCTTCTACTCTTCAGGTGGTTCTATTAGTTGAAAAGCGGAAATATTTATCTATTACGCCCCTTAATCCCCCTCAGTGACCCTTGGGGATCAATTTTCCCCCAAACTATTTTGTAGCGGATCTCTACACCATGAAAGGAATTCGCTTACCAAATTTTAAAACTGTACGTCTAATAGTTTAAAAATGAAAATAATTATCTATAACGTCCCTTAAGCCCCCACAACGCCACTTAGGAAACGATTTTCACAAAACCCATCTTATGACAGATTCCTACTCAGTGAATGGAATCTGCTTAGTCAATTTCAAGATTTTACGTCTAATAGTTTCAAAAAGGAGTTAATTGCCTATAACGCCACATAATTCTCCACAACGCCACTTGGGGTCGATTTTCACAAAACTCATTTTGTAGTGGATCTGTACTCTATGAAAGGAATCCGCTTATCAAATATCAAGACTGTACGTCTAATAGTTTAAAAATGGAAATAATTATCTATAATGCCCCTTAAGCCCCCGCAATGCCACTTAGGAAACAATATTCCCAAAGCCCATCTTATGGCAGATCTCTACTCAGTGAATAGAATCTGCTTACTCAATTTCAAGGTTTTACGTCTAATAAAGAGTGTTTTTTTTCCAGGTATAGAAGTTTAAGTTGGCATTTCTTTCCAAGATGGCGACCGATTTAACAGCTGTCAAGTGATTTATTCTCAGTTTTTGGTTTGGCAATTCATCAAAACGATCATCAAGCAAGGCGTAGATTCGTCGAATGGGCCCAAAACGAGATTGCCGTTGTTCCCGATTTTCATAAGCGAATTTTGTTTAGCGATGAAGCGCACTTCTGGTTGAATGGCTACGTCAACAAGCAAAACTGCCGCATTTGGAGTGAAGCTAATCCACAAGTGTATGTCGAAACACCGTTACATCCAGAAAAACTGACTGTTTGGTGCGCTTTATGGGCTGGTGGAATCATTGGTCCGTACTTCTTCAAAAACGATGAAGGCCACAACGTTACAGTCAATGGTGATCGGTATAGAGCCATGATTACTAACTTTTTCATTCCTGAATTGAACAATCATGATGTCCAGGAGCTGTGGTTCCAACAAGACGGCGCAACATGTCACACAGCTCGTGCCACAATCGATTTATTGAAAGACACGTTTGGTGACCGCCTAATTTCACGTTTTGGACCTGTGAATTGGCCTCCAAGATCTTGTGATTTAACACCGCTAGACTATTTTCTGTGGGGCTATGTAAAGTCATTGGTCTATGCGAATAAGCCACAAACGCTTGACCATTTGGAAGACAACATTCGCCATGTTATTGCCGATATGCGGCCACAAATGCAGGAAAAAGTCATCGAAAATTGGACGTCCAGATTGGACTACATCCGAGCCAGCCATGGCAGTCATGTGCCAGAAATCGTATTTAAAATGTAATGCCACAAGATTATCTTTCGAATAAAAAAAATTTCATGTCATTCGAATAATACATCGTTGTTTTATTGCAATTTAAAGTTCAATACCTCTAAAAAAATACCCTTTAGTTTTAAAAAGAAGTTAATTGCCTATAACGCCCCTTAATTCTCCACAACGCCACTTGTGGTCAATTTTCGCAAAATTCATTCTGTAGGGAATCTGTACTATATGAAAAGAATCCGCTTACGAAATTTCAAGACTGTACGTCTAATAGTTTAAAAATGAAAATAATTATCTATAACGCTCCTTAAGCCCCCGCAACGCCACTTAGGAAAGGATTTTCACAAAACACATCTTATGACAGATCACTACTAAGTGAATGGAATCTGCTTACTCAATTTCAAGATTTTAAGTCTAATAGTTTTAAAAAGGTGTTAATTGTCTATAACGCCACCTAATACTCTGCAACGCCACTTGGGAGTCGATTTTGACAAAACTCATTTTGCAACGGATCTGTATTTTATGAAAGGAATCCGCTTACCAAATTTCAAGACTTTACTTCTAATAGTTTAGAAATGGAAATAACTATCTGTAACGCCCCTTAAGCCCCCGCAACGCCACTTAGGAAACGATTTTCACAAAGCCCATCTTATGACAGATCTCTACTCAGAGTGAATGGAATTTTCTTACTCAATTTCAAGTTTTTACGTCTAATAGTTTAAAAAAGGACTTAATTGCCTATAACGCCACTTAATTCTCTACAACGCCACTTGGGAGTCGATTTTCACAAAACCCATTCTGTAGGGGATCTGTATTTTATGAAAGGAATCCGCTTACGAAATTTCAAGACTGTACGTCTAATAGGTTAAAAATGGAAATAATTATGTATAACTAGGATTTGCTAAGTTCACACAATACGTGTATTTGAGTTAGTTTTATTCGTCTTCATATTCCTAGTGTATTTTGACTACTTTCCTTTCGTTAACGCAGTGTTTCTCAAACTTTCGATGATTACGACCCAATTTTCAATCATAATTTTCATCGCGCCCCTCTTTACACAATAACAATGCGTTGAATACGATACGATACGATGCATACGATTTTAATCATAAACCGTACAAATTATCAAGATAAATATGAAATTTTGTATATGACAAGCCTATGTATTATAGTAATTATTAAACTTGTTCTTAACTTAGTATTGTGATATTAATTATAAAATACATTGTACAGGACTGATTCGTTTATAAGTATTTTATATCAGTGTAAATGCGAGCTGAAATTTGGTGTGGTTTTTTATCATGTCCGTCATGAATATTTTCCGTTTTTGCTGAACAGTGCGACGTTAATCTTCAGTACAGGATTTGTAATTTTATCAAATTCTTTAATTTTTGATCTTTTCATGAATATTTGTTTTTGCCTCCTTTCAGTACATTTGTAATTTTTCAAATTCTTTATTTTTGACTTTTCGATAGCGCCCCTAAGGTTACAGTTTGCTGCATTAATGAAATAACAAAGGTGGTTTGATGTTTCAGAACCCACGCTTATAGAGGGGGCTGATGCCCGTTAAATCTGTCGAGACTCAATCTCCTCCCGTTGGTGTGGTGTGGTAGTTAGGAGAGGAAGGTTCCAGCTCAGGTATCATCCTCTTCACTTGACCGAGATTCAAAGATGAGAGGTCCGCCGCCAATAGCTCTCCTATTGCTTGCGACGCGTTATTATATATATATATATAACTCTCTCTTTCTCACTCAGAGGCTTCAGAAATTCTATGAAATCATAAAATTCGAAATAGAATCGAATGCAGAATTCAGAAAATCTCGAGAAAAATCTACGTGGATCAACACAGTTTTCAACTTTTCTTTTTTATGGGCACTGACACAAAGGTATGGTCCGTTGCTCCAGAAAATTAATAACTGCCATCCGAGAAAGTGATTCCATAAACTTCCCTGCCAGAAAACCCCATTTTCACCGAGACAGGTGAAAACAACAGAAGCCACATCAAAGTGCGATCCCCGCGGATCCAAAACAATGGAGAGACGCCCCTGAGCGCCGCCCACTTTTCCTTTTCACGTGCAATTCTGATCCGGGTCGTTTTGATCTCCGAGCCGGATGTATCTGACCTAGATCCTTATTCAGCTGTACGACGTGGGACTAATGACACTATTTTTATCTGCCCAAAGCCGCCCGACTTGATTCAACCGTCGGACACCCCTGTTTTACGCTCGAGTAGATCATGAATGAACAAAGACTGCATTTTTCTTTTACGAGAAAGCAATAAATTGGTAGGGTTCTCAGAGATTGCGACAATGCTATAAGAAGGGCCCAGTAAAGGTTTTGGATCGGTTGTTTCCATTGTTTGGGCTGTGGAATTTTTGTTTTAATTACAGTTGTTCTTTCCATATTGTGATGAGGAGTAACGGGGAGACCTTGTGGGATTTATTTTTTTTTATTATTATATTGTTTCTAAACGGATTAGGATGAGTGAACTAAATAAGGATTCATTACTGCAAAGGTAGAGAGAGCTTGTTAAGTTGTAGTTGTCATAAAAAGAAGGATGAAATAGGGTTTGTGGTCTTTCATCCTGTTATAAATGATATCAGTTTTCGAAATCTGAAACTGTATGTAAGCGTTTGGTACGGATTTTGAGAAGGAAAAGAAACAACATGTGTGTGTATGTGTTGCTATGGCTGTGTCTAAGGGGATATTTTCAGAAGTCATTTGTTCTATACTATTCGCGATAAGGTGAAATGATATTTCGTACTATTTTAAGTATTTGAAGTCTATTATTCGTGTCATAGAGATGTGAGAACTGAGCAAGGAGAGAGAAATCATTAAGTACATAAAGTATCTTAACTGCTTAACGCCCACATATTTTGAAGAAAAAAACGGCGAAAAAAATCGATTAAGAGAACACATTTAAAACCTTGTTTTGGCCAAAAAATAAAAATAAGAAAAGTACAAAATCGTTTGAATTTTTATTTTAATTTTGGATTTTGATCCACATTCAGGTAAGAGCTGAATATGGCAATCTTATGCGTACATCGACTTTTATTATCTTTCTGTTCGAATAGCTGTTTTTTTTAAAAAAAAAACATACTATTATAAGTAAAAATATTTCTTCATACTTTTTCAACAGAAAGAATAATAAAATTAGTAGTATTTATTTTAAAAAAATTATTCAAAATTTTCTTTTATCTTATATTTGGAAACAAAATGCAGCATTAAGTTCAGTATTGCAATTATTGTACATTTAATGACTCTCTTCTTTACCTTATTCCTTTGCCATCCCTTTAAACACAACACACAGTGCAGTATCTTGTGGAAGCTTCTTTTTTTATGTTGGTGGAACAAAACTGGGAAAGTGACGGCTCCATTAGTTGTAGAATTCCAGAAGATTTTTAACTACCTGATTTTTTTTTTTTATTTTTGTATTACTATACAATTTTGTGTAAGTTTTTCTACTAATTTGCTTCTGAAATCTAAATTTTTTTCACCCCAATTATTTTTAATAAAAAATACATGCGTTTGAAATGCTGATGTCTAACAAATGAAAGAACACTTTTTCATAATATTTATCTAAATTTATGAAAACACCACGACGGATCGCAGTCAGTCTTATGAGTGCAGACGACGATCGCTGATATTCGAGTGTGAAAATTACATTAGCATAAAAAAAGATTCCGTACGAATCATCTCGTTCTCCACAATTTGGCCAGTTTAACGCCGATCGAGCACGTAAAGGGATCAATTAATTTTGACTGATAAGATTTATATTGTGAAGAAATACTAGCCTGTTTATAGATGCAGTTTTTTGATTTACGAATTCAAACTCTCGAAGATTTATATCATATAAGGGATATTTATGCAATTTTAGGTCTATATTGTAATTGATTTAGATATTCCTATCCATTATTTTCAACTGGTTTTTGCTCAATATTATTAACGTAAAGGGGGAAGGTTGGCTAGCCACAAAACATGTTCAGCCCCACTTTTTTATATAAATTATTTTATATATAAGCTGTCCTAAGTCAGACCAATCGCCATCATGCCACTCAGCAGAATGGAAAACACCACTTTTGCCATGCCTAGCATCATAGACTCTCACGATATGGGATTGAGGACTGTTTACAGTCCAGAAGCCCGAAAGAAAACGCCTATTCAATGTTTATAATAATTCATTTAGCCATCTCCCTCATTGGGAGGAGGTCTCCTCTATCGCTGGAAAATAAAGTAATATTATACAAGCAGATTCTGCGCCCAGTTATAACTTATGGATCTCCCTCATGGGGAGCCGCAGCCGCCACCCACATGAAAAAGATTCAAGTAATTCAAAACAAAATACTCCGCGTCATGGCGAACGCACCTTGGTACGTCCGAAATGACGTAATACACAACGATCTACATATGGAGCAGATTTCTAATTACATCACTAAACTCTTTAAAAATGTCTTTAAATCTATTGAATCTCATGACAATCCAATTATCAAAGCACAAACACTGTTTACGTATCCTCATCCTAAAATTAAATATGCATACTCTTCAACGAAGTGGAGAAACCCGCTCCGCCCCCCCATAACACAACAAAAAACACTCTTTTCACACTCTTAATAACATGATTTAGCTGCATTGCACTACTTCTTTCACTCTGGGTTCTGAGGTGAATTTTATACCGACTTGATTCGCAGTCTTCGGCCGTACCGTCTTCCTTCCTGCGTACTTCCCCTCCCCCCGCCAGCGCTCTGCTTCGTTAAAACGCTCGTGCTTTGGGGTACGTCATCCCTCCCCGTTTTTGTGGGAGTTTTCGGTATTTGATTAAATTTTTCAAATCATGGTCTATCTTTTTCTCACATTCTTCTGGGAATAGGCACCCGCGATCATCTAATTTTAGTTTTAGTAATGTTTATAATACTGAAGTATCCATTTTTTTAAATTTCGATTGCTCATGTGTCCTTCATTGTGTAATTTGCTTACTGTCTATGTGTTTTTCGATTTTGACTGCTGAATGTTCATCTCTCGTTTGCAGATAATTAGACTATATATATATATATATATATATATATATATATATATATATATATATATATATATATATATATATATATATATATTCGAAGGATCTAGCAAAAGAATATTGAATGATAGAATAAAAACGCGCGCGCGCGCGCGAATAATATATAACAAAAATTAAGTCAATTCCTACTTAGATCAATAAAGAAAATTTTTATTTTAGTTACTTTTTATTAATGAATTACAATTAATAAAAATATGTATTACAAAATCACAATATTAAGTGGCAAAATCGAAAGTTATTTTTCTTTCTATATATGGAGTTAGACTATTGTTTTTGTTTGTTACTATGTGTTTATTAATTAAATTTAATTATTCCAATAAAATAATATAGGAAAAAGAAATCACATTCTCAGAAATTTGGCCCTTCCAGGTGGTATTCAAACCCACGACCTTTGAATGAGATGTCCAACGCGCTATCCGATGCTCTACATGGACACAACGAGTGAATTTTCTTTTTATATACGGTTTTGGACTATTATTTTTATTTGTTGCTATTTATTCATTAAATTAAATAGTTAGTGGATTAATATTTGAGAAAACAGTATTGACATCAACGGTCATCCGCTACAAGTTTGAAAAAATGTATTTGAACTTGAGTGGATGAGTAAAAAGTATTTTATTATCGATTGTGAATATCTAAACACCATATATATATATATACAGAAAATATGAGCTAATAGTAAGAATTGAAAAACAAAGAGTGTATGCTTTAATAATCTTTTGATAAATTAATAAAAATACTCTATATTCTAATTAATAAATAGCAATACATTAATATTGAAATACATGTCGTGGAAGAAATAACATTTAAGAAACATTTTCTGAGTTCTTTTTTTTAATGCATTGCTTTACTTTGGTATTATTGAACTTTCGAGTCTTTCAGAAAGCAATCATGCAGAAAAGTAGAAATTATACTGCATCATATTGGTTTGACATATTTTTAGTGTAAAGTTGGAGTAAAAAAGGGCCAAAATAAAAATAAAATTAAATCCATTAAAACAAATATAAAATAATCATAGCCTAGGTCAGGGGTGGCGAACATTTATGGATCAACGTGCCATTTTTTCTAAAGAAGTGTTTTATGAGGTATAGACGTGCCGTCAAATAATTTTTGCGTGTGATTATTGAGAAAATAACAAAATCAAATGCTAACCACACAAAACTCTTTATTACAAAAAAAAAACTTTTGTACTGTATACTTGTAAATGTTTTAGTTATACGCGTAATTCTAATTAAAGTAAACATTAGTGTTACTTCTGTTGTTGCAAATTGGACGACAAGTAACTTATATTAGGATTGTAACATGTTACTTTTAGTTGAATGCATGCTGAATTAGAGTCATCTGCCAAACGGTTTCTATGCAATTGATTACTTTTGCTCTGATTCACTTTTTTGACAAGATGATTTGTGATTTGTTCCAAAATGCCATTTTACAGACGATGTTCTGCTCACCATTATTCCAGAACATAAAACACACTTCGGTTTGTCGCCTTTACTAATGATGCCATATTTCTAGAGTCACCAAACTTGAAATTCTCTGTTACACTTACTATCTTGCACTTTTTGCTCTTTTGCTGAACACTAGCCATGTTAAATAACAGTTAAAAATCGTAAATATAGCTCAAACAAACTTTAAAATACAGCTGTGTCAATGAAATTGACTATGCTATGCGCAGACAAACTTTGAATCATAAGTAATTGTAGTCCACGTTGTAACTAAGGCAAGACAATAATAAACGAGTATGCCCCGCGACCGATCACTCGCGTTTGCTCGTAATACTTCACAGTGAACTTAATTATTTTGAAATAAAATTCAAACCAATTTGATCACTGGCGTACCCAAAATATTGTGTCGCGTGCCATCAATGGCACGCGTGCCACTGGTTCGCCATACCTGGCCTAGGAATTCATATTGTAGATCAGGGGTGTCCAATCCAAATGACCTTGCGGGCCACTTCGGAAAAACATTATAATCTCGCGGGCAGCACATAAAAATATGTATCTTTCTATCAGATTTGGAAAAAAAAACATTTATTGGAGTGAAAATTTAAAACAGAATGCATGATTAGTATTGTTTTCATTATTTTTCATGTATACAGACATAGATAATATAATAATGTTTATATAATATAATAATGCAATTATCAAATAATGTTTAAAATATTTCAGTGTGTGTTGCCATTTTCTTGAAAATTACAGTGTTCCTATTGAATTGATCTTTCGTTATTCATTGTTGAAATTTGATAGTGCTGTCATTCGCAAACGATTAAGTATACATTGTTCTTTATCTTAACCGTCCTGAATATTTTTTTTAAACTTTAAAAAACATCTCTGACTGCCTCTTGCTTTTTGGGCACTCCGGACAGAAAAGGAGGAGGAAAAACGAAAGTCGCACATACAGAGAATCATGTACCATCCATAGTAAAGGATATGCATAATGCAATTCGAAATTTATTAAAAAAAGTAATTTACTATAGTAAAATCAAATTGAACTGTTTGATGAGATATAAATCTATTTCAATCTAAAGGATTCTATAATAAAAAAGGATTCATTTTAAAACATGAACAGGTAACAGGCAAATACATTGTGTAGATGTATATATAAAAATTTCTCCTCAAATAAATTTCAAAATGAAAAAACTGTAAAAATCTGATATTTAAAATTTTTTAAAAAAGTAGGGAGGCCGCAACTTACGTACTGGTAGGGCACATGCGGCCTGCGTGTTGGACACCCCTGTTGTGGACGTTGTGTTGCCGTTACTGTTTTCGAAATTTAACAGAATCCTGACAAGCTTCAAGTAGTATTATCTAACAGCTTAGAGAAGGAATTATCTTCTCAGGTATCATATTCTCGTCATTTGTTTGTAGATCTATCGCACTAAAAGCTAAATGTAGACTTAACTAAACCAAATTCTGAGGATCATCACTACTTAAGCGATCGTTACTAGTTAAGTATTAATTTAATTCAAGTTCACAGAATTGTTTATTAAAACTACATTTAGGAGCAAGAAGATTGACGACAGATCTCGCAAGTTTGAAACCAAATGAAGTGAAGATGATGGCACTTGAGTTGATTATCTACTCTGCGAACTTCCACACCACTCTAAGGAGAAGAAATTTAGTCCCAACAGATTTATTTAAGGCTGTTTTCGATAAAAGAACGAGAGCTCTAACTAAACGCGAAGCATATTTTTAGACAGAAAAATGCCTCAATTTCCATGGAAATTTGGAACATTATAACTAACATACCTGTTAACAATATAGTGTTTTTAAAAATTTCAAAATATTCCATGAATATTTTCTTTTTCGTTTTAGTACTTGAAGGCATAGCGCATTTAACATTACGATGTAGGAGAAAAACGCGAAACACATTTTATACCAGAAAACAAGAATAGTCTCAGTTAAAAATGGGACGTTTGATAAAAAATGCTACTCTCTAAAGGATTGTGAAGTCAGAATATCATATTAATTTTTAATTTCTTTTATATTTGAAAAAATGTTCCAAATTCGGGTCCTATTCTTTAACGTTAACCGAAGACAGCCTTAACGTCATCAACTCCACTACTGGACGGGATGCCTTTTATGAATTAACTCAAACTTATGGCTCGAACAAAATATCACCGATTACAAGTTTGCTACCACAATCACTCGGCTACTGTGATCGTTTGTGGAGTATTGAATGAGCGAGTGTAATGAAGACTGCATTATATAGACCGAGACTTTTGGCGACGGACCTTTCAATTTTGAACCATGGTCAAGTGACGAGGACGACACCTGAGCTGGCACCCTCCTCTCCTAACTTCCACACCACACAAACGGGTGGACTTCAAGCCACGACAGGTTTAACAAGCATCAACCCCCTCTGCACGAAAGGTCTTCAGCGGAACAAGGCTCGAACTCATGATTTCCCTGCAACAAGTCCGTTGCTTTGACCACTAGGCTACCGCGTCTACTTACTTATGGGAGGGAGGGAGTCATCAATGAATAATGTTTATTTGGGATCTGTAAATAGAAATAAAAAGAGACGAATTAAACATAATTCTAACATTATAATAAAACAATGCTCTGATTTTTGTTCCATAATGATGTGATTAACCCATTGCTAAAACTCTATTATACATCAATATATGCGAAAGCATTTTCGCACAGAATTTATATATAAGAATAGCGTTTCCTTAGGCGATGCGCACGCTAAATTTGTCGAGAGCTGAAATGTCCTCCCGTTGGTGTGGTGTGGTAGTTAGGAGAGGGGTGCCAGCTCAGGTGTCGTCCACGTCACTTGAGCATGGTTTAAAATTACGTGATCCGTCGCCAAATGCCCTCGTGTAGCTTAACAGTGCTATGTTAATATTCACTCACTCACTCACTAACCCCTTAACTGGTTTGCCCGTAAACCGTTCGGGCTAACGAAAGCCGGCCACAAACGGTTTTTCCGTCCACTGTACGGGCACTGATGTTTTCTTCTTTCTACCTTTGATTAGTACATATTTTCAATTCTTACAATGAGATTATTAGTGCTAGTGTAGAGATCCAGTTTGTCCATTGTACTGAAATACTTCTCATCCGGGATTTTCTTTGAGGTGAAGGTGGGAATTTTTCATTGAAGGTAGGAATTTTTAGGTTCTTGAAAATTTTCGATTAAGAGCAGGGATTGGCAAGGCAATGTGCAATTTGTTACTAGAGTGAGTGAGAGAATATTAACGTCGTACTGTTCAGATACTCGAAGGTTTTTGGCGACGGACTTCGTAATTTCAATTTATTGCTCGAGAAGAAAAGATGATAAGATAGAGAGAGAATGGAAAGATAATCCAAAAAAGTAGATATTATCTCTGCTCCCATTGCACAATGTTAGAATCATATCTCTCTAGCTTCAAATTGTGTGTGCATACTGCATATGCACACACACACAAAATCTTTAAAAGTATGAGAAAAAGAAGTACAGACATGAAATTTTTTTTGTAAGTAGAAGATAAATTATATTTTAATAAAAAAATTAAGCACATTCTTCATAGCATGTGGAGTGTGCGTATAAAAAACAAACATTTAGGTTTTTTTGTGTTTCAAAATTATAGCATAATATAGAATTAAAACAAAATATTTCCATTTAAATATTATTCCTAGTTATATGCAATAAAAAAAATGTGCCTTTTTTTAGAGCATTTTGTACAAAAAACTGATTTCTTAAGGAATTAAAGGCTAGTCATGTTACTAACAACAGTCCATAACGTAGCTTTACAACGAAATTAATACCAACCAAGGCAAATCATAAAAACTAAAAAACATAATAAAACATGTGGAAAGTAATTTTTCCCCCTGTAGGGGTCTCTTTAACAAATTGGTTTCTTCATTCCCCTTCCAAAGAAATTATGCAGGAGACGAACGAAATGTTGACCTACATCCGAGACCTTTTGGTTCCGCTAGGGCCTGTCTTTAATGGGCACGAAAACGGAAAAACCCCACGGAGTCATGTGGGACCGCTTCGAGGTAAAACATGGTCAAGTGGAACTTTCACTCTTCATTGATTTTGCAAGCCAGGATATTATACACTGGAAGGGTATTTAGATAAGACATTGATCGATTTTGTTTTAAGACCTGTTTTTTTCAAGCTGTGATGGAGAGGATTAGAGTATTGGAAATTCCTATTACGAATTGATGAAGGGGATTCCAGACTTCATAAAAATGTCGGAAATACTTTTTTTCATTGAAATAAAAACACGAACTAATGTGCAAATTTTACAATTCTAACACAATCCTGGAATTTTCGACGAAAGTTCTCCATAATTTCTTAATTTTATGTTATATAAGCAAAAATAAATAAAGTATTGAGTATATTTCATCGATAATCAATATTCAGTATTATATATTATGTTGCATTCACTAAATTAATATTTTCTTACCTACTTTTACACGTTGTGATTGTAAAAGCTGTTGAGTGGTTAAGGATAAGAATTCTTAACCGACGTTGTTTCTGTCGAATGAGAGTTATATTAACACGCCACGCTATGAAGGAACAGGAAGGCTATTGGTGACGTATTTTTGAACCTAGTTCAAGTGACGAGGACGATATCTGAGCTGGCACCTCCCTCTCCTAACTACCACACCACACCAATAGGAGTACATTGAGCCTCAGCAGATTTAATGTGCATCGGCCCTCTCTAAACGACGGGTTTTCAGAAGACTTTGGTTCGAATTCTTGACTAGGGTTTCTTTCGCGGAAAATCATAAGATTTCTGTGTGTACTTTTTCTTTTCCCAGGAATTGTAATTCATTCCAGGTATTTCCCGGGAATAGCAGCGGCTTTAATTGTTAGTTGACAATGCTTGAAAGGTTTTTAGAAATAAAATCAGCAATTTCAAAAGTATTAGTTGACATTAATGAACTAATGATGGTCAATGTAGAGTTTGAAACTGACTACAATTGCAGCAGACTTAAAGACTGTTAAAAGTGACTTAGAAAAATTATGCAGTTGAAATGCGACTTTGCTAACTATAGAAGGTGTATTTTCTTTTGTTATTGGAGAATTGAACGAAAAAAATTCAGAATTTGTGAAAAGTATGAAATATTCTCTAATCCAAAGAATTAATGAGAGATGCAACGTTAATTTAATAGGATTAATGCAATACCTGAACTTTTTGGGAGAAAATACGAAGCAGCTGCAATTACTGTCGATATTGTTTGGTTAGACGAGCCCAAATGATAAGGACAAGGCTTTTCTGTGAAGAGGAATCAATAACCAATTCTTCGTCCTCAGAAGAAGAGAGCACATGGAGATTTTGAAAGAAAAACCTTTGACGTTGGACAAAAAATTAAAGAAAGCAATTTACTATACAACAAAAGTTTTGTATATTGTTCAACCAAAAAAAGTACTAGTTTCAACAAAATCCTGAAACAAAAGATGCGATTGTTCGACTGGACGGAAAACCCATCACCAAATATTATAAAACTATGTGAGGCCTTAAAAACGATTCTTCCAACGTCATTTGAAACCGAGAGAGCATTTTCTGCCACCGGATTATTCGTCACAAAGCTCAGAACTAGGCTGAGTGATAAAAGCATAAATTTCTTATGCTTTCTGAAATCCTATTCTGAAAATGAATAATCAATTTATTATATATTTTTTGTATTTGTTAGCTCATTATATAATTAAGTATTAATTTTGGAATTTATATGTATCCTTATTTTATATAATTATTAATTTTGTTTAAAAATAACTTGTTTTTAAATTTTTTTAAATTTTGATTTATTTTCGGGAATTTTGTGAACGACAATTACATTCCCGTGATTGGGAAACCAGAAACCCTATTCATGACACGCCGTGCATCAGTTCGTGACCATAACCACTAGGCTACTGCGACCACTTGTTTCTATCGAGTCAATGTCCTGATCAGGGATGTCTTAAGCCATAGCTCAACTGGGCCCGGGCCAAGGGCCTTGGCTTAGGAAAGGGTCTCGTTTTACTTTTCGATTCGACCTTAATAATATCATGATACAAATGATTTTTATGGTCGGATGTTGTTCCCAGACATGTTCTACCAAAAATTGAGAATTTCGAACTATATGCCAATTGGTAACAATGGTAAGACTGAATTATTTTGCAGTAGCTGTCGTTTATGCCTATGACTAGGCGTACCATTATACAGTATCATTGCTCATTTAGTCGACAGGCAACAGTCGGTTTGAGCCTATGTTTCTGAAATTGTGAATCACGCTAATTTGTTACGGGTTACCGTATGTTCGAACATTTGACAACGTTTGCTATTCGCAGAGGTGTAGATACCACCGTATCAATGATACACACAGGACCCTCCAACATGTGTAAGTACAATATCGTAAAATTTTATCGATAGTCTATTAAAAAAACTCCCATTTTTGAAATGGGGTCCCTTAGGAATTTTGATATAGAGCCCACTCAGAACTAGCTACGCTAGTGACTAAACACTGTCTACTTTTTGGGTCACAGATAGGCCCTGCGCTCCTGGTCTTTGTGTCACGAAACACCCGCCTTGTTAGGGGATTGATACACGTTAAATCCATCAAGACTCAATCTCATTTTAACGTAGTTAAAATTTAAAGAAGGGAATGCAAGTTCATATATTGTTCTCGTCAACTCACCAAGGTTCAAAATTACGAATCACGTAGCTCACACAATTGCCTTCGTGTAGTTCTGCAGGGGAAATCAATCAGACAACCATATTCGCTTTTGATACCACTTGCGCATTTCAGCAAATTGCATTTCGCTTTGATAAGCAATCGAATGTTCTCGGAAAGTATATTTAAGGGAAGGATTGAGTGAGTAAGTGTTTAATAACGTCGCACTATAAAACAACACGAGGATTAATGTCGACGGACCTCGTAATTTTGAAGCATGATCAAGTGATGAAGACGACACCTTAGCTAGGTCCTCCCTTTTCAAACTACCACACCACCCTCAGAGAGAGCTTTGAGCCACGGCAGATTAAACGTGCACTAGTCCACTTAAGACGTGGTGGGTCTTCAGTGGTACTAGGGCTCTAACTCAGGACACGCCGCCACGAGCTGGTGACCATGACCACTAGACTACCGCGGCCACAAGATGTGATTTTTTAAGTATATCATGTGTAGGTCATGTTTTTCAAGATCAAAATAAATTAAAGTTAAGTAAAAGCAAAATATGATTATTTAGTTGCGTTTATTATTTATGCTTGGAAAAAAATTCCATTATCTGTATGGTAATAACACAGAAAAACATTATCTAGAAACGAGATATGAATACGGGAGTGAGAGAGAGAGAGAGAGATGCACGTTAAATCGGTGGAGAGATCAAACATCCTCCCGTTGGTGTGGTGTAGTAGTTAGGATAGGGTGTCTGCTCAGGTGTTGCCCTCATCACTTGACGCTGATTCAAAATTACGAGGTTCGTCGCCAAAAGCCCTTGTGTAGCTGAACAGTGCGAGGTTAATATTCAATCACTCCATCGAATAACTGTATTTTTCGTGAAAATTTTCTTGATACATGGTAGCTAAATAATTTGCAGTTTCTTATTATGAATAAGAAAATTTAAAATTTCTGATGATTTGGCCAATTTTTAGCTGGTTATGGTCATATCAATCTTTTTCTGACTTTTTCATATTTATCTATTTTTTTTTCGTTGAAAAATTGTCTAGAATATAGTTATTTGCAAAGCAAGCAGTCATTTTTTTCTACTATCAAATAAGTGTCAGCAGAAACCAAATGGTTCTGGTCGCGAACTCGTGACAGTCATCGTTGAATCGTGGGTTCGAGTTTTGATGTCACTAAAAACCTGCCGTGTGGAGGAGCTGATGCGTGTTAAATTTATCGAGGATCAAAGTCCTCACTTAGGCGTGGCGTGGGAGATTGGAGAGTGGGATGCCAGCTCAGTTATCATGCTCTTCATGTGACCGTGATTCAAATTGCGAGCTGTATCGCTAATAGCTATCGTGTAGCTTCAAAGTGCAACGTTAATAATCAATAAATCAATCAACGATAAAAAACAGCTTAGAAAAAAAATCATGAGTAGAAAATTTCAAAGCTACAGATTGAATAAAGCTGTCATATCGTATAGAACAAGGGTCGGCAAACTATGGCACGCGGGCTCCATGTGGCACTCTGCACTACGAAACAAATTGGAATCTGATAAATTTGTAATAGACCTTGGAAAACATCTTCAGAATTGTATGGACATTTGAAAAATAAAAAAATTGAAAGATAACAGTTATTTTGTAAGTTATTGAATGTCATTGCTGGAGAGATTTAATTGCTTAAAAGAAAGTTGAATATGTTGTAATTTCCGCTCTTTTGGTTCTGCATATATAAAAGAGAATTTTTTTCCTCATAAAAAAACCATTTCGATTCCGCAAAGAAATTGTTTAACAACTGAATGCTCAGAATCATGTCAAATTGAAAGCCACACATTATACCCCTGATTTTGCGATATGAAAGTAGAGCGGTTCAAGCACTAGGTTCACATTAAAACTCTTATTTATCCTTTTATTTAACTATAATGAAGGGATTCGCATAGTTCTTATTTTAAGAAACGTGTTTAAGAATACATTATATATGAAATTTTTTAATTTTTGTGTGTGAAGAAATAGCTATATATTTTATGCTGTTTATTTTTATGCTAAAAAATATCTTTAAATGATGCAAAACTAATACATAATAAAACTGCGTAAATATCTCTCTGTATATATTTTTTACTTCTATCCTCTAACTCTGAATGTGTTAGCGCGGGAATTGAATTGTTCCAAACATGTCCCACTGCGTGGCAAGCTGAATCATATTGGAATACATTGGTTTGGCACGCCACAGCTAAAAGGTTGCCGATCCCTGGTATAGAAAGTACAATTAAATATATTTTGAAGGATCATAAGATAAAAAGCTCAACTTCCTTGAGTTGGGAATTTAAAGAATGATACATATTAAATCACAGGTTTGAGATTCTAAAACTGTCTTATGGCAACATAGTCGCCGCGGATAAATTATTCTGTTGTTTCAAGTTAACTATAATTAAACTAAAGAAAAATAATTATTAAACTAAATAGCTTTTTATTAATATTTTTTTTATTTAAATGCAGAAGTATCATTGAACATCATTGCAAATTTCTTGTTACATAGAACGGTTAAGCATATGAGACTGATATAAATTCCCAATTATGTATCTCATTTTTATGTTTTAAAATGAATAGTTAAGTATTGCTTTTGAAAACTTCAAGCTGAGATTACTTTCTCATATTCACTAATGAATATTTTTATATTTTCCTTACATCATTGTGTAACCATCTTTAATATATTAAAAGTGGAAAATTGAGTTATATTAATCCTACTAACCAAGTACAAAATAGGTAACATTCTTACCCAGGTGCGCACCAAGGAATTTTTCAAGGGGGTCGAGGGACCATCCTTGTCGTATCATACCCCAAATACGCCACCAAATATTTTCTTTTGATTATCGACTGTCGGGAACAAAAAGCAGTAAAAAATAAACTGTTGAATTAATAATGAGCATTAATTAATAAACTGAATTATTAATAACAAATATTGAATTAAATTTACGTACTATATACATAGGATTATAATCAATTGAAAAAAATCAAGGGCAATGGAGGAACGAGTCCAGACCCACACCCCCTTGTTTGCGCTACAGTTCTTACCTCGTCAAAAGAAACTTGAATTTATATGAAATAAATCTTTGTGAGAACAATGCGTTATATGAGTGCTTGCAAACAATCTAATAAAGAAACAAAAATGTCA
This sequence comes from Trichonephila clavipes, assembly GCA_019973935.1. Taxonomy (NCBI): domain Eukaryota; kingdom Metazoa; phylum Arthropoda; class Arachnida; order Araneae; family Nephilidae; genus Trichonephila; species Trichonephila clavipes. Next base: position 219,680 of record BMAU01005444.1, read on the forward strand.
ATATCTTCCAATGAAAATATTTTTTAGACTTAATGCGAATGGATAGTTCCGTCATTAGAGTTGTGAAAATCGCAATAATAAAAATAAAATAATATTTATTATAAGTTAGAATTTCTTTTTCTTTATATAAGAAGTGAAAAGAATGGATTTCCATATTTGAAACTAATTAAATTCAGAGCCCAACTAGTGAAACGTCCCTCAGAAAAAAGCACAAAGGCAAAGTTTTCGAAAACATCACGCGTATAATGCATTTATTATTTGGATAGGATAAAAAACTGAAGCACATAATATTTATCCATCATGATCTTATTTCACACAGTTGGCGTTATCCTACTAATATTAATAGCTTTTTGAAAGAATTTCTTCAATCAGTCTTATATACATATTTTTTACTTACAAACTGTTTTTGATGGTTAACTTCTATAAGGATAAATCTTCATCTTATAAAAATTAATAAATGAAAAAATGCTTTTTTTAATCAAATGTTTAATGTAAATTTAAGAAATAAATAAAAACAATGAACTCGTAGAGATGGCAGCAAAAAAAAAAATGTAAAGTGAAAAAAGTAATAATGTTTGTAAAAAAGTAATAAATTTATACAGAAATCGAATAAAATCTTTTGCATTTGCAAAAAAAAAAAGGAAATAAATATGTATAACATTATTAAAAAATATACTTACTCATATTTTCTTTTATATTAACATTTGGGAAATAAACAAACAATAAAGGTAGCACAGTTTCATTCGTAATATACTAGTATTTAATACAATTTTTGAAATTTATTGCGTTTTATAATAATTAAAATGTATCGCTAAGAAATTCAGCCAGATCTCCAATTTAAGAACCTCTATTTTGCGAACCGAGAATTCTATTGTACGATCCAAGAATAAAGTTCATTGAAAAATGAATTTTTATAGAACGAATCTTCCAAATGACGAACTTTTATTTTCGGGATTTAGTTAGTGACTTCGTTAGAGGTCCGACTGTATATATATATATATATATATATATATATATATATATATATATATATATATATATATATATATTATTATTATTATTATTATTCCACTCACATGAAAAAGTTGGCCCATCTCTCTTGTTGTTAGAAAGGATTCAGTTTGGAGAATTTTCAAGCTTTAGTGCGTTAGTGTGAGAGATAGAGAGCACGTAAGAGATTTCTCTTTTATAAATGTTTATAACTAGGCACAATACGAAAGATACATTTTAATAATCTTTCACCCAATTGATTAACAAAAGGACATTAATGAACGTTTTGTAATTTAAGGCCCTTAATTTATAAATCTAATTTATTTTAAAGGCTTCTCACACACATAAAACGCATGCTGTTGTTTGACCTTCAGAAATAAAATATATCAATTAAGACCATGTATCCTGAAAGATGTCCTCGTTAGTCTTCCTCCATTACCATTTCTGTGTCATTGCCAGAACTTGCTCAGTGCCTACGTATCCTCTGTCAGCACAGAAGGGGGTGGATGGATTTATTTTCTCTTTTTCTTTGCTCAATCATTTCTGCTACTAACTAACTAACTGCTAAACATGAATCTTGGTGTCCTTTGTCTCAGTTTTCCAAAGAAGAAACAGCTTGATAACAAATTAAGTAATACACAACTAATTGGGTTATGGGTGTTGCTTGAGAGTATAGTAATTTCTGGGAAATTCACGAAGACAGTTGCTTTTTTTCTTTCTTTACAACGGGGTCGAATTGCGGGTGCGAAGTGAAAGTTAAAGGGTCATGCAAATTGAGTAGAAAATTATTCCGTTGCTTCACTCCCTGCTGTAATTGGCACGGCGCTTTGTGGTTTACTTCAAATCGTATTTTGATTGCTGTGAATGCATGTGTTAATCTTTTTCATTAACAATGGTTGTTAACGTATGAATACCTTATTTCTTAGTTTGAACTTCAAAAAATAATGTTTTAGAACATTAATAGAAATCTTAAATGTCATAAGAGGTTGTATTATTACTATTTTTTTTGGCGTATATTTTAAAACTGTGTCGCAGTACCTTCTCCTCAAATTGGTTGATGTGGAGAGCTCAATGATCATTAAAGTTCCCGGGGGCATTCGAACGCAGTAGAGATTTAGAAGCCACTAAATCAAAATCGGAACACAACTGATATTCACAATAATTCACTTTTATTAGTTTAACGTTAAACCTGATTATGCAATGTGTTGAGAAAACAAAATGAATAATAAAAAATAATGGGTACTGATCTTTTACATGAGATGAGATGCAACTTTATAGAAGCTATTCTCAGGAGAAATCTTTTTATAACTTCTAATAGCTATAGTAATTCAGGAATAAGTGGCTATTATTCAAGCAGTACTATCGCGGCTACATTGTTCACAAAAAACTATTCTCTATCTCGCTGACTATTTATATGCTAATAATAATGACGTTCATTTGCGGCATTGAGTTGTTCTAGCTCAAAGTGCCAATTTGGTTGAATGGAATAAAAAATATAGTTAGAGAGGTCAGACCTCGCGGATAGCTCATTGTTACATCCGAAAGAAGAAATAAACAGAAAAAAAAGGCTGCTGTAACTTTAGATAACATTATTCAATGGTTTGATTATTGGGAAATATTTTTTGAAATATATAAGTAGATAAAAAGCGGGCAAATGAAAGCATCGAGAAAAATTTTACAACACAATCGCAATTTCACACACACAAAAAAGATAGAAATGAGGCATGTGGCATTTTGAAACAACAAAACAAATATTTTTTTTGATAAATTATTTTTTAATGTTTTGATTGGCATCCATTTAAAATTTACTTAAATGGCATTGTTCTAGTTTATTTTTAATTAAGAAGGACTGTGATTTGTGTTAGAGAGATTTTTCGGTGAGATATTGCAAAATGTTAATGAAAAAATATGAATTATAAGAGAAAAATATTAACAAGAAATACATATTAGACCTATAGCAATGGTGTACACAGAACTTCTTTTTCGGAGATGAGGTCAAGATTTTTACTCAGTGGTATTTATATTTTAAACACTGATTTCAAAAAGCATCTTAACTAGGTCGGATTGGCTCTGTAAATTTTTTGAAAGGTACCAAATTTATTGCTAGCCATTACATATGAAATTGCATATGTGAATAATAGTAGCCAAAATTAATTCTACAGGCGCCTTTAAATCAGTCAAATGTTCAAAGCAATCTCCAGATGAATAATAATATCTCAAAAACATGCAAAAGTTCAATGTATATTAAATTCAATCACATAACACTGATTACACATTACAATTCTTTTTTCTCCGACTGAAAAAAAATATGTTTATAATAATTACAAAAGATGAAAACTTAAGCAACATAAATTCAATAACAGACGATTATATATCAGTAGATAAATTAAGTTATAAGATAAATTAGAGATATACGTGAATAATTGAATTTGAGCAGACGATAATTATATGGAAGATCATTTTTATGCTAAATAATATCTATAACTACTGTATAATTTAAATACTCAATTAAAAATTGGTCAAAATAAAGTAAATAAATTTAAATAGAACTACGTATTTAATATAATTCGACAGTGTAAGTTATATTTTTATTATTAATCTCATTGGATTGTCATTGCATTTTTTTTATTTACTATTTTCCAAGCTAACTTTCCTCAGTCTAATTACATCGAATCTAAGAATAAATTTTAATTGTGCATCATGTTTTCTTTAATAATGTGCTCATTGCAATTAATAAATATATAGATTTTCTGTAAAGAAAAGAAAAAGTAAAAAAAAATAATTTTTTTTCATTCATAGAAAAGGAAAGTTACTATGCAGGAAAAGAGAGTCGCCATTGTTTCCGCCTTATTGCATCTGTTGGTTGAAATATCTTTTAGTGGTAAATAGATCAGAAATTTGGACGAGCACTTTCCCCCGAAAACTTTTTTTTGAATGAAATTCTCACTTTGCAAAAGCATTCGAGGAAAAAATTCAAAACAAAGTGAAAACACAATTTAGGACAGGGAGTCAAAGAGCAGTTTCCCTAAGTTTTTGCATGGATATCGTTGTATTTTGCAGCATAAGTTCATTGTATTGAGTATATAAATATCACAGAAACACTACTCAGAAAAATTTTTGTGTTTAATTTTTGACTGATCTAAGACAATAACTCAACTATTGCACTATTGTTTGAACATTAAAATCATGTATACGAGTATTTCTGCTTGCATAAATTAGATTGGTATGTTTTGTTTTAAAATACCAAATTGCATGCACACGCATATACACATGGTACTTTTTTAAAACTTTATAAAAATTAATTTTTGTACCATATTTTTGTTTATTTTTCACAGTTGGGCATGAAAATTTCCATTTTGTAAGAATAAATTTAAAAGTTTATTGCAAGACTCGAAATAAAGTTTAATAATCTGTGATTAGGAATACTGCTTGGAAATTATTCTATGCATCCCAAAGTATATACATAAATTCTGAGCAACATGGCATAAAAAACAATATTATTATTTTTATGACAGTGAAAAGAGTTAAAATATTTCAATTTTACTCGCGGAAAATATGTATTTACAAAGCCATTCTTATTATTTTGATATGATGTTCATACCATGCTTGGTTCTCATTTTATTGACCCAAAAAGTGCGAATAAAAACACTGTACATAAAATAAAAATTCAACGGCTGTTAAAATTATTCAATTATAAATATAATTTAAAAACAATGCGAAATAAAATTAATTATATATAGGGAGTATGACGAAAAAATGTAATCAGGAATTTTGAAAAATGCAAGTATTTGAAGACAGTTTTCTCTCTCAAGAGCTTATTATTCGAAACTAAAATTATCTTCTAACATTTTCAAATTTATTTCATTTTCAGAATAGTAGATGTAAACAAATTGTGGCTTGAGGGATCCATTTTTAAGCTTTTTGAGGAGAGATATTTTTATTCTGCAATTAAAAAGTATATTAGGAAAACCACGGTACACAAAGATTTCTAATCTACGGTTGATGTCATTGGGCATATGGCTCGCGAAGCGATCCTCCAGCCCATATTATAGAGTCTATTGGTGCCTGGCGAAAGGAGCAGTCCTGAGTAGGGAGGGAGCAACCTGATTGGTAGATCGAACATGGAAAGGGGGAATAGCTATGTGGTGTCTGCTGACAAAGTCCAAGTGAAGGAAAGTGAGTCCTGAAGTTGATGAGTGCCTGCTTTGCTATTGGTCGAGAGTGTGAAGTGAAATGGCTCAAGATTGGCTGCCCTGAAGTTGTTAAAAGAATTAAGATTGAGAGAGAGAAAATTCTGCCTGTGGGGGTGCAGAGCAGAATTTACGCTTTTAGGGATGAATAAAGTTAAGAGGAAGATACTAATTTAGCATATCCATTTGCTACCGGAAAGTGAAGATATTTAACATTACGGGAGGTTGTCAGAGTCAAGGAGAATTCTCTTTACCCTCATGGTATTATCATGGGTACATAGTTTTCAAGGTTAATAATATTAATATTATTTATGAGAGGTAAAGAATCAAAAAAATTAATCGCAAGTTTCTTAATATAATTTTTGAATGTGGAAATTTTAAGTGCTGTATAAATATCAGCATTTTTAGTGTACATGTTTGCATGTATAATAATTTTTATAGTTTTATTTTGAGAAATTTCAAGCAGTTTAATATTACTATTAGCTGCATATCCCCATACAGGACAAGCGTAAGTCATGATAAGTACCTTGTTTTCTACTGACATTGAGGAATTCCAGCAAATTAGTGTGTAGAGGAATCTTAGAGCATTCCGGAATTTATCACGCGCATGTAGTATATGTTGTTTCCATGTGAGTTTATTACCTAGCATAAGTCCTAAATATTTTGTGTTCTGATACCACTGGAGTGGTGTGAAGTATAGCGTTGGTAGTGCTGCGGGTTTTGTTTTCCTTGTGAAGAGGACCGCTACCGTTTTGTCTGTGTTAATTTTAATTTTTCATGTATTGAAATCCTTTTCTAGAAGTATCAAGTGTTTATTGAGTGCAGTTGTAATTGTATTGTGGTTTTTATAAGGGGCGCTCCGATATTAACGTTATATGCAATAGAGAGGGTTTCCTTGACCCGCACTTGATAAGACCTGTTAGTGAGATACGAGTTAAAACAAATGAATGAGAGGGGGAAGGAAGCTGTTAATGATAAGTTTATAAATTAAACCACTAATACAGACCCGATCATATGCCTTCTGACTATCCAGAAAAACAGCCCCAGTGGACCAGCTCCTCTGAAATCCAGAAGTAATTTTTTATTTGAGCCTGAGAAGTGAGTGGGAGGGGGAGAGCTACCTTGTTAAACCATATTGATTTGGGTTAATTAAATTAGTATCTGAAATGAAACAAAGATTTCCAAGTGCAAAACCAGAAATATAAATTAATCAGAAAGGAAAAAAAAAGTTGACGATCATTAGTTGTGCATGGAAATACTGCAAAAGAAATTCCAGAAAATGATACGTATTGTGTCGAATGTTTATAAAGGGTGATAAGAGATGGTAATAAGGGAAAATCCACGCGTAGAAATCACAATTGCAAACATCCATAACAAAAATAAACACAAAATAACGAAAAACGACTTACCATTTAAAATTTTTTTAAAACAATAATGTGCTCACGGTTTTTTGCCAAGGCATGTGGCTGAAAACGAGATATTCTTTAGAGTCTTGTATGAAAATTAATTAGCAAAATTTAAAATGAAATGCATTATTACACCGTATGTAGTATGGGATAACCTAAATAACATGATTCAAAACAGGCCTATTTACATCCGAAAATGTGGAGAAAATGATGTCCAGAACTATTTCCAGAGCATAAAGTTTCAGTGATACTTTAAGATAGCTGCAGGTTTCTTTAAAATGTGATATTAAATATACTAAAAATGGAAGAAAATGTGTTAAATTAAACCCCTGTTAACTAGAGAATTTTTACATATAACATTTACAGAAGAAATTCATTGATTTATTTCAATCACTTTCAGAGAGAGACATTGTATTAAGGAAAAGCCGCCAGTCATATTTCAAAAACTGTCACTGCATTCCTTGCAAAATTAGGAACTGACGAGATATTGTATACATGCCTTTTCAACATATTCCTGCAAATTCTCTGATACATTTCATCCAAAATTGACTTTGCTGCATAAAATCAAACATTCACTCACTCATTCATTTATTCAAAGTCTCTTCAAATAGTACCTTTGGTAGGTTGAAAGAGATCTTTCTGAGCCTCCATCCACCACTCTAGAAAAAGGAAATGACAAGCAATGCTCCTGGAAATTTTATAAAAGGTCCTTCTATAAAAAAATGCACGATGTAAATGTATAGTCCAGAAATAAATTTATTGCATCAAGTGTTTAAAATAGTAATCTTTATACTTTGAATATTTAACAAAACAGCACCCAAATTATTCTAAAAGGTATAAGTATCTTTTGCAGTAATGAGATTCGAAATACATTCTTACTGCTTAAGTATTACTGAAAACATAGAATTTAGATACTATGAATTTGATTTCAATTTTTTAGATTATTATTTGCACTAATATAAGAAATATCTCTGACTTTCTGCTAAAAAAAGTATAAATAAAAAAAAATTAAAATTGAAAGAATCAGAATAGTATATAATTTTATACGAATACATTGAATGATTTGGGATTCAGCATTACGAGAATATGGTTTAGGTGAAAAGAGAATATGATTTATGTAGTTTGTGTTACATATATAAACTAAAATATTCCGAGCACATTGTATTCTCTATAGAATCTAAATACAATAAAGTCTGATAATAACCCTAAGTGATCTCGAAGGTCATCACAAAAAAATAAAATTTTTCAATTTTGTCCAAACATTTATTAAAAACGAGTAAAAAAAAGAGGAAATAAAATAATGATAATTACTATTACTTTTAGTTCCCAGTAGCATTTATATAATTTGAATTGCAAACAGTGAGCAAAATCTTCGAAGGTTGATTTTATTCACTAATTGTGGTTTGAATTGTTAAAGCAGAAATTCTGAAAATGTACTGCAAAATACATTGTTTGTTATTATTATTATAGAAAGCATATAGCATTCTTTTTAAATGAATTCACAAAATTTTAAAAATTTGGGTTTGGGATTTAAATATGTAGGATGTAGTTTAAAAAGTAATACTACAAGACAGCAGCTAAAATATATACTCTCAGTCTAGAAAACATAATGCATTTTTTCACTCTGTCAACGTACTACATGGTTTAGAAAATCAGGCTTAGTCATTCTGTATTGGCCAGATTAAATGACTCTCACATTCTTTTTTAACACCTTTTTATAAGTTTCACATGTATGTAACGGGATCTTTAAACTCAATTTTTAACACTTTAAACGGTCAGATTAATTCGAAATTTTGCTCACTTGTCCAGAACCAATGACAATACAATAATTTTATAATTTTGTTCCATTGTCCTAATCTGGATTAACCATTTCCCCTTTTCAGATCCCATCTCGCATTTGGCGACTAATTTCAGATTCCATTTCCAGATTTGGCGACTAATTTCAGATTTGGTGACCAAAAGATTAAGATACAGCTTAGTTCGATTAATTATAAAAGGGTGTTTTTTAGTTTTTAAAAATATAATTTATTTATTTCTTGACATATATAGTAAATTTTTGTTTTCATAAATGATGCCCAGATTGGATCAGTCTTACTCATAGGACGTCTGTAGACATGCTTCTTGCTACTAACATTAGTGTTTGCGTTATTTAGAACCGTGCAAAAAAGTGGAAATAATGACTATACTTAGTAAAAGAATTTCCCAAGAAATGCACGCACAAATATGTATCTAAAAATTGTGCCTAAGTGCGACTGGAACAAAAGACATTGCCCAGATCACCTAAAAATTATACAAAGCAATTCAAGCTTGTTTACCAAACAACGTTAACCTCTCTAGCCAAATAACAATTCACAGGAAGTTATTCAGAGAGAGAGAGAGAGAGTGCCAATTTAAAGTCCTATGAGCCTGCCAAGAACATTGCTGACTGTCATTTTGTACAAAGTATGAGTGATAGACTGCCGTTTGTGCTGAAGCAAGTTATGGCCTGAATTCCTGAAGGGTCATTTTATCAGTGGAACATCTGTCTCGTTGTGTTAAAAGAGAAGTTATCTCTGTTTATATGGAAAACAGTCAGTAAACCTAATTCCAGCAGATGGAGCTCCATGACTTTTGACTAAAGCTTTTTAGATACGGCTTGAAAAGACGGCGCTTAAGATTTTTTCGGACCTTGGCCTGGAAATATTCTGGAATTTTATCCTATTGAGAGTTTTTCGTAAATTTCAAAGCATTAAGTCGATGAGTGCAGTTTAGTTCTCATTCTGAATTAAAAGAAATTATCAATCGAATGTAGATTACAAAGAAATTACATGAGGCTACTGTTAGAAATATTGCACCTCAAGCGTAGCAAATACAGGTTATATCGAATAAAAAGCAAACCATACAAAATATTGACCTCATTTTCAAGTGGGAATGTATTATTTTTATGATTCAACACGGATAATTTATACCACAAAAATACGTAGTGCGAGAAAATGTTCATGTGTATTCATAAATATAGCACCTATTTGGGGAGGCCGTGGGTAGCCTAGTGGTTATAGCATCGGACTTTAGACCGGAAGGCCTGGGTTCGATGTCCGATGTCACCAAATACCCTCCGAGTAAACACGTGCGTGGAGTACGTGCTCGTTAAATCAGTGGGTCCGAAAGTCTTGTGGGCTGAATCACGAGTCCAGGGGACTGGAGAATTTTCCCTTCAGTTCCTTGCCAAAATTGTGGAGGTGGAGATAGGAGGTGTCGCCATCTGTCGTCCTTTGGAGAATTTCACCGAGCTAATTCGTGCTGTCACTTGTATGGTGCTCGAGGCATAGGCCGACGAAAGACGTACTTCCTAGCCCCTTGCCACGATGAATTTCGTGGACGTTGTTCTGACTACGTCAGACAGGTGGCATTAGCCACAACAACAACATTTGGGGGGGGTGAGTCATCTATTATGGTCAATACTGTTGTAAGCTATTAGCAATGTTTCTTGATCAGCTTTCTAGAGAGAAAAAAAAGTCTTAGGTGTTTACCACTTTCTTTTATCTTTAGAACACAAGTACCGTTAGAAGACGATTTTGTCCTTTTAACATTTTTGTATGCCTATAAAATTTTCATTTATGAAAAATGATTTGAAATATCTCAACAGAAGCTCTAGAGTATAAGATAATGTTTTCTTGAAAACTTTTACTTACTTTCCGTTTCGAAATTTAGACCTTCAGTACTTGGAACATCGAAGACAGAGCCAAACTGAGAATGATTGTAGTGCTGTTAATCTCACCTTTTTTTTTTTGATGTTTTACATCTGTTCATTATCCTATACAATATGAGAAAGTTCTTTTTTTATATCGAAGAAATTTAAATATTTCTAAATATGAACTGTTCCTTTTTCACGTCAACCAAAATGCGTTTCAAATGTTTTTTTAAACGTTAAAATGTCTTGGCATCGACAGAGGGCAGCCGACGGATATTTCTAATTCAAACTATTTTTCTTTGTTTCATTTATTTAATTTAATCTTGTTTTCAATCCTGTGTTTATATATCCAAATACTGGATTGTTATCGGACGATTGGTTTAAATGTGTGAGTATTTTCTGAATTTTCATTTTTTTTTTTAAATTATATATTTTAAGGTAAAAATTATCTTGTATTGAACAGAAACAGAGAACAGAAAAACGTGTAATAAATGAAGAAATTCATTTTTTAAGAAAAAAGTCTAACTTTTTAAACGTAGCTGATTATATTAGAGATATTTCACATTAGACATACATATTTTTTTCAAGTATGTTAAAAATTCTCTTTCTTTTATTTGCTTTTGTTTTTAATAATGATGTATTTTACATCCCCCTCATTTTGAAATAATAGTGCAGATATATCCTTCTACTGTATGACAGAGTATCGAATTAAAAAGAAAAAGGACTTAAAGTCTTTTCGAAGACTTGATTCTATCTACACACACACAGTAGTCCTTTAGAATTATGAAGATGATAATACAGTGAATCTGAGTACTAAAATTAGATCCAAACACCCAAAAATAAGAAATGCCATTTGGTAGATTCTAAAGTACACTTTTTTATACAATAATTTAATTTCAGATGTTTTCAAAAACTCAGATTTACTGTTTGGAACCTAGCTCAAAATTATGAAATCCATTTAGGTTGTGACGAATCTGTACGGAACCTTTCCACTAATCTTCTTAGGCGTCTTTCTGGAGAATATAAATTCGCGTTTATTTCCAATCAACTCCAAAAAGAGGTATGGGATATTTAAATTAGATAAGGTATTTAAGTCGAGAGTTGCGAGATAGCAAGAGAGATGATGGTAGGCTATTGAGCCAGTAACGTTAAACGCATTACTAGAAGATTCAAAGAGATTAGATTCGTGAAGACGTCGTGCTGCTAGACGTACCAGAAAGCTGATATAAGCCAGCGGTAAATATAATTCACGTACACTTAAAGTAAGCGTCAGTTTGAGCTACTTAGTTAAAGTTAATGACAGTTAAGAATTCGAATACGTGTGTTTCTCGGATCTCCTATTTCGGTAAACCTTACTTGAGTTTGAGCTAGATTATTAATTAATTGTATTCTTAGTAATTTAATTTAATATAAAGGTAAATCCCTTTAAGCAATGTAACATTATTGTATTATATGTTATCAGAGATTTTTGAGGAAATTATAACAAACAAATAATAATATTATTCAAAATGGCTCTAGGTGGTTCTTTGCCTCAAATTAATCTTGGTGTTCAAGGTGTGACCTAGGGGGGTCATCACAAGGTCACTAAATGGATTTCATAATTTTGAGGCTATAAGAAAAATAAAATAGTTTTAGAATGCGTGTAGCTGCGACAGACCATGAATCAAAACTAAAGTTAAAAAGAATTATTTGGTTTACTTAAAAAACATTCTAAAAATGAAATGTATTTTTATAGGAGTTTTTAGGCATCTATCAAATTTAATGTAACAGTATCTAATAAATAAATAATCAGATATAACGAAAAAAATATTATGCGTGCGTGCATAAATTCTATTCAATGTTACACTTCGACGATACCGAAATCTCACATTGTTTTCCCCCCTCCAATTACATGTATTTTCAACGTATATTAAGGTCACAGCAGCTTGAAATCTACCTAAATATTGTTTATATCTGATTACACAAAAGCGAACAGGGAAAAATATCGTAAACTGTATAAGACACGAAATTTTTAGGTTACAGCTTATATTTTGTGGATCAAGTTGATCACTCTTTTTTCAGAATGAAACTTCATATGAATTCCAAATAATGGAGGGGAAAAAATATTGCCGTGACCAAATATTTGGGTACGCATTGTTCTGTCTGAATTCATCCTACATTTTAAGTGATCATTGCTTGAGCCATAGAAACAGAAAGCATTTACAAGTATCTTTTATATATCATTTGCAATTTATAAAACTTAAGCATTTGATAGTAAACTTCATTTAAAGTGAAAAAAATTATTTTCCTTCTACTGTAGAAGAATTAATTAGCTGATACAAATAGATTTCGGACCTGAATTTGTGCAGAGTGAACCGAAAATCTAACCTAGATTATAACCAAGTAATATAAAAAAAAATCTTTTTATCAATTCCTACTTAGGTCAACAAAGAAAATTTTTATTTTAGTTACTTTTTATTAAATAATTACAATTAATATAAATATGTATGTACATCAGACAGAATCATAATATTTAAGTGGCAAAATAAAAAGCGATTTTCCTCACAATTTTCCATTTTTCCTTTCTATATAGGGTATTGGACTAATATATACATATATTTTGTTACTATTTATTTATTCATTCATTAAATTTAATTATTCCGATAAAATAATACAGTTAAAAAATCACATTCTGAGAAATTAGGCTACCCCAGGAGGGATTCGAACCTACGATCTTTGGATCAACGTACTATCCAATGCGCTACAGGGACACAGCGAACGGTTTTTCTTTTTATATATGATATAGGATTATTATTTTTGTTTGTTACTATTTATTCATTAATTAAATAGAATTAATGAATTAATATTTGAAAAAACTGTTTTAACATCAAGTGTCATCCACTACAAGTTTTAAAAAATGTATTTGAACTTGAGTGGATGAATAAAAAGTATTTTTATCAACGATTGAAAATTTAAACACAGGAGATATATATATATATGTAAGGAAAGGAGTGAGAACCACACACAATAGTAGGAATTAAAAAAAATCATTACAAAATAATAATTTAATATAATAATGAAATTTTTGTATCATTGGATAGGTCAGTTTTAGAAGTTTTTTGTGAGCAGAATATGGCACGAATGATCCTTCAAGAGTGACTCGGAGGAACATTTGTTTGAAAGTTTTTCGATATAGATTTTGCCGAAATGTCGTTAATTCAAGAGAAAGTCCAATGTGTGTGAGCTGTGGTTTCACGAAATGAAATCGTTATTAAGTTAAATTATTGTTGAGTGAAATTTCTCGACGTTGTTATGGAAGCAAATTTCCTGGTGCCAAATCAAAAAGGCAATGGTAGGAAATTTTAAAGAAATAGGCAGATTTTTATATAAGAGTTTTCTTACAAGTGGTAGGCCTAATGTTAGTGAAACAGCTGCCTTTTGCAATCGTTTTAACGAAGTCTAAATCAACTTGTGAAACGTCACGTGAACTTCAAACATCACAAACAAGTCTGGTAAAAATTCTTTAAAGCTCAAGACATGTTAAAGAACATTTTGCGGGAATTGAAATCTCACTTTGATATTCTCTGAGCTATCGGAGGTGGGGATGGGGACTCACTTTGAAATTTACTGAGGTAAATGGTCTTAGGAAAAATTCATGATAATTCTTACAATACACAACGAAAAAAAAACATGCATCTAATTGTAATAGATTAAGCACAATAAATATTTGCAATAAGAGCAAGACTTTTGATTCACCCTATATTTTATCATTAAATAATGGGTAAAGAATAATAATATAACACACACACATTTGAATAGTACGAGTAATTTGAGTCTCAGTTTTTATACGAATCCAATAGTAATGTTTTAGCAATATATCACTTATTTATATCTATATTACCACCCGAGGTGAGCTTACTACCTACTGATCACCTGGCGTTACCATTTACTTATTAATATGATGTTTAGTAAAATCCCTACTTTTATCATTCACTGCTGTCTCTATATGTTTACTGATTCTAATCAGCTTCCACTCCTGCGCTTCAGTGTTATATTTTCTACGTCATGCAGTGTATTTTAAAATGCATGCTATATTTTTTACTGCTTCATCAATTTAATGTAATCTCATCTTAAATTATGTGATTCCTATACATAGAATACTGTATTATAAACAAACAATTATTTTAAATGTATGTTTATATTGCGATTTCTTAATTTTCAAATAATAAATTTTGTGAAACAGATTATTTTGTGCAGGGAAAGTATGGAATATATATATATATACATATAATTGAGGTCGTGATTATAAGAAGCTTTTTTAAATTAATCCAACAATCATTTCCCCCTTTTTTGTCTCTTCTTTCTTATTTTAAGAATAGTATTAATTTAACTGTAAAGGTGTGTGTTGTGCTGAATGTCTGGCGATGATTGATTATCAATAGATTTATTATTAACATCGCACTATAAGATTACATATAGGCTATCAGCAACATACATCATAATTTTGCGCTACGGTCAAGTGAAGGGCGAGTTACCTAACTTCCACACCATGTCAACGGGAAGTTTTGATCCTAGATAGATTAACGTTCATTGCGTGTGTGACCACAGTTCTGAATTATGAGGTGTATTAGTGGTCAGTGTTGATTTAAGCTCATTTCGGACTTGGGCGCAGAAGGTCTACAGGCCCCCTTTGGCACTGGTGAACCGAAATTCATAACCAGAAAGTCTGTTAAGTCCACATTATCCGGTCTTTTCCAGGCCCCTAGGTGCCCATCCCAAGTGCCCAATGGATAAACCGGCACTGTTAGCTGTGGTTAGTGAGCTTTGTCTCGTGCAGGAAAAAAAAGCGGGGAGAAAAATCAGTGAACAAGTTTCTGAACAAAATAGTGGCCATTGTCAGGCATTTAGGGATGGCGTGCTCATGAGTTCGAGCCCTCGTGCCCCTGAAGACCCACTGTGTAGAGGGATTGATACACGATAAATCTGTCAAGGTGTGGAAGTTCGGAGATGGGGTACCACTCAGGTGTCCCCGTCCCTTCATTATGGTATCATCGCTACTAGCCTTCATGCTTCTTCACAGAAAGTTATGTAATTAGTTTACATTTAATTTAACACTGAATAAAATCAAATTCTACGATAAAAGTTTTTTTATATATATATATATATATATATATATATATTATATATATATATTATATATTATATATATATATATATATATATATATATATATATATATATATATATATATATATATATATATATATATATATATGCATTCATTCTTTATTCGTGCCGGCTGGGTGGCGTGGTTGGTTTGTCGCTGGCCTTCTGCAACCAAGGTTGCGGGTTTGACTCCGGCGAAAGTCGGTGGATTTTCGTGTTGCAGAAAATCGACAGCGGCCATATCGTATGATTGTACGGCATGTAAAGAATTCCTAGAGCGATAGTTTTGCTTGGGTGCTCTCGAAAAAATTTAATCCTAGTGCAGGTTCGCATCGTCATATCTCAGGTGCTTCCCTCTGGGTAGGAAACTGGGTGTCAAAATTACTTGCGGTAATCGGTATCCCCTATATATAGTGCCGCGCTATAAAGGGATACCAACTTCCGGGAAATGTACTAGGTCTTCAAATGTTAAATACCAAACGCAGCCCCATAAGAAAAAAAATTGATTTGTAAATTACATAATATAACTAGTGGTGTAACGTACAACCCTTCATCGTAAGGGGGGCAGTATTCTAGGGCTGAGGTCCTCAACCCCCGGGGTGCGGAACGGTACGTGGGTCAAATAGTACCAGGTCACACAAGGAACATTAAATTATTTCTATTTTATTTGCTGTGGTGTATTTTTTTTCTCTCAAGTCTGTACAACTTTTTAAGGAAATAACTTTATACATCCCATGTTAAATCCCTTTATATTCACTTTTGGGCTAACTGTATTTTTTTTGATAGCCGGTTTAAATACAACTGAACTAAACTCACATTAAACCAAAATAATCTAAAACATAATCAATCGATGTCTCCCCCTCATAGTAGTCCGCGATAAAATTTTCAAACATTGACTGATTAGCGGTGATATAAAGGTTGAGAAGCACTGTTCTCGGGGGCCAAAAGCCCATGCTATGTGATGGTTTTACAATCCTTTGTAAGATCCGGTTTGAGGCCAAAAAATTGACTTTGCAGGGGTCCCTAATATTTTACGTTACGCCTTAAGATATAACTAAACTCTAAGTTAAGTTTTAAAATATCCTAATATAAATTTTGACGTTATCTGTAATTGCAATCTACTCAAGATTTTCCCCTCAGCTCCCGAAACCACTCTAATTTCGCATAATTCTGTATTCAAGCCGCGATGCCTTATAAGCTCTCGCTTGAGCGAAGGTATTCTAAAATTAGGTTTTTATATCAGTGATATTCTATTTAAAGTATTTTGAATACTTAAAATAATGTAAATAAAGCCTTATCATATATTGTAGGTAAGTTTATATGATTATATTGGATTATACAAAAGCAATTGAATGCGTCTTTCTCTTTTTAGATGTTCTGATCTGGTGAGAAAAGCTTCTTGAGTTATCTATAAATTTAATCTTTGCAAAATAAGTCTCCTTACTTTTATTTATGTATTTTCAATTATTTGTGCTAAATAAAATATTTGATGAAAAAACTGCATTTGTTCATGATTATCTAGTGTGATGAATAATAAGATACAATAATGCCTGTATACTGGTTACCTTTTATTCTTTTTCTTTTCTTATAATGCGAATGAGTTATATATTGGGAAAAAGTGCTCGCTGCTCCATATCCTATATGCAACACAATCAAATTATATAACAGGGGTCGGCAACCTTTTAGCTATGGCGCGCCAAACTAATCTACCAATATAACTCAGCGTACCACTCTGTAGGACATATTGAAAACAATTCGATTCCCGCGCTAATGCATGCAGAGTTAGAGAGTAGATGTCAATTTATAGATTTACAGTTTTATTACATATTAATTTTGCATCATTTAAAGTTAGTTATTAACAAACAGGTAATATGAAAAAAAAATTTAAGTCAATTCCGACTTAGAGCAACAAAGAAAAATATGACAGAATCACAACATTAAGTGGTAATTAATTTTTATTCATTATCATTAAAGTATCGTACTGTCATCCAAAATAATCGCGTGCATATAAAATTTCAGTTTAACTGAATGCTTTAAAACGAGAGAAAAAAAACTTTTCAAGTTTTGAAAAGGTTTTTAGCGGCCCAAAAGGGTCGCTAAGTCGCTAAAAATGATGCCAACGTGGCTGTATTTGTAATTCTTTGAATAATTAGTTTTAATTAATTAATTTTTATTAATTATAATTAAATTATTGTATTGTCATCCAAAATAAAATCATGTATATAAAGTTTCAGCTCAATTGAGCGCTTTAAAATGTATTTTATTAACGATTGAAAATTCCACCAAGATAAATAAATAAATATATAGAGATTGTGAGCTAATAGTTGGAATTGAAAAATAAACAACATAAAATACTATCCCTTCAACATGAATGACAAAAATTAAAATTGTACATATATTATGAATATTTTAATCATATTCATTAAAATAAGAAATAAGCAGCGTAAATATAAGTATTCCCGTTCAATATTGTAAAAAAAAAGGTTTTAATGCGAACGTTATTCCTTTAGCGCTCTATTTCATACCACAATACCAGGGATATAATGCGTGACTTTTAGTTTGGCACGATTCTGAACTTTCAGTTGTTAAACAGCTTCTTTCCGAACTCAAAATATTTTTCATATAAGAAAAGTAAGAGAGTGTGTATTAACGTCGCACTAATCGCTACTCGAGGGCTTTTGGCGACGGACCTCGTAACCAAGGTCAAGTAATGAAAACGACACCTGAGCTGTGACACCCCCTCTCCTAACTTCCACACAACACCACAGGGAGGACGTTTGAGCTTTCTCAGATTTAACGTGCCATCATTCGATCCCAACCATAATTCGATCTTCTGATTGAACTGGGTCTAAAGCGGTGGTCTTCTAACTGTGTTCCACGGAACACGGGGGTTCCACAAGGCATACCTAAGGATTCCACGAGTCTCAATAAAAATAAACTTATAAATATGTATGCACAAAATTATTATTTCGTTGAAGTTTGTATAATTACAAGTATCTAAAACTCACCCTATTCATTAAAACTGATAGATTTTATTTATGAATAATATAAACTTTATTTTTATAAATTTTAACTTTTGTTATAATATAATAAAATAATATTAGAATGCTTTACCTTTATATATATGCTTCCCACTAGATTGTGAAGGAAACAACATCTGAACAGATTCGATGTTAAGATCTAAATTTAAGCAGGAATGCCTTCTAAATTTTATGTTGCAAGTTCATGAAAAATACACAGTATTTCTTACACAGCTATAAAGATTTTAAGGCCATTCAAAACATTGTGCTTAAGTGAAATATACACTCATGGGGACAAAAAAATTAGCTCACCAAGAAATAATTGCGGGATCGCAACGAAACTTGGCATGAAGGTACGTGTCGGGAAGATATGCAAATGATTAGAAATGCAGCGTGATTACGCATTACGCATAGCCAGTAGAGTGCGTTTAACGACGTTCTCCATGGAGTATAAAACAGATAACCAAAGCTTGTTTGAGTGGCTGAATCATTTACAAAGAAAGAGCTGAGGTTCACATGCCATTACGCTGTTTTCGAAGACAATAAGAGCAGCTGTCGCAGTCTGATGGGGGGAGAATCACTGGCATGATGGAAGCTGGGTGGTCAGCTAGGTGAGTAGCTCATTAATTAGGCCGCTCTGATTGTGTTGTGACGAGAGGTTGGGACCAGGGGATCTGAGAGATGTCATTTACGCAAAGACCAGCCTCAGGAAACCCTCAACAGACCAGTCATCTAGAAGACCACCATATCGTAAGAAATGCACGCGTACAGCCAACTGCTTCATCGGCCGCCTTCCAGGCACATGTAGCACCTTCATTAGGGAGCCCTGTGTCTTCTCGAACCGTACGAAGGCGCCTGACTGAAGGACATTTGGGATCGCAGCGTTAATTATGTGCACTGCCCTTGACGCCCATCCATCGCCGCCTCCGTTTGAAGTGGTGCCGCTCACGAGGAAACTGGATTGCAGTGGAATGGAACCAGGTCGTCTTTAGTGACGAATCCAGATTCAATCTTAGCAGTGATGACAATCGTGTTCGTGTGTGGTGAACGCTTTAATGCTGCCTTTGCTTTACAGCGACACACCGCTTCCACAGCTGGTGGAGCGTATGGGGTGCCATTGCGCACAATACACGTTCACCCCCTTTTTTTTGATCGGCGGCACGATGACAGCCCAGCAATATGTCCATAACGTCCTGCAGCCACATGTTTTGCCACTCATGCAACGGCTCCCAGGAGCCATTTTTCAACAAGACAATGCCCGGCCCTACACGGCAAGGGTGTTACAAGACTACTTCTGCACTGTTACTATCCTTCCTTGGCCTGCCCTATCCCCATATTTGTCTCCAATCGAGCATATCTGGTATCATTTGGGACGGTGAGTTGGACATCCCACGAGTTTGAACGAACTAGAGGAAAGGTTACAGCAAATATGGAACGAAATGTCTCAAGACATCATACAGAACTTGTATACCTCAATGCCCGATCATATCGCATCGTGCATTAGCGCTGGAGGTAGTTCAACAGGGTATTAAATCCTCCGTTCTTTTGCCTTTTTCTCTGAAATATAAATGATCCTTTTTCTTTGATTTTCGAATTATTTACATGTATCAAAGTAGTCATTATGTATGTAAAATTTCGTTTCATTTTGACGACTCCTTCTTGGTGCGCTAATTTTTTTGTCCATGAGTGTATTTCTCAACATGAGTGGCTACAAAAACAAAGTATAAAAACAAATCAAAATGCAGAATATGAAATGCTACTACAAATAAATTCAATAGACATACCCTATTTATGTGGAAAAAAAAACAAGCACATATACCAGTTACAAAATATAAAGCACGGGTAGGTGACACTTGGATCACAAATTGATATCACTAATGAGTAAATTATGTGAAAAAATTAGAATTTTTTAATAATAAATGTAATATTTCTTTTAATTTCCTTTACATAAAGTACCTATAACACGTTGATCTACTTTAAATATTATTTTGAGATATATTCTTTTAAGTATGTGTGTGGACTAGGGTTCCACGAAAACACTTTCTATTTTTAAGGATTGCACGAAAACACTTTCTATTTTTAAGGATTCCACGAAAACACTTTCTATTTTTAGGGGTTCCACAAGTTGAAAAAGTTTGAAGACCACTGGTCTAAAGATTCAGGATCTTCAATGTTTTGCTCTTGTTCATACATTTCAATGAGCTCATCAATTGACAGCTCCTGATTGTGGGAATGCAGCAGTTCTTGAGCATCATCACAATCCACATCTACATTTATTTGCCTGGCAAGATCAACAATCCCATATTAATCCCATTACCAATTTTATCAGGCTCTAACACTGATACCGAGTTTCAGTAATGAAAGAAAATGGCATAGGTTTCTCTAGACGCCATTTGAAGTTTTTTTTGTGAAACTTCATTCCAAGATTGCTCGATAATTTTCATTGTACTTAAAACATTGAATAGTTTCCAAAAGTCTTTAATACAGAGCTCGCTGCTTTGTTGCATAGCTTCAAGCAGATGTGCAAATGATCGTCTCATACAAGCTTTGAATATTTTGTTCACTGCCTGATCCATTGGCTGAAGCAAATTGGTTGTATTTGGTGGTAATATTCAAATTTAACACGTGGGTCAAAATTAGATAAATAACACATTTCAGGTATCCGACTACGTTCGGAACCGTGATTTTGCAAAAGCGTATAAATGGATAATATTTGCGATATTTAGTGTTACTTAAATTAGAAAAATGTATATAAAATTGTTTTAAGAACAGTATTACAATAAAAAAGTATTTAAGTACAATATTTTGACAAAAAATGAACATAGAATGACTCATTTTCAAAATATTCTCCTTTTGTCAAAACGCTTCTATTATAAAAAAATAGTTTGCCTGTATATAGCTCAAACCTCTCTACAGAAGCTCAACTAGAATTTTTGCAATATATAACATAGAAGTGGGTTTATCCATGTGTTTTACAACAACAGAGGGGAGAAATTTTAAGAAAAAAACGCCGATAATTTTTTAAATTGGTTGTAACTCTGAAAATAATGTGAATTTTTCAAAAATCATTGTTGAGCCTCTGTACAGAGGTCTGAGCTATATACAGGCAAAATATTATTCTAATAGAAGCATTTTTCACAAAAGGAGAACATTTGGAAAAAAACTTAATCTAAGTTAATTTTTTGCCGAAATATTGTACTTAAGTAATTTTTTTTGTCAAAATGTCCTTAAAACAATTTTATACATGTATTCTAATCTAAGTGACACTAAATATCATGAAAGTTATGCATTTATGCGCTTTTTTAAAATCACGGGTCCGAACGTACACTGGTGTGCAAAAATTAAGGACGAGACGGTTTTTTCAATATAACTTTGTACAAAAGCTTTCCAAATCAACACATTTAATACCGTAAGATCCCCAATACGTAAGGACATGTGTAATGTAAGCAAAACTTACTAAAAGAGAAATCAGAGGGATAAAAAGAAGCTTGATTGAAAAAGTAGCATGGAGCGCAATGCGACTGAAGGCCGAAACATCCCTGTGATGGGTGTCCAGCAAGAAACATCCGGTCTTCAGTAGGGGATATGATCTCCCCTGACTGCTAGGCAGGTTTCACAGCGTCTGCCCATGCTGAGAATGAGGGTGTCAATGAGTTGTTGAGGCATTGCTGCCCATTCGTCTTGCAGCGCCAATCGAAGCTCCCGAATCGTTACTGGTGGTAAGGTACGAGCTGCCAAGCGTCTGCCTAGAAAATCCCATACATGCTCGATGAGATTGAGATCCGGAGATCGTGCCGCCAATCCATACGTTCAATATCCTCACTCTCTAAGAGCTTGTTCGGCAGCTACTGTGCGATGACATGGTGCATTGTCGTCCATGAAAAGGAACTGCAGACCCATAGCGCCTCTAAAAAGAACCCACATATGGAAGAAGAATTTCGTTACACAATAACGGGTCCCGTTGACTGAACCTGCGTCGAAGATGTGAAGGTCTGTACGACTACCAAGCATGATGCCTCCCCAAACGAGAACACCGCGACCTCCATACCTGTCCCTTTCAATGATGTTCGAGGGATGATTGCGGCTTCCCCGCTCTCTCCAGATGAGTATGCGATGAGAATCGCTACTCAAACTGAATCTGCTCTCATCTGTAAAGAGTACTCGTCCCCATTCATTGTCTCTCTAATTCCGGTGTTCCCGGCACCACAGAGAACGCCTTCTCCGATGGGCAGGTGTTAAAGGTACACACCGTACAGGGCGTCGTGCAAACAGACCACCACCGTGCAGTCTTCTGGCCACGGTAAAACGCGATATCGGACGTCCTGTCGCCTGTGTCGTGTGTCTAGTGATTTCTCCCACTGTCTGCCGCCTGTTTCTCTGGCCTGTAAGACAATGTACCGGTCATCTGCGGGTGTGGTTCCTCGTGGACGACCACTACTGAACCCCCGGATAGCTGTTCCTGTAGTTTGAAATTGTCTCCAAAGTCGTGAAACGATGCTGTGAGCAATTCCGAACTCTGTAGCCACACTTGTCACACTGCGGCCTTCCTTCAACTTCCCAATGATTCGACCTCGGGTAAAAGCATCCAGATGTCGTCTAACAGATTGATTATTCGCCATTTCTCGCTGAGGCAGCAACTCGGTGTGACTTTAACTGCTATACGGCGTGCAATCTCTTTGCCAGAAATACTGATCTTACACCGACAACATGCTTTATACTACTCAGACACTCCCCCATTACGTCTACCTGCATATCTGCGCATGTGCTACCGTACATCACCTTACTTAATCTCCTGTTTGGTCTTTCTGTCCGCTCTGCCTCTTCGTTCAGCTGATATGCTAATTTTTCGACTTCGTCCTTAATTTTTGCACACCAGTGTAGTTGGATACCTTAAATAAGTGTCGATTCCGCATGAAACGTCTGAACATGTACACTGGTAAAACAGGAAGAGGGGAGTGAGTAATAGAGTTGTGTAGCGCTCAGATAAAAGATAAATCGACGAGATTTGAATATCTCGTAACTCCGGGTTGGCGTAAGTCGTAGTCTCTATTACTTTGTAAATACAATAATTAGAGTTTTATTAGACAAAGAAATGGCTTATATATTCTTATTTCTGGCTTAGACAAATATCTCCTGTATGGTACAATCAGATCAAAAGAAAAATTAAAATTTTGATAAGGATGTAATATTTTAATTCATCTATCATACCGTTATCACATTCCAAATTTTCGGTATTCTTAAAGCCAAAATTTCGATTTCGGAAGGATTTTTTTTCTTTCAAAATTCAAAATATGCTAAAGTAAAAGAAGCAATTTTGTGATTACAT
Source organism: Trichonephila clavipes (assembly GCA_019973935.1). Taxonomy (NCBI): domain Eukaryota; kingdom Metazoa; phylum Arthropoda; class Arachnida; order Araneae; family Nephilidae; genus Trichonephila; species Trichonephila clavipes. The sequence goes on from BMAU01005444.1 coordinate 243,427, forward strand.
TCTAAATTTTAAAAAAAGAGAGAAGAAAGGAGTTAAAAATTTAGATATTACAACCCTTTTTTTTGCATAAACAAGCATCGAATGAAGGCTCAATTTTTTAAAATTGGTTTTTCTTTTTTGCTTATTTAATAATTTCCGTATGATTACTATACTTTTAACATTAATTTATGTTTTGAGTGTAAAATCTCTCAAAAAGAAAAAAGAAATTTGCTGAGCCTTATTTATACATGATGTTTTTCTTCTCTCTCTCTGTTTTTATCTTTCATTGGTTGTTGTTAACTTTTAAGATTTGATTTGATCTTTATTAACGTCACACTCAGAAGCAACGAAAGGGCTACTGGCGACGAGCCTGAAAATTTTGAATGTTTGTCAAGTGCCGAGAATGACATATGACCTGACTTTCCACTCCCCAATCTTACATGCCCTGCCAACGTGAGGAATTTGAGCTTCGACAGATTTCATGTGCATTGGCCCATCTACAAGGTGAGTTTTCAGTGATACCGAGACTCGACATCGCGATTATGGCCACGAGCTCACAAATTGACTACCACATAGCCATGTTAAATTTTAATCCTGAATATCTTATCAAAGCAATATTAAAGGATTTTAAAAGCTAGAACGGAAGAAAATCATTATCAACTTAGAAAATGGGGATTCCTTAAGGTATCCGACTACATTCGGAACCATGCTTTTAAAAAAGTGCAAAAATGGATAATTTTCAAAATATTTAGTGTCACTTAGATTAGAATACATGTATAAAATTGTTTTAAGGACATTATGACAAAAAATTTTATTTAAATACAATATTTTGGCAGAAAGTTAACTTAGAATAATCTTTATTCAAAACGTTCTCCTTTTATAAAAATGCTTTTATAATAATAACATTTTGCATATATAAAGTAAAGACTTCTCTCCAGAGAGTCTCAACTAGGACTTTTGAAAAAATCACATTATTTTCAGAGTTACTACCAATTTTTTTCTTAAAAAATTTCTCCCCTCTGTTGTAGTAAAATATGGATAAATCTACTTCTAAGTTATATTCTAGTTGAACCTCTGTACAGAGTTCTGAGTTATGTACAGGCACAAAACATTATTTCAATAAAAGCATTTTTCATATAAGGAGAATGTTTTGAAAATTGGTCATTCTATGTTCATTTTCTGTCAAAATATTGTACTTAAATAATTTTTTACTATAATAATATTCTTTTACCTACGTTTTCTAATCTAAGTGACACTAAATATCATAAATATTATCCATTTATACACTTTTGCAAAATCACGGTTCAATGTGAAGAGTAATATAACCTCAAACTTCACCGTATCTACTGCTACTAGGCCAGGGATGGGCACCTGTTTTGGCTCGAGGGTCACATTGTAGAATCATAAAATACCGGAGGGCTGCACCTTTTTATAAAATGATTGCATTCTTTAGTTAACATTACATCGCAGAAATAAAGATATGAATTTTACTCCATAAAAATCGAATATTAATTAAGATAATCGCAGTCTTATTCAATTTATTTTCTGTGATAATTTCATATCTATAACTGCAAGTACATTTAATTTTAGAATCAGTTAAATGAAGTAAATGTGTACCTTATCATACTTTTCTAAAAAATTTTTTGAAATCAGCAGAAAGATTTCTTGTTGAAATTTTCACTGCAACCTGCAAGTTAATGTCAGCCAACTTTCATCTATATTTACTCTTGTCGGTCTTCCTACAAGAAAAACTTTGTTCGTACGCATTTGTTGACCCAAATATAGAGCACTTTTTTTTGTCTGTTTGGTTTTCTGACTGTCTGGGCGGGTCACAAAAAAATCTTTTTGCGCCCAGCTTGTGACCTGCGTGCTGCTATTTCCCCTCCCCTGTTCTAGCCGATGTTAATAGTTCTTTGAACTCTTATAGTGCAAAATTGATTTAAGTTAACTTTTATTCTACGATTTTTGAAACAATATTGGATTGCACAGCTAAATTTAAGGCGTAGCTGCATAAGGCATCTTCGGATCAAAACTGTCGAGTTTTCTGGTGCCAATGAGCCTTGATACACATTAACAAAATAAAAGAAAGAAAAATAAAAATAAATTGAAATCATATTTTATTTTTTAAATAAAATTCGCCAATATAAAATTTAATTAAGTATGCCGTATCATTAAAGTAATGAACCATGAGGAATTTTTGTTAATTGATCAACTCTTTCAAAAAAATTATTATTTAATTAAGTTAACTCAATAAAACATCAGTGTTTTGACTTATGTGTGCCTCAAGGTTACTTTCTATTCAATTTTTTATTCTTTGTCTTTCTTTTTCAGTTCCTGCTATTAGCTCACACTCTCTCTATATTTATTTATTTATGTTTGTGGAATTTTCAATCGTTAATAAAATACATTTTAAAGCGTTCAATTGAGCTGAAGTTTTATATACATAATTATTATTTTGGGTGACAATACAGTAATTTAATTATAATTAATAAGAATTAATTGATTAAAACTAATTATTTAAAGAATTAAAAATACAGCCACGTTGGCATCATTTTTGGCGACTTGTGTCAAAACTTGAAAATGTTTTTTTCTCACATTTTAAAGCGCTCATTTGAGCTGAAATTTTATATACACTATTGTTTTGGATAAAAATAAGATAATTTAATTATAATTAATTGACTTAAACGAATTATTTAAATAATTTGAACGTTGATTTTATTTTTAGCGACTTGGGTCAAAACTTTAATAGATTTTTTTCTCACGTTTTAAAGCATTCAGTTGAACTGAAATTTTATTTACACGATTGTTTTGGATGACAATACGGTACTTTAATGATAATTAATAAAAATTAATTACCACTTAATGTTGTGATTCTGTCATATGTATATACATAATAACCGCATTTTTGAAGAATGAGGAAGAGTTTATCAATAAAAAAAAAAATCTTAATTCTTGGCTTTGCATCGAAGAAGTGAAAAAGGAATAGAAGCCATTTTAACACTTCTTGAGCAAGAAAGAAAAGCAATGAGGGTATACGGGTTTCCATTTCCTGAAGTTATAATTTACACTACTAATTAAAATGCAGCGTTAGAATTTTTCATTCTCAACAAACTTATTACATTTTGATACATTCCAATAGGTTGAATTCATGTGATGTCATAGTCGTATAATAACTGCAATCATGTCTTTCTTACCAATCAGTTCATGTGTTCAACTGTTGTCAATTTTTTGCTCCTTACAGAAACTTTCTTTAAAAAAAAAGTATGTATTTGTCAACAACAATAACGCATATAGGAAAGCAAAATGCACTGGATTTAAAAATGCACGTATAATATAAGAGTATTATTATTTTTTTATTTTGAAATTTTTTTAAAAGAATCTTAATATGTCTGGACATCTTTACCAAGTTATCAAATTTGAAATTCTATGGTAATCTAATATATATTATAAATGTGAAAGTTTGTGATAATCTTTGTTGGTCTCTTTCACGCAAAAACTACTGAATGAATTTTAATGAAACTTTACAGTAATATAGCTTATACATCAGAATAGCACATAGGTTATAATTTATAGCATAGACTATAATTTATAAAGATTTGGGAAAAGTGTTAAAAATATAATGATATTTGACAAGTAAGTAGGAAAAAATTCTGTCTTCTGCTAGCAATTCTGGCATGCGCTGCAAAAAAAACCCCGTCTGCATATATCTATCTTTTGTTTGTAAAAAACCTTTTTTGTTTTGGCTACGCAAGGTGCTCGCTTCTAATTAATTCCTCTGATATAATGCCTATTTTTTTATTTCAGAATCAAACTAAGTTTTGAAGGGAGAGGTTGTTATAAATCTTTCTTTATTTTAATGTTTTTTTATAACACCTTATTATGCACATTTGGTAGTAAGAAATTGATCTTTTTTCCAAATAAATGCTTTTATCAGTTCTGATACTTAAAGTAAATAAGCTTTCTCTTTCACACTGCATCATTTGGACAAATTTTCAAAATTTATTTGTGGTTAGTAGTTAATTATAACGCTATAATTTTAATTGAATAGGCAGATATAATTATTTTTACACTTAAAAACGCAATAACTATTATTCTGTATTTCTTGGAGTGTGAGAGTGAGTGAATATTAATGTTGCACTGTTCAGCTACACGAGGGCTTTTGGCAACGGATCACGTAATTTTGAACCATAGTCAAGTAACGTGGACGACATCTGAGCTGGCACCCCTTTCTCCTAATTACCACACCACACCAACTTAGAAGGAATATTCTACCAATAATTAGCAGGAATATTCTTTGAAATCCACTCTTCCAAGATATATGACAGCACGGGTTCCATGATGAGTATTTTAGCGGAAAAAATAGTTTGTCAAAATTTAAGTGTCTTATGTTTTTGTATGTTAATGAAGACCTTAGAAAATGATTTGACTACTTATTTTAAGTGAACGGTATATATAATTAATTTTACAGTGGAATATCTTTATTTTTAATTTATTAGCTCTAACGGATTAAATTTTCCAAAGTGGAGTACTTTGTTTATGTATATCCCTTAATTTTAAATGTAGCAATCCAAAAAAATATTGTATGAAAAAAATTATGTATATCCCTTAATTTTAAATGTAGCAATCCAAAAAAAATATTGTATGAAAAAAACTGCAGTAAATCATAATGCGGTTGGATAAAGTATTAACGTGCATTGCGCCCCTACACGGCGTGTCTTACAAAGCTCTAATAAAGCTCGAGTTATGAAAGTAGCTAGGCATTTGCCAACTTGACTCTATCGTTAACATTTCGCTATGTTTTTCATTGGATCGTCATTATAATTTAAGAAACGGCGTTGCTTGCGAATATTACAATTTTAACATAAAATAAATACTACAGAAAGTTATATTAATGTATTATACTTTCAGATAAAAATTATTTACACTATTTTAAGCGTTCATTACACAAAACTTTTAACTATGTGTTACTTTTGCTGAGCAGAGATCCGCTTAGGAAGGTATTTTCAAAAATCAACCCTCAAGAGTGTTACGGGGAGTTATAAATAAAAAAAATCCTTTTTATCAGCTATTAGACCTACATACTTAAAATTTAACAAAGGTGTTTTATTTCTCTCTCTTTTTTTTGTTTGTTTAGTTGAGCTACGCAAAAAGCTTTTTTTGTTTAATTTGCAATTCACGTAAAATTAACTCATTAAAAACTTCTTTATCCTTCAATCTGTGTTGTTTAATTTTTCAGTTCACCCGTGCGAAGAATGGGTATACCAGCTAGTTTTACAATAAATACAAGATTAATGGCAGCTTTGAATAAAATGAAGAGCGCGTAGCCCATTATGTATGAGATAGCTTTTCCATCTATTTACTGATTCCTATATTGAGGACATATATTTACAACAACGATTCCCCTTCCTTTTTCTTTTTAAAAAATGGAAGAAAAACCTATCATTAATTTTGAGGTTGGAAAAGAGGGACACAGAATTTGATCAATATATAAAAAAAGGATCCCAGAAGAGTAATTTCAGCTAACAACATTTGCCGATTGAGCAATTGAATTTTTACAAAATAATTAGTTATTGTAGAAAGGATAATCATCATATTTTTTTTATTTTACAAAATAACTCATTTTAATTTTTTTTATTACATGCCTTCTGAATAATTTCTACAAACACACATATAATGGAATCATAAGCATCTCTCTCTCTCTCTCAGTTTTATTTTCACTTCCATCTCAAAGCGAACGAAATGTAATCATTCTGCTTTGGAGAATACCATGCGACCGCGGCAAACGAGGGTCGCTAATTTTTTGGCCGACGAGGTTTTCACAGGGTCTTGGGCTCGAACGCAGGATGTTGATTGCCAATAACTCTCATGTAATTTCAAAGTTAAATATAAATAATCTTTACTGAAAATATATGTGAACTATATATACCTGTATTTAGACAGTCATGTAAAAAATGCATGTATCGGATGAGACTCATTGCAATGTACACCAACAACATAATTAAAGACAAAAAACAAGTTTGATTTTTATCATTTTGATACAAGCGTCTTAAAGCGTGCGTCAACTGCGATTAGGCCCCGGGCCTCAACCGCAGTGGGGCCTTGTTTCGCGCGCGCGCGCGTTCCCCACTCAATCTCAATAAGATCATGATTTGAATATTTTTAATGGTCGAATATTATTCACGAACATGTTCTCCGAAAAACTGGAAATTTCGGTCAACATGTCCACTGGATTCATGTGATGCCCGTCGTAAATGTATAGGCGTAGCCTACCACCGTACACCATCATTACTCATTCATTCAAAAGGTGGGAGTCAGTCGAGCGATTGTAAGTCAAGCACATTTATTTGTTTCGGGTTATTGTTTATACGTATATTTGAAAACTTATGCTATGTACTGCTTATTTTAATGGATCATAGGTGGGGTCTACATTTTTTTACGGGTCCAGGGCCACAAAAAGTCTCTCGGCCCAGGACTCCAAGAGGTTATTGTTCATATGTGTATTTGACAACTTATGCTATATACTGCCTATTTTTATGGTGATAGGTGGGGTCTACAATTTTAGGGGTCCAGGGCCACAAAAAGTCTCTGGGCCCAGGACTCTAGGAGGTTATTGTTCATACGTGTATTTGACAACTTATGCTATGTACTGCCTATTTTTATGGTGATAGGTGGGGTCTACAATTTTAGGGGTCCATGGCCACAAAAGTCTGGGCCCAGGACTGGTTATTGTTCATACGTGTATTTGACTTATGCTATGTACTGCCTATTTTTATGGGAGGTGGGGTCTATTTTTAGGTGTTCACAAAAAGTCTCTGGGCCCAGGACTTCAAGAAGAGGTTATTGTTCATACGTGTATTTGACAACTTATGCTATGTACTGCCTATTTTTTATGGGTCATAGGTGGGGTCTACAATTTTAGGTGTCCAGGGCCACAAAAAGTCTCTGGGCCCAGGACTTCAAGAGGTTATTGTTCATACGTGTATTTGACAACTTATGCTATGTACTGCCTATTTTATGGGTCATAGGCGGGGTCTACAATTTTGGGGGTCCAGGGCCACAAAAAGTCTCTGGGCTCAGGACTTCAAGAGGTTATTGTTCATACGTGTATTTGACAACTTATGCTATGTACTGCCTATTTTTATGGGACATAGGCGGGGTCTACAATTTTAGGGGTCCATGGCCACAAAAAGTCTCTGGGCCCAGGACTTCAAGAGGTTATTGTTCATACGTGTATTTGACAACTTATGCTATGTACTGCCTATTTTTATGGGTCATAGGTGGGGTCTACAATTTTAGGTGTCCAGGGCCACAAAAAGTCTCTGGGCCCAGGACTTCAAGATGTTATTGTTCATACGTGTATTTGACAACTTGTGCTATGTACTGCCTATTTTTATGGGACATAGGCGGGGTCTACAATTTTGGGGGTCCAGGGCCACAAAAAGTCTCTGGGCCCAGGACTCGAAGAGTTCTTAAGACGTCTCTGGATACAAGTACGAATAATTTCAAGTATACATGATGAATTGTTATACAAAGTACGGTCATCTCATGGAGGTCTTAATTTATTTCTTTAAGTGAATATGTACCTTCATTTAAAAATAAAAGTAATTTTTAATATAATATATCAAGTTTTATCAATAAATCCACACATATATATACTAACGCTTAATAAAGCTTATAAAGTATTTTAAACACATCTAAACCAATAGAAACTAAGTACACACATACATATATATATTTATCCAAAAGATGTTTCATCAATAAATGCTTTCAAACAGCATGATATGGATTAAATCAAATGAATAAAACAACTAAAAAAACTATTAGCATCATCATAACTTGGTAAAGTAGAAAATCTTTTTGCATAATTTTGTAAGGCAGAATGAGTGTAAGCCTTCTTTCCAATGAGGAACAGAATTCATTAAGTAATAAACGTACATGTAGATTCATTCAATACAGCAAAGCTGTTCACCTACAACAGATTTTACAGAATATTCATCACTTGACTTTTTTTGGTTCAAAAGATTGGTTAAGAAAAGAAAATTAATTAGTAATTTGTCCAAAATAAAAAGCCCCTTGTTCCTTTATTTTTAAAAATAATTATCAGTACCTACTTCGATGGAAGAAATCTCCGGTTGAAAAAGTGAAATATCCTTAAAGATTATTTTTAAACTATTAAATTTTAGAACATCCTGTGAGGATGATTTAAATATTTTGCTGCAGGTACGAAAGAAATATGAAAAGTGGTCTTTCATTTTGACGAAATGAATAGTATTAAAACGTTGAAATATTAAGGCAATCGATACTCCGTTTTCTGAAAAATTCTGACTTTCCGTTCCATAGACTTTGTTACGTATACCAGTGACGTAAGGGAGAATATTAGCGCACCCCTGCAATGTCAGGGTTTGGTTTGAATATTTTATAAATTGGCTAAATCAGTACTTGGCGTCGGTTAGGCTTTGCCCCTCTCATAGAATCCTTCTCCCCCGAAAAGGGGTTGCAGGGGTGTACGTTGCGCCCCTGACGCATAAGTACACTAACCTTACTTTTAATATTTCGTGAGAAATTGCCGTAAAATAAACCATGATTTATATTGAACGATCATTTTTTTAGTAAATCAATAATGTCAAGAAAAACGTACTAATGAAATTGAATTCTCAAAAGAAAAAACAAAAACATGTAATCTTACCATCAACTTTTTTTTCTTCCTATGGATAGTTTTATTAAATTCTATTCCAGGTCAACTCTGATAGAATTTCAGGGGCTTATAATATATTTCGCGTTAAAATAAAAAATAAATTCAGATACTGAAAATTGGATCATGGTCTCGACCAAAAGTATTAAAATCGAGACACAAGTACGATTCGTAGCCTCAATTAATGTTCATCACACGTACTGTTGTATGTTTAAAGTTTCCAAATACGTTCGGAACCGTGATTTAAAAAAAGCGTATAAATAAATAATTTTCATGATATTTAGTGTCGTTTGGATTATAATATATGTATAAATTGCTTTAAGAATAGTATTAGAATAAAAAACTATTTAAATGCAGTGTTTTGGCAAAAAATTAACTTAGAACCATTTTCAAAACATTCTCCTTTGATGAAAAATGCTTCCATAATAATATTTTGCTTATATAAAGCAAATATTTCTCCATAGGACTTAAATTAGGATTTTTGAAAAATTCACATTATTTTCATAATTTTCGAGGGTTTTTTTTTTAAATTTCTCCACTCTGTTGTATTAAAATATGGATAAATCCACTTCTAAGTAATATATTTAAAAAAATCGTTGTTCATACCCTGTGCAGCAATCTGAGCTATATATAGGCAAAATGTTATTACTATAGAAGTATTTTGTATAGAAGGAGAATGTTTTGAAAATCGGTAATTCTATGTTCATTTTTTGCCAAAATATTGAATTTAAATAATTTTTTACTCTAATAATATTCTTAAAACAATTTTATACTTATATTCTAATCTAAGTGACACTAAATATCATTAAAATTATCCATTTATGCGCTTTTGCAAAACTACAGTTCTGAACGTAGTCGGATACCTTAATGGAATTGAGCCTTAAAATCTTCATGTGATGTGATGTGAAAATTAGAAGAGCGAGATATCAACTCAGAGGTGTATGTGTGTGTATCGTCCTTATTGCTTAGCTTTTGTTCTGGTCTATGAAAAATTATCAAGTAAACAGAGTTTTCCTCTGTTATAGTATGCTATTGTTCTATAAGATTGTTTTTTATCAAATATAGCATTTAAAAAACTTTACAAATGCAGCATTCTTTGCTTTATTTAGAAAAAATTAAGAATCGTAGTATAGGAAACTTAATATGGAATAGATTATGTATCAGAAGACATCCATTAATATTCCAGCAGAGAAGAATAATATATAAAATATACTACACCGAATAGGACAGGGAAGTCAAAATGAAATATTGTTGTAAAAAATCCTTTTTTTAGAGAGAGCATAAAAAAAGTGATGGATTGTGATGTGTGTTATTCCTTAACACTATGTGATTGATCCTATGTTAACGTCACTGCTATAAAATACAAAAAGGTGATTGACGATAGATTTTGTAGTTCTGAATCATAAGCAAGTGGTTATCTGAGCTAGAATCCCACTTGTTTAACTTCACAATACGCCCGACGCAAGACATAAAGACAGTTTTCTTATTGTATTGCTTTACGATTTTCTTTTTGAAGAGAACATGTATAGTATAATGTATTCATACATTTGTATACTTACTTTTATAAAAACTTAATACGTGGTTACTTTTGAATTTCCTTTCTTTCTCCTCAGTGGCAAGCCAGCCCAGAGGAGGCCTTGATCTTTCTAAGAGTTCCATTCCAGGCTGTCCTGTTCATGGCCTGATTTTTCCAGTTTCTGACAATAATAGTTTTCAGATCTTTTTCTAAGCAATCGAGATCCACCTGAGTCTTGGTCTTTTTTCGAGTACCATATGGTATGGCCACAAAGATCTTTTTTGCAACTCGTTCCGTTTTCAACTTTCCGTTTTAACCTTTGCATTCCAATGAACTGAACAATATTTGATTTTTTAAAAAGTTTATATAAATTTCTAAAAAAAATTGTTTTTTCCTCTCCAAATATTAACACATTTTAAACCACCAAAAATACTTCTAAGGGTTCATCTTTTAACTATAGCAAGAGTTTCCTTGTCTACCTCGGTCACGTTTCTGCAGCATATGTGAATACGGTCCTTATTAACGATTGGTACATGATTACTTTTGTTTTCCTGCTCATGAAATTAGATTTTAAAAGCATCTGATATCTGTAGTGACTCTAATGCGAACCTCTGGGGTTATGTTATAGAGTGTTATAGTCAGTTCAGAGCTTAAATATCTGATACCATTGACAGCTTTAAATCTGTATTCTCCTATTACAAAATAAGGTTCATTAAAACTAGTACTTGACATGAATTTGTTTTTGTTCTCGTTTATGGTAAAGATGCATTTTATTTGCTTCCGCTTTCAAGTAAAGAAAGGCCTGTTTAAGTGCATCGGGTGACCGAGTGACTATTACAATGTCGTCGGCAAAAGCAAAAATCTGCACTGATTACTTTTAACATTACATTCAAACTCAATGGCGCAACAGCCCGTGAGGGCCAGGGCGTACTGTGCCCACCCTAGTATACGTGACCATTGGGCGCTAAAGAGCATGAGCAGATGTTCCGATCAGGTGGTCAGTCTGAAGTGAGACCTCCAGTGTTTAAGTCTCCTAGAAGCTTGGTATTAATTTTTTATCCACTTCAGTTGGGATGAAAGGCTGAGTCAGCCTTGCCCAGCCCGGGAATAGAACCCGGACCTGGGGTGTGGAAGCTCGATACGCTACCACTGGGTCTTCTAATATAACACACATTACTTATTTATGACATGATGATACCCAGTTGTGTACACAGACTTCTCTTATGGGTCGATTCTTTCTTGAAAACACGTTGATGAAAGCATCGAGGGTATTTCAACGTCTAAGAAGGGGGTGCCAGGAGTTCATCCCCTCCTTCATGGACCAACAAATTTTTACTGTGTACCTGAATTTCTACTTAAGACAATGCCTTTTTTTTATCATTTCTGCTGTTTAAATGTTTAGATTTACTGTTCAGGGCCACTTTGATTTCCAGTTTCCATCTTTAAGTATTTAAAGGGTTCAAGGTACCGGCTGAGCATATTATTGGAATATAAACTATACGCTTTTAAAAATATCAGACCAATTACTTCCATAAAACTATTAGAGCCTTACGTATAAGCAATCGAAAGACAATTAATTTTTAAAATACACCTTAAATTCAAATAATAAACCGATTTCCTACATTGCATGATAAACTTACAAATTATCTGAATGTTATCATTTATTTCATAGATCCGGTTATCCAGCTTTTATGGGCCTTTCCGAGTGCGCCCAATGGATAAATCTGCGCAGATCAACGGTTACATTTAGTTTTGTTTTATTGCATCAGTTTATGAATAATTATTTTTTTAAGACCTGTCACACACAGTGGCGTATCGTACACCCCGCACCCCCGTATTGCGGGGGCAGGGTTCTAGGGGGCCCAATGCCTGACTGTGTCGACAAGTGCTTACCCTTTATAAAATTCAACTTGGGGCCCCAAAACCTGACTTTGCATAGGGCCCAAATGTTCACCGTTACGCCACTTGTCACATAATTTTAATCCATCTAAAATGTTAATAAAACTAATATTTCGCAATCAAATGGATAACTTTAGCTTTTCATTTATTACAATTTTTTTTTCAATACATAACTGGTTATGTTTTAAAATACTTTATTTAATATTTAGTTTTTAGGTTCTGAAATTTATAAGGGCAATTCCTATTAAAGGACAACACAGAAAGAAATCCTCATTCACGAACGCGTAAAACTGCCAATATTACTGAATTCAGCTAATATTACTGAACAGAAAATGAACTTTTTCACACAAATACCGTAAAATCCGATGTATAACGCGCACTTATAACACAAAAAATAAGATCGAAACTTAAGTGTGCTCGTTATACGCCGTATATAAAAGCGATAGCTGTAAAAATAACAAAAGAGATGAGTATAAAAAAGATTTTACTTCTATATGTATCGAAGTATTGTTTATTTAAAAGAAATGACTTGCCTTATGAACTAAAAGAGTCGTAGTTCTAGAAGACAACTATTTTGTCAAAAGTCTGGGATAATATCTCGAATAAAGGATTTCAAAATATAAGAGCAATGTATACTAATATTTTAGATCTTTTCGTTAAAAGGGGGTGCGCGTTATACGGCGAACATACTTAAAAAAATTAAAAAATTAAGCTTGAAAGTATAGGCGTGCGTTAAACATCAGTGCGCGTTATACGCTAGATTTTACGGTAATTATTAAGCTAATGTGATTATCCCTTTTCATGCTTCGTTCTTCAAATTTTAAGACAATAAATAAATTGGTTCTAGCGTCTAATTTAGTTCTAATATATGAATCAAGTGGGACTTTAACTAATAATATTCAACCATTTTCATTTGGAAAAAAATTCCGTATTAAATCTCTTTCTCTAACGTTATAGGCGAAGGAAACTCTAAAACATAGAAGTATTTCGTGCAATAATATACTAATCTTGTTTATATTTATCTCTCTTTTTCTGGCTTGAATTTTTTACCTAAAATATATTTTGAAATCCAGAAATCGGAAGTGTATCCAAATTTTGCCAATTAGAATAATGTACGCATTCGTATAACTGTTCAGAGGAAAATTTAGCGAATTTTGATACATAATATTACTGGCATAAAAAAAGTTGCAACCGGAACTGCCGAAACAGCGAGGGGGAAAAATCGTATAACGAAACAATAACAACGAAGAATGAATAAGAATTAGTGAGAACGAATTAAAAGTGAAAATGATTTTGCAATTTTTCGAACGCTTTCACCTGACAACGTATAACACAGTTCGGCCAGAGACGGATTGTTTTCTCTTTTGGGGTTTTCCCGCCACAAGTGAAACGAGGCCGAGCGAAACGTATGACGTCATCTTGGAGGGTCCAAAATTATTTCTTCATTCGAACACCTTCCCGATTTTCTCCACCTCTCCCCTCCCCCGATCAAGCCGGTGCAATGACCCGCTTTGGAAGTTTTAATTCCGAGTATAAAAGAAGTTTTCTAGGCCAGCTTAGCATACATCTCTTCGAAACCATAGACATGAGACGAGCTGTCAGATACTGAGTGGTTTTTTTTCCAACTTAATTTTGTCGTGTAATTGATTACCAGTTTCATAAGGTAAGTCAGAAATTATATTCACAAATCTTTTATTGAAATAATTTATTCTAAAAAAACTGAATATATCTTTTTATAAGCAACACTGTTTTGCTATATTTTATAAGTTTTAAAATTTTAGAGCATCCTTTTGCTTTGATCATTTTCAAGAACCTTCTGAAACTATGAAAGTAACTTTTCTTTTGAAAGCATAATATATTGAGATTTAACGGTAAAGGGAGAAAGGAAAAAAGTCGAGATTTAAAAAGAAATCTGATTAGTTCACTATAAATACCATGTTCTTTTATCACTTAATTTATCTTTCAACAACAAAAGCTTAGGTAAACTCTTAAGTTTAGTTTAATATACGTATATTTGATTCTCTGTAAACTAGTCACATGCAGGCTGTAAAGTGATTGCTTTATTATTGAAAGTTAAAATTAAAACAGCATTAAGTACAATTAATAAGTTAAACCTATATATTAAATATTTTTAGAAATTAAATTTTAAAAAAAGAGAGAGAGAAAGAAGAAAGATCTAAGATAATTTGCCCTCTCTAGAATAAACATCCCTTGGAGGTCATAGTCAGAAGCTCATTTATGACAGACTAGAGATAAACACTTTTAAGTATTATAGGAAATGATCATTATATAAAAATAGAGAGAGAGAGAGCGAGAGACAATACACAACACTCATTTTTTCTCCCACGCGCAGATTCGTTGCCGTGAAGATAAATTGTAAAAGTATTTCTTTTCAGTCATTCTGATGAGAAAGAATGGAATTCAGAATTGGAATACTTCCTTCAGATAGAAAAATTCTTTAATATTGATTTCGTTACCTAATTTCGCCTCTGTATAAAGGATCATGTACTTCAATGTAACACTTCTTCATGTTAAAGGTCCATTTCTTACCTTTATTCGATACCTGCCATAACTTGTTGCATTAAGCCAGATGTTTTTGTTTTGTTTGTTTAATATGTTGCCATATTGCCACTTTAAGTTTTCAGTTAAGTTTCAAGTTCAGAAAAGATGCTGTATATAAAACGTGTAAAAGTAATAATAACTACATGTTAGAAACCCATATGCCTGCAGAAATTTCCGTAGATTCTATAGAATAACTGCATGAGACTATTTTTTTTAATTCTGTCGCATTTTTAGAACCGGAAGGCAACTGCTGTTTTGTTGTAAGGGCTTGACAATTTTAAAGTTATTTTATAGGGAAAAAGTTATTTTTTAATCGTATTCTCATTATAAAAACCTAAATTTTATTAATTTTAAATAAGTTGTATGAACATACAATTTAATTTATAAATTTAACACATTTTAAAGCCTTTGAAAAATCAATTGCAAAAGTAAGTGAAATTTAAATCACTTATAAATTTGTTGTTTTTTACATAAAGTAAATAGTAACAGAGCTCTATACCACAAGACATTTGATTTAATTTCAATAAACATTTAGATAACTGAGAACGAGAACGCATCACAAACTTTTATTTGAGAAACTATTTGCTTGTGGGGCAAGTTCTCTTCAAAACTTCAACCTTTCAATACAAACATTTAAAAAAAAAAATCTCGGTACTACTAATAACAACATTGTACTAATTAACCTCAATAACAAGTTTGCTGTGTTATAAAAAACAGAGAGAAGATTGAAAGGATGCTATGATCCTTTAATGAATACGGCAATTATTTAATAACCAGTGTGATATATATATATTCCTCGATTTCTCTCTGCTCTTGATTTCTGACCTCCTTTTGAAGAAGTGCAAGTTAAAAGAAAGGGTTTTTTTTTTTGTTCTTCAGGTTTATTTTAGGTAGTCCAAAGGAGTGTTTTTCTTTACGACAGAACGAGTGATAGTTATTTTTAATCCAGACAGATTATGAGGAAAACAGAGACTGCATAACACGATTCGAAAACGGGTCACAAACCCGAAATGACAGACGAACGAAATGAAACATATATGCTTTGGATTTTGAATTTTAATTATCTCATAACAGTTTTCACACTCCATTGAGTCCCTTTGGTCTTAGCAGTGCAGCACAGAAAAGCAGCAGTGCGATTATGACTCCTTGGTTTTTACAACCACTCAGCATAAAATTGGATTGTCCTTTAATCTTCCGAAATAGCTCATTATTTCTGAAAACAAAAATTGAAATTCGATTAAGCTAATTTTGGTCAAGTGGACTACGATAGTGTTTAGACTGAAGCTAATTTTGGGAAGAATTTTTAATTATTTTGTTTTCGTTTTTGGCCTTATTATAAAATTTAAAATTGTGTTGCTGAACAGTAACTGGGTTAATAGCTTGGAATCTTTATTTTCGAATTGGAGTAACACACTTTAAAAATCGGGTACAGGAAAATTTTTTCTGTTCTGGAAGTTCACGCAAGGTCATCAAAGTCGAAGTCTATTCAAGATGATTTGCAAATACTTTCTTAAATTGGAAAATTAAAGACAGCAGGCATTAAGCAGCTTTGTTTTCTTGTTTTTGGTTTTATTTGATGCACCAGAACTTAACAAGCAGTAATAAGGAGGAAAATATTATATACATAACAAACATGAAGCATAATAAAAAAAAGTAATAAATTGTATCAAGCACTGGTTTCAGATACAGACAGAAAAATAAATGCTAAAGTCAAGTACTTCTTTTCTTTCAAATGGGGGGCTGTGGATTTTTAATTACCTTTGCAGGCCTAGAACGTTCCCCGGGAGTGGGTTATCACTTTTTAGTGTGTGTGGAGGATGCCAATTGCCTCAACGTAATTCTGACATCCAGTTTCCAACACATAGGAAAGCGCACCTGAGCTTTGACGGTGCGAAATTGTACAATGAGTTTAATTTTGCCTAGAGCACCCAAGCTAAAAAGGCATCTTAGGGATCTTTAACATGCCACATAATCATATGACATAGACGCTGGCGATTTTTTTGCATCATGAAAATTCAACTACTTGGCCGGGGTCAAGCCCGCAAACTTGGGAATACAAGGCCAGCGCTTAATCAACTACGCTACCGCGGCATCACGACAAGTCAAGTACAAACACTAAAATCAAATGTTTTTCTTTTTGAAACTAAAACTTACTAAACGGATTCTAAAACGATCGAAATATTCTAGGAGTTACATAAAATATCTACATTTTTTCTAGTCTGGCATTTTTGAAGCGCTACTTTTTTTAAAAATTTAATCTTTGCATTGTAATTTTTTAGCTTTGTCACAATTAATGAAAACAACTGAATAATTTAATTTTTTTTTCATTCATAACTGTAGCATAATGTTTTGCTTTTTTCATAGGATACTTCGAGGAAGAATTATATCTTCTCGTAGTTGTGGTTGTGTCCTTATACTTTTTTTTAAATTTGAATTTTTGATTTCCTTTTTTTATATCTACACCGTTTGAGCATTTGATTGAACACAACTTGATATAAGCTGGGGAAAAAAATTAAAGGAAAAAAAATGCGAGATTAATACATTACAAAATATATTTATTTTCTTCAGATTGTGTTACCTTGCGAATTTATACAAAAATGAGTTAAATTTAGTCGTGTTTTAAAATATCTAAGAACGAAACAGTGAAAGCAAATACAAAGGGGAAAAAAGGGACTTTATTACTCAAACAATTAGTTTTCGAGGACAGAGCTCACAATTCTAAAAATAGCTAGTCTATTTTCGTTTCACCGATGACTGAACAGAAAAGAAGGCGAAAAACAACAAACCGTTCAGTGACCATTGGTTGCTTTTCATTTCGGTCTGTTAGCAAGTCGGGGAAGCATGATTTCAAGGTCAACAGATGACGATACAGATAATCGACTCGTAAATTCACCGTTGAGTTTATTTTTGAACGGCAAGGTCAAGTTGATATTAAGGTTAAAGATGATTTATGGTGACTGAGCCTGTTTTCTCGGAAGCATTTGCAGAGAACGGGATGTCAGCAGTTTATTATCACATTACTGTTCTTTTTGAATAATTTTAATATTTAGAAATACGTGGCGGACTTTTTAGAGCAGCGGTTCGTAAACTTGGGTCCATGGACCTCTGGAGGTTCGCAGTGCCCCCAAGCTGAGATTTTTTCTTTATAGATTCCGAAAGGTTACGAGGAAATCACCCCCCGTAATGGGGCTGCGTATTGGTATTTCTACCTTTGCAGACCTAGTGTATTCCTCACAGGAGCTGGTATCACTTTTTAGACCAGGGGTACTCAACCTTTTTTTTCTGCTGAGCCGCATACATATGTCAGCTATTTCACGCGGGCTGCAACATTTGGGTAAATGGGGGAGAAAGGATGAGATGCTTTAAGACAATACTAACATTAGAAATTTAAAATGTGGAAAATTGATCAAAATATTATAATTCCAGTTTTATTTTTTTAATTATTATTTTTTATGCTTTTTATTTTTGTCACTAACACTAAATTAGGAGCATTTAAGAAACACTCCTTCATAATTTCGGCATCAGTAAACGGGTTTCATATGATTACCAATAATATAACAAACTTCATAGGAAGTCTTTGTTACCGCTGTGATATTATCACTAACAAAACACTTTGTTGCTGTTGCAAAGTTTATTCAAGAATGCCTATTTATCACCTCTTGCAAGAGAACTTCGTAGAAAAGTGTCATTGAATGATTTCTGTTTATTGGTATTTTTTTAAATAAAGCACTTTCGTGAAAAATCAAACAATTACTGATCCACATGTTTGTTTTTCACTACAAAATATTCAACCACCCAATCGTCTTGAAACGATATATATTTTTACCGAATATTTTTCGCTTGCAAGATATGAAAAATAGTTAAAAATTCATTCCACCCATAACTAATCCATTGTCGCTACTCCACTGTTGTCTGTTATCACTAACCGTAACCGTTCCAAATTTAAAAAAAAATATCAACTCGTACCCGTATGACACCGACTGCCAGAATCAAAATAGATATATTTGATTTTTTGACAAAGAATTTCCCACCACATTTTTAATACAATGCTCTTGAATAAGTAAATTTCTCAGAGCAAAGGGCCATGTCCGAGCCACTTAAAGGGCCGCAGGTTGAGTATCGCCCATTTAGACGATACCAATTACCGCAAGTAATTTTGACGCCCAGTTTCTTTCCCAGAGGGAGGCACCTGAGCTCTGCCAATGCGCAATTTGTACTCAGAAATTTAATTTTGCAGAGAGCATCCGAGCCAAGCTCAAGGGATCTTTTTCAAGCCGTATAATCACGCAACATAACAGCTATCGATTTTCTACCGTCTTGGGCCGGGGTCGAACTCGCAACCTTAGTTACAGAAGACCAGCGACAAACCATCTACGCCACCCAGGCGGTGTGGAAAAATTGTGCCATACTTGACTGGGTACTAACTTGTCCCCAATGAAAAAACTCTACTAGGACTTGTATTTTGATCAAGAATGTAAAAGTCAGGGAGGGATATTCAAAATCTTGGGGGTCCGTGATGGCATGTTGCTACATAAAGGAGAGGGGGATGGCGATCGAAAGTTTAAGAACCGTTGTTTTAGAGGATGGTTTTTGTCTATAAACAAAGGACTTGTTTAAACTTTTTTGTTTTGTTTTATCGTTTGTTGTGGCAGAAAAGATCAAAGATATTTATGAAGGATTTTTTTTCCAAATAAAAATAAGACGCACTTTTTTTTTATGCAAAACGAGAGAAAAAAATAAGCATAAAGGAAAACATAGAAATGTAAAATATAATTCGTAACGGCCTTGAGCCCTCCAAGACTTCGAGTGATAATTAATTTATAGTTTACCTACTTATCGGGAAATAACCACATAATCTTATCTCCCAAAAATTTGAATCTTCAGCGTTTTAAAATCAGGATACAATCTTGCATCATCCACGCATACGAACCAATCAGAAAAGCCTTTTCCGGATATCATATGATTTTAATAGCTTCTGGTTGACCCTGACTATAAGTAGATGAGATCTCGGGAGCGAAGAAAGGCTGGCTTTGAAAACGTTATGTAAATCGCTTGCTTCGTATTGTCCTGTTTGTTTTTTATTGGTGTTGCAGCTTCTACGCAACTTAATAATTGTAGATTTTAAAATAGCAACGTGTCTCCTTATTAATCCACTCAATGACTGCATGAAATTAATTTGTTCCATACAATAAAATGTATTCATTCAAATCTGGAAGTATTACATTTATATATATAAATATATATGCACATACAGTATGTGATAAAAGAATTTCAATTGTTCAATCATTTCAATTTTACACCTCTTACAGCATTGATTAAATAAAATAAGAATACTTGATTGAATTACATTTAGGAAAAATCCTTTTATTTCACCAATAAATTATTAAGTGAAGGAATTATTATCTAAAAATATTTTGTAACCCTGAACTTAGATTCAGCACATATCACATATTTGTCTTTTATTCAAATATAAGACAAAATAATTTTTCAAATTGCATTATACTTCTTCTGTAAATTGCTTTACTCATAGCTATTACTCTGTGATCCATTTTATATATTCTAGAGATCTCATACTTTTTAACAATTTCTTATTCATATATATATATATATATATACTTTGTTCATTATTAAAGTTCCATATTCACTGTTTTCGTATTAAATTCCATCTATGGAACAACAGAGATTTAAAAAAGAATACAAATGAAATAAATTTTATTTTTTATCAATTAAAAATTGTAAAAATAAGAAAATAAGTTGTTATAAAAGCAATTACATAACGAAAAGCATCACTAGCGTATGCAACTCAAGTACATTTTAATTTTTAATTTTGCATAAATTACGTCATATCTATGTAGATTTTAATTTGCCTATTAGTTCAATGCAGTAGGGAATAGACCAAAACTAGATATACTTCTTTTAGATAGAAAAATTCCAAAATGTTTATATGATGTTTCGACTTCATTGTCTACATTTATGCGAAATCAATTCATTTTGACCAAAGTAAAATATATTTCCGCTTCCGTTAATTATATTGAGGTAACAACTGGAATTTATATTTAAACGAGAAACATTTTACATAAATATTAACGCATTTTACAATTTCATGAACACAATATCATGAAAACTATTAACATTTTTGTGTTTTTCATATTTTTCTCTTTAAAAAAAATGTTCCTCAAATTCAATTTGAGCTGTATAATTATATTGATGTAAGTTAATATTTAATCACATTTTTGCTTAAAAGAATATTCAGAGTTCGAATAAAATTGAGAGTGGAGAGATAGCTTTAATCAATTACTTTAATCACAGTTTACTTTAATCTAACGAGGTTAGGCAATTGGGGTTAAAATACACCTAAATATTCACGAATCACGATTTTTACCGCAGTGACATGCAGACCCGTTCCCTTAGATTTTTTTTTTTTTTTGGAAAGATTTTTAAAGGAATATCCGCAAAAAGTCCTACTCAAAAACCCATCCCTCGCACTGACCTACAAGTCAGTATGTATGTGGGTCAGAAGAAGCAACGATCAACTTTTCTTTGGAAAGTTTGTTGACTCAGTCTTTCTTAAGATGCAATTACAGCACCACTGAAACCGAGTCTGATTGATCTGGAACTCGTTTGGGTGTTTGAACGTTGGAGTAGAGGTGAGATGTTTTCTTAAATGTAGGTAAAGATGTTTCGGTGTCATAAGGTTTAAGTTAAAATTGAGAGAAAATATATATATATATACTTTTTTTACTTGTCACAAAATTGTTATTTTTAAACAAGGTTCTTAAGAAAGATTAGGACATGTAACTATCTTGAAATTTAAATCTTTATTTTGATAATCAAAAGAACAAATCTCAGTTCTCATGTATTAGTTTCTGGGTATGAAATCATTTAAGATAAATGGATGAATGTGTGTAGATTTATTCCTGTATTGGAAATAAAGAAAAGTTGGTTACATTGAACATTTTTTAAAGATTTATATTCGCAATTTTTAGGTGTATTATTCATCCAAGTTTTTTTTTAAATAAATGTGATCAAAAGCAAAATTCCATAGAAGTAAAAAGAAAATTCTGTTTCAAAAAGAATAGACCGTTACTGCTAGAATTTTCAAAAAAAGTATTATTTTATTTTTTTGGTTAGGACCTTCTTTTTTGCTTATTCGTTTTCTTTCTTCTGTTTTCCAAAGAAAATTCCATTTTTATAAATTTATCTTGTAATAAACTTATTAGAAAATTGACTGAATTTATATATAAAGAAAATTCATATCTAATATAAATTCAATGGTTACTCTGTGATTTTTTCCCCTGGTTAATAATAAATAATTAAAATTTTTAATAAATACTATAGAGAAATATTAACTTTTTAAAATAAATTGATAATTTGTTAAATAATTTTGTAATGTATCGTTTATTTTCCAAGAAATTGTGAAATATTTGAATATAAATAACTTAAAAACTTAAAAAAATAACTTTTTAACTTAAAAAATAAGTCAATTCGAAATTAATACAATATGCACTTCTTGTGTCTTTAACATAACATTTGTGTTTTCTTTTATCTCAGTTCTCCTGAAAATTACTATTTTTTAAATAAACCTGTCTAAAACAAAATTTTCTAAATCATCTATTCATTTATTGCAAAAACTGAGTTTGTAATATATATATACACATATTAAATAAAAAATATTTATTTAAAAAATTGAAATGTGCGAAACCTGTATGTGAGAATGCGCTTCTGTAACTTTTAATTTATTGTTCTTTTAAATGAAGGATCAAACAGTTAATAGTCATTAAAATAATAAATATGGACAAAATGTTAATATTTTTTGAGTGAATTTTACTTTCATATGTTTTAAATCAACGTAATTTTATGCTGAAAAATACTACATTTGTAAGATTGTAAGGTTAAAATAAATTCAATGTGATTGAAAATACTAATTTTATTTTTATACAAAAAACCAGCTACTACAATGTGAACAGAATGAACACAATCACATTCTTATCTCTGTAAATGTATTTCAACAGGTTGGTATTTCGTAAATTAAAGAAATGAAAGAATTTGGAATTACAGCTCTTTTCAGTGTGCTGTTGTGCATACCATTAGTAGCATCACAGACTGGGGCAGGTAAGTCTTCAAATTAATTTAACAAGTGTGTGTGTGATTTAACCCTTGTCTGTAAATACGTAAAAATGAATGTATTCTGCTCTCGGAATAATGCAGGAGGAAATTACAATCTCTTGCATTCAAAATTGTATTTATTTTTCGTAAATAATACAGGAATTTATAACTGAATGTTATTCGAAAATAGAAGAAAATATCAGACCTTAATTCTAAGTCATTAAAATTGGGGAATTAACTTCGATCAAATTTTAAGTTGTACGCTAGCCAAAAATATTCTATAAGATATATTATAAATTGATATATATTAAATCGCTTTTGAATTACGTTTTCTTTTCAGTTACATATTTAAGGAGGGGGAAAAACCGTTGTCCGATTGAAAAAAAACATAATTTTTTGACATAGGGACTTCTCAACATATTCGTAACTTACTGTATAAGTTTCTTACCATCTAAACTTGCTCATACTAAATACTGCAAATAGAAATAATAATATCAAAATGATAAAATTCATCTTAAATTATTAAATTTCATTTTCATATTTTTATAACATATATAATTCATTCTTTAATAAAAGTAAATTAATAAAAGGTTTGAGTGCGAATATGTAAATTCAATATATATAAACAAGAATATTGTACTAATAAAAAAAATATGTGTTAAATGCAGATTCTCAACAAGCTCCCAAACAATGGTTCTGGAACTCTACTACCAGTACTGCAGATTCTCAGACTGCTGATGAATTGGCATCCAAAAGCATAACAACAACTCCCCCGACATCTTCTGAAGCTACAACAACCAATGCATCAACCAAAAATGGCACTGATACACAGATATTTTCTCCAGGGGCTTTCGACAGTGATTCGTTTCTACCAACTAATGTCACCAGTGGTAGAAATTCTTTCAGAGAACTATTTTCTGATGATTTCGCTCCAGCAAATATAACTAGCGGAAGGAGTTCCAAGGCTATGAATCTTGATTTGCTTGGCAACATTAGAGAAGGCAGAATCTTAAACGATGATCCTGGTAATCGCAAATTATCTCTCCAAGGATTCATTCCTATTGTATCCTTTTCTGGTAAGGATGCCGACGATGATGATGGTGCCAAGTCTTCATCAAAGAATACGAAACGAAATCAGGAAGACGACCTGTACTACAACGGACCTTATCCACCTATTCCAATCGACGATGAAGAGAAAACTAAGAGTGACAACTACTATTTTCCATCTACAGAATCCAACAATCCCAATCGTCAAGCTTACCAAAAGGCAATAAATCCCAACAAGCAAGAATTCGGTACAAGGATAAAGGATACGAAACAAGCGAACCATAAATTTTACATTCCTCCTCCACAAAATCCAATCCCAAGTAATCAACAAAACAAACAAAAATATGCAGTTACACCCGAAAAGGAATTGGTTCGTTACATATCCGCAAATGATTATCACAAAAGGCCAACCTACCAAGAATCTCAACAGAAATATTTTGCTCAGCACCAGCAAGACAATTATCAAAATCAAGATGCTACTAAATCAGAATCGCAAGCAAATGGACATTTCATTGTGTCTTCAAAGCCCAGCAAGGATGACGACGATGTTCAATATGCCCCTGCTGGACCTTACGCACCAGAACCTCTACCAACTAACGAGAGATACGCTGCAAAAGACACCACTGCAAAACAATTCAGACCTGGAAGTAAACAATTCGATCAAGACAGCATCTATGAACTCCAAAATGGAAATTATATCCTTAGTAATGAGCAAGGAGGGGATGAAAAATGCATCTGCGTACCATTCTACCTATGCAGAAATGGATATTTGACCAATTATGGAAGATCCTTGGATAGAGATCCCATTGATGAAAGATCGGCAAGAAAGATTTCCAAAAGAAGTGCTGGAAATACAGTAAGTACAATTTGTTCCTGATATAGAATATAATGCTAAAACATATTAAAATACATATTTGATTATTTAGAAGTATAAAACACATGTCTATCAAAAACAGAGAATTCTAAAAAAATAAGTATAAGAAATAAATTTTTGAAGATATCACCGAATATTTTTATGCTATGACAGGTGTATGTATCGATAGTACCTGTAGAGTTTACGCATAGAAATTCGTATCACAACTATTGTTTAAAATTAATACATATTGAGTAAAAAAGAATCAAGTGTATTGAAATAATTTTAAGGAAATATTTTTAAAAAATTTGATTTGGTTATATGAAGGTATGTTTCTTTTTTTTTATCATCGCACAATGCAAATTTGATATCAAATTCTTTGTTCTATTTATTTAATTAAAATTGAAAGAATATTTAAAAATATATTTAATTAAATTCTTTGAATGCTTAGCAAAGTGAAATTTAAATCTTAATCGTATTTCACTTATTTAATATTCTATTCTAATTACTCTTTTAAAAGAAAATTCATAAAAACATATTGTTGACATCTTATACTAATTATATTCGCATGAAAAAATTATTATCCATCATAAATAATAGATTCAACCTTTTTTTTTCATTCGTCGGCAAGTATATATTACAGCATCCGTGTACTTTGAATTAAAATAAGCTAATATTTTTTTTTAATTTTTCGCTACAGACTGAAGCTAAAGATGGACTTGTCGAAGCCGAAACTCTTGCTCCATATACTGAAGACATCATGGCAAGAATGATTGGCCTTAGCAATGTAGGAGACAGCTGTGGTCTGTTACGCAGATGCTGCAAGATCCCGCAAAGAGGAGCCCCTGGAGGACTTTTGCCCTTCAGCCCAGATAATTATCCCATCCCTCATCCTGTAGGAGACATCAATCAGCTGCCACCCGGCCTTCTACCTCCAGGACTACAGGGCGTTAATCTTCAAGGCATAAATCTTCAGCAATTTCAAGGTAATGAAGAAGAAACCAATGCATATATCGTTAACCAAGGTCATTACCCACAGCAGTCAGGTGAATTACCAAATTTTTATAAAAGTTATCAACTTAACCTCGACTAACTGCTGAACTAAATCGGTTGGTATAATCGGTTATTTTTTAAAAAAATATATATTAAGTACTATTCTAATACAGCTTGCAGTACGGAATAATAGCTTTTGCTGTTTAAAATTCTTATAACAACATAATCAATTAATAAATTGCTTGCATTAATTTCTTTTTATGAAATCGTTTTTTTTTAAATTTCATTTAATTCCTTTTCTGGTTTTGCTGCTATTCAATAAAAAAGAAATTCACAACATTTTCTTTTTAATTTTAATTTTTCCAAACTATTACTTTTTTTTAAGAAATATTTTGAAATTTTTTTTAAAAAAAAGAATACTTGAAATTATATATATATATATATATATAAATTAGAATTAGTATCGAGTTTCATTTTAACTTGCAATATCTATTGAATACATATCAGGTTATCTTAAGGCAAACTTTAATGTCTTTAATTAAACAAAACAGTCTAGATCCGGCACAATTTGGACATAGAATTACTTTCTTTATATCTTTTGATTCACTGTTAGCTTTATTACATGTTTTCGATTAGATATGAATGCGGTGGAAAATTAAACCTGCTTGTTTTAAAAAGAAATCTTTTTGGTGAAATAGAAAATACTACATATTTAAAGACGAAAACATTGTAAAAAAAATTTACTAACATAACAATATATATATATATATATATATATATATATAATCCAAAATATAAAAATACACAGATAGTTATAGAACCTAAGATAACTATACTAAATAGGAAGAAATAGGCACAGTAGTACATATATATATATATATATATATATATGTTTTGAGAAATATATAAGAAGATATGACACTCAGAATTCTCAAAATTTCGTTATTTTATTTTTTAGGGCATCCGCAAGAACAACAAATCATCTTGGTTCCTCAAGAGGTCCCCCAACCCCAACAGCCTCAACGTCGACCAAGACCAGTATTTCCTCAACCAAAACCACCTCAGAGCTTACCCCCACATCCTCCTCCAAAGAGACCCAACCCAAATCGTTCCATTAGACCACCTTATCCTCAGAATACCCAGAACCATCCTCAGAGAAGACCCCAACGTCCTCAACCTGTGTATCCTCAGGAACCTGTATATCAACCCCAACCAAGTTATCCACAACCTCAACCAGTATACCCACCTCCAAGTATTCGTCCACCAAAGCAAGTATACCCACAACCTGATTACGTTGTGCCTCAACCTCAAGTAAACCAAGGACAGTGTGGAGCCAGAAATGGATTAGGCATTCATGGACGTGTGAATAACCTTCAATATCATGATGATGCCTCAGAATTTGGAGAGTACCCTTGGCAGGTAAAATACTCAAGTGCATCTAAAATCGTTTTTCCATACTATCGTCAATGCTGATGATACTTTTTTATATTGTAATAGAATGGTACCAATTTTGAATTTTAATGCAGTAAAACACTATTTTTACTCCGATATACTAATGAGTAACGTTATTTAAATGTAAGGTGACAAAATAGGATA
Organism: Trichonephila clavipes; assembly: GCA_019973935.1. Taxonomy (NCBI): domain Eukaryota; kingdom Metazoa; phylum Arthropoda; class Arachnida; order Araneae; family Nephilidae; genus Trichonephila; species Trichonephila clavipes. The sequence goes on from BMAU01005444.1 coordinate 270,670, forward strand.
TATGTTTCTTTTTTGGATTCGCCAATACTTTTGTCTAAACATCGTAAAGTTATAAGTAAAGTTTTTCTCATTTTTGCATGATTTTTTTATGCGTTTCATATTTTCTCGTTTTAGAAAAGTTGAGCTTTTGAAATATAACAGTACGCTTAAGTCTTTACCAAAGTATCGCGTGAAAACTGTAAATTTGATGAATTATTAATAAACGCAATTGAAGATGTATCTGAACAGTAACTGAAAAGAGAGCACATGTGCATGAACTAGCAATAATGACCTCCACCTCAGAACATCGTCCCATATTTTTTATTTCGTTTCTTGACTAACACCGCTTCATTTTTACAACAAATTATTTGTAACAGATATATTGCAATTCTAAATTGTGCTTAATTCCTTGAATCAAGTTGCTTCAAATTTTCTTCATTTTTATTTATATATTTTTAAAATATTTTTTTCTTCATAGGCGGCTATACTTTTGAAAGTTGGACCAGGAAACAATTTGTTCGTTTGTGGAGGCACTCTTATTTCTGATCAATGGGTGGCAACAGCAGCACATTGTCTCAAAAAGTAAGTTTTATAAAAACTGTTCGCCATCTTTATGAACAACAATGTGGTTTTAATTCTTCTTAACGCTATTTTTTTTAAAAAAAATAGTACTGCATAGATAAAACAAATTATGTTATTCGAAATCATGCGCAAAATAATTGGGACTTGTAAGATATGGGAATTTCTCTGACATTAATGAGGCAGTACTATGCCGGCTATACCGCTGATACCGCCGTATCAATGATACGAGGCCCCCACGCTTCAGGGGCCCCAAAAAGTGCAAGAATAAATTGTAAAATGTTAAGAGCGCACCAAAAAGGGCAATCAAAGAATTTTGATACGGGTCAGACTCAGGACTAGCTACACCAATGACTATGATATACTCTAAAAGAAATGTTCCAGAAAATTTACCTGAAAAGTCTGATCTTTATACTACCTTATACTAAAAATTTCGGCATATTTTTAGATTAACGTTTGAAAAAGGCAATACATCTTATATTTCGATTGATTGATTGAATATTAACGTCGCACTGTTCAGCTACACGAGAGCTTTTGGCGACGGACCACGTAAATCTTATATTTCGAACTACGGTGAATAAGAATAATACTTCAGATAACATTTAATTCCTTTAATTGTCACTGAATTGGACGTAAGGTCTTACAAGATGTATAATTGTTTCTCAAATTCCATATAATGGTTTTGAGAGGACTTTCAATTGGATCAAATTCCGAATAAAGGTTGTTCTAGTTACTACGAGATTGAACTCTATCAGTTAGGCCAGGTGTCGGCAAACTTTCAAAGAGAAAAGTCAAGTTGTAAGTGAAACAAGATAACTAAGGCGTCAAAGAGCCATTTACAAAAGAACAGTTCTTACAAAGAGCTACATACAAATCCGACCTTCTCTAGAAAGGGGCTCAAATGCAAAAAAATCACTAGGGGCTTTAATTTTTTTTAAAGTAAAAAGTTACGAATACGAACATATATTGCTAATGCAAGCTTATTTATTGCAAGATTTGTTTTTGCTAATACACAAATTACTTCAGAAAAATTACAGTTTTTCTTGCAATTTCTTTTTCAGTGCTTAATATAGCAAGTGCATTTAAGTATTCTGCACACTTACTTGACCACAGATAGTTTTTCCTAAAAATTTAATTTGCCTCAAGAACGCTCAGCACTTGCCTTAATAACTGGGAACGTAAAGAAAAGTTTTAACTCAGCTAATAGAAACTCTATAATTATTGTTTAGGATATGCATTGCCATATATATTTCTTGCACGTTACTTGCACCCCGTTCATTCAAATGAAATCCTACAGAAAACCAATTTGTTGGATTAGGTTTTCATCTTCATCTTTGTTGCCTTACAAAGTTTTTGAAATATTTTTCTGAAGTTTTCTTATCTCTCTCAGTGAGTAATTTGAAATTAGAAATAATATATTTGACATACTTTTAAATCTATCTTCTATATGTACAATAACAGCATTAAAAAATAACATCTAAATCCTTCTATCGGGTTTTCTCTAACTTCATCGTGGGCGAGGAAGCCTAGAGGTCAAGGTCACGGACTCGTGGCCGGCTGTCATAAGTTCGAGCCCAGTGCCGCTGAAGACTCGCCGTGTAGAGGGGCTGATGCAGGTTTAATCTGTCGGGGCTCAAAACGTTCTACCGTTGGTGTGGAAGTTAGGAGAAGATGCTGGCCCATATGTCGTCCTTGTCACTTGATCATGGTTCAAAATTACGAGGACCGTCGTCAAAAGTCGTGTAGATGAATAGAGCGACGATAACCGTTCGAATATTCTGAAATGCCATGTTTGCACTAATAATTAGAATTGACTTTGTTCTTGCATATAAAAATAATTTCAGCTCTGTGTTTATGTGTATTTGTTGCTTACACATCCAAGAGTGCTCCCTAATTTATTTATGAATAATAAAATTATTTATGTTTTATTCATATACATAATCATGTAAAAAATAAGTCCTCCATGGGAATCACTTGAATAAATGTCTTACGTGGCGGTATTTTACCAATACTTTTACTGCTTAACGACTAATTTTAATGTTTTCACTGATTCTCAATACGTTCTGACAATGGAAAACATTTTAGCACAGAAATCTTTATAGACGCAAATAAGATCATTTTTTTTTCAACAAATAATTATAAAGACAAAAGATAAAGAGGAAAAACAATAATTTTATATTGTATATAATTACAGTTTAATAATTCATATAACTAGAAGTTTGAAGAGCCACAACCGTCTTTGCAAAGAGCCTTAATTTGCCCACCCTTGAGTCAGGCTATCTCAATCCTATATCAATTTGTAAGACATTTCAAAAAATAACTCCGTATAAAATTTAATAAAATTTCTTAGCATTTGTTTAAGTAAATTTAAATAGCTTGCTTATAGAGATTGTTTCCCTTATAATAATATTATTGTAATTTCACAGGCATCTCGCCGACGAATTGAAAGTTCGTCTTGGAGACTGGGACGTACATCGAGACGACGAATTCTATCCTTACGTCGAGAAATTCGTAGCTGAGGTTGTTGTGCACCCGGATTTCTATCCTGGAAACCTTCAAAATGATTTGGCTCTGCTGAGACTGGAATCTCCTGTGGACCCTTCACTGCCTCACATATCGCCAGCTTGCTTGCCAGAATTGAATGAGAGATTTGACAACCTCCGATGCTGGGTCACCGGATGGGGAAAGAATGCTTTCGGTAAGAATTTCATTCTAGAATTTTATTCTAGAGTTTTCATTACCGTAAAATCCGGCGTATAACGAGCACCTATACTTTTTAAGCTGCAATTTTTAATTTTTTGGTACATTCGTTGTATCACGCGCAGCCTCATTTTTACCAAGAAATCTCAAATGTCTGTGCACAACTCTCTTATGTGTTTTGAAGTCCTCTTCATTCGAAATACTATTCCAAGCTTAGAAAAAATAGCATACTTCTAAAATTACAACCTGTTAAGTTCATAAGGAATGTCATTTCTTTTAAATAAAAAGTATTCAGATATTTGCTGAAGTCTAATTGTTTCCTCTATGCTAATTTTTTATTTTTAAAGTTTCTCTTTTTATACCCGGCGTATAGCACGCTCCCGTAAATTTCAACCTATTTTTTGCGCGTTATACGTCGGATTTTACGGTGTTCGTAATGTTTTCTATTCATAGAGATGAAGGAGGGGGGCTGAGTTAAAATGAACTTGAATAAGATGTATTATACAGTATCTCCATTTTATTACATAAAATATGGATTTTGTTTCTTCTTCAGTACCGTCTTTTCTTAAATACGACACCAATTTTCTTTCCTTCAAAAATGTGTTACTTTATCAGAACATGCACTAAAATTGTCGATAAATATTAGGGAATTCCCACGAATTCTTGATTGTCAGGATATTTCAAGTTTATATGAGACTCGACAATTTTCAGTTTTCTTCTATTCTATATTCATCGGTTAGGCTTTAATCACAAATATATAAAATATTGAACTGGATTTTCTATGCAAAGTAGCATGCAATCACAACCTACATTAAACAGCTACAGTGAATATTCGAGCATTTAAACATAAGATTGAAATAAAATTGTCTGGGAATAACGCAAATAATTTGGAATAAAATTTATAATTAAAAATGCGTTACAAGTTGTTCTATATCTTCATTTCCAAAGTCTTAACTCTGTGTAATAATCTTGCGTCCTAGAAACAAGTATCAAGAAAAGTAAATAGTTCCTTCTAAATCCGATAAGTAAGGAATGAGAACACACGCAAATACTGAATTCTTTCTGAGAAAGCCATGTAGTAGATAATCCCCTAATCGACTGAGAAAAATAAATCCCCCAAAATAATTCTATTGAATATGATAAATTACTTAGATTATTTACGAAGAAAGAAAGGTTTGATCTAAGTAGTAAACTTTAATATGGAGTGTTTACTAACGCGGTATTTAAGCAGCGCGAGGGCCATTGGTGACGGACCTCACAATCTTGGTCCTCGGACAAGCGACGAGAATGAATCCTGAGCTGGTAAACTCTTCTAACGCCCATACCACTCCAGCGGAAGGACTCTGGGTCACTACAGAATGAGGCATTAGGACTTGAATTCAAATATTTAAGAAATTGTAGGTATAAATATTTCTTTTGCAAACAAGGAATGGAAAATACAGGCTCCCACTATTCTAACTTTCTAGCTAACGTGAGAATTTTAAGCCTCGTCCGATTTAACGTGTATAGCCTCCTCTACATAACAGGTCTTCCCCCGCATAAAGACCCGAAATCACGATTCGAAAATGCCGTGCACGAGTCCTTGACATGAAAACTAGACTACCAATGTCATCTCTTAATAAGCTATGTAATTAAATACTCTCAAGCTAATCTTGTAATTCAGACATCACGCGACACGGGAGTTGACGTTCCAAACATCTATTTCACACAAAGCAAGGGTTTCAATATTCCGATAGTCTCGAATTGTTAAGTTTTCGATTAGGAAAAGTAAGAAATATTTACATTTTTTTTAAAATTGTATTTTTATGTTTTTGATAGAAAAAAATGAAGTATAAAGGATATATATATATATATCAGCTTTATGCGCCTTGTGTTTTTTTCCGACTGTATTTTTTAAGTTTCACCTGATGTATTCAATCCTCAGACGCTAACATTTTTATTTAGGTGAGCAAGGTGAATACCAGAGTGTTCTAAAAGAAGTGGATGTTCCCATGTTGAGTCATCGAGATTGTGAGCACAGACTCAAGCAAACAAGACTAGGCAGAAGTTATGAGTTACATCCCGGATTCTTATGCGCTGGCGGGGAACCAGGAAAAGATGCTTGCACGGTGAGAAAGCAATTTTTGCCACCTCTTTTCAATAACAAATTCGTACAAAACAGCTCCCATCAATAACAATGGCAAGAAGAACATTGAGATGGATGCATTCATGATAGGTTTAGATGGATATACTACGCGTTGTTACTAAATAAAACAATTTTTAATTATAAGATGTTTGAAATGTATAGTAGGAATTTAAACCCAAATACTGAACACGTTGCACGAATTTCTTCTTTCTTATAACCGAACATTGGTCGGTTGCTGGTGAAGTTGGAGATACCGAATAAAGAGTGATTGTAGTAAAATCAACACTTTTATTTTGCTTTCAATTTACTATCGGAGGGTTATTTAAATCAAGGGTACAATCAACTTAATTACTAATCTAAATATCTAATATAAATAATTAAATCACTTATCTTTCACTAAGATCCGACATAATGGTACTCGTCCTGGCTTGATGAGTCAACTTGTTCAGCTAGATATTGGATCCTCTTTCTGAAACTCCGTGGACATCTATTATTAACTCTAATAATCTAAATTCTGTAGCAGCCTAACGACTATCGACTGTCTCTTTCACTTCACTAGGGTTTAAATAGCAACTCTCATTTACATAAATCCCAGTTCTTCTACGGGAAGCGATTTTATAAACATACAACAGTTGAGAAATATTTTCCCCCAGAGGATTAATGAAAGGCGCGGTTGGGACCCGTTACATATTTTCGAAATTTTATATTACTAGGGATTATCAAGGGGAAAAAATGTTACACTTATTCAATTTTATTAAAATAAAAGATTATTTGACGTCTATAGTAAGTTTTTCAAAGAGAAAAACCAAAAAAAGTTTTAGTTTCTTTTAAAAGAAACTGGTCTTTTTCATATCCTACTATTAGTTCACATCTCTCCCTATAAATATTTATTCATACATATATATCTTGTTAAAATTTTCAATCGTTAATAAAATACTTATTATTCATTCACTCAAGTTCAAATACATTTTTTAAACTTGGAGGGGATGACACTTGATGTTAATACAGTTTTTTCAAATATTAATTCTTTAATTTAATTGTACTAATTAATTATAGTTTAAGAGAAAAATTTCAGTCGATATTATTACTCTAGATGGCAGCACCATTGGATAAACATCTTTTGTTAAATTGGTGATGAATATAATAACCTAAATAATCATATGCTGGTTGGACGTCAGCATTTCTTTTACACTGGTTTTAAGATAAATTCTTACCTTTATACTCAGCCTTTATTAAAAAATGCAACTACAAATTTAATGTGGTTAAAAAGTTTTTAATGTTAATTTAAAAGATGTTTTGCCACCTAATATTATGATTCTGTCATATGTATATACATATTTATATTAATTGTAATTATTTAATAAAAAGTAACTAAAATAAAATGTTCTTTTTAGGCTTAAGTAGGAATTGACTTTAAAAAATCTTTTTTACATTATTTTAAGTTAACGAATAATTACTTTAATATTTCAATATAAGAGCATATTTATTCACTTGAAGTTGTTTACACCTAATATATGAAATAGGACTTAGCTTCTGCGCACTCTCTCGGTTAGAAAATTGTTTTGATATAAATTTTGTGTTACTACTCCATTATACTATAAAATGAATCTTATTTAACAATCATTTTTGTTTAAATAACTCCATTTTCCCCGTATGAAATATACTCCATGAGTCATCTCTTACGTTGTTATGCTAAACTATATTTGTTAAAGGAAAAAAATGGAGAATTTAATAAAATATGTCTGAAATTTTAAAATGCGTACAATGCGATGAAGAAATGCAGGAATTTATTTCAATACTGGAATTTTCCTTTTTCTGTTTGAAAATGTTTTGCAGATTTGGGTTAAAATTAATTAAAATGTCAAAGTTACGATTAGTGTTAAGTATTTATCTTTTTACAGTTCAAATTTTAAGCTATAATAAGAAATAATGAAATTATGGAGTACGAGTGTTCAATTTAACTAGCTTTCAAACTGTTTTAATACTTCTCAAGTTTTATCCTGAAGTACTGGATCATGCGGGCCAAGTTTTTATTAAAAAAAATTTTCTGTTATAAGCTATTATTTTTTTTCAATATTGGATATTATTACTGGAAATGGTCTAAATTCATGAAGGTCCCGTGATAAATGTAAACTGACATTGGACTTGTACTTGTTCTAAAAAATTCTTCTTCTTCTTGTAAAAAAATTAGGTACAATTTCAAATTTAATAAGGGGGTAAAAATATTCAAGTAAAAAGAGATTCTTCAAAAAGTGTTTTTCAAATTTAAAACACACACACACATATATATACATAATAAGTGTATTTTTAAATCAAGTACATAAAGCTTACCTATGTGTGTTACTTGTGTCGACAAATATATACTTTTTGAAAGAAAGTTTCTTCAAAAACCAAAAGTTGGCAACAGCCAAGCATATGAACTTATTGGCTGAAACATGTGATTGTATTATCATGTGTCTATGCCGTAAAATGACTTTATTAAATGATTGATTGGAAATACTTGATTACAGTTATCGTGTGATAATGACGTAAAATGAATTTATGAATTGATTGGCTATAGACACGGGGCTGTAGTTATCATGTGACTATGACGTCATATGATTTTAGCCCTTTGTTTAATAGACTTTGATCAGGTTTTTAACATTAGATGTTTTCAAAAATTTGAGTGCTTTATTTTTTCATGGTCATGTTTTGATTTGTTTTCATTTTAAAAACTTTTTAGGGTGACGGAGGAAGTCCTTTGGTATGCGATCACGGAGGCACCTGGAAAGTAGCTGGATTAGTATCCTGGGGAATTGGATGCGGTCAGCCCGGAGTTCCCGGAATTTACGTCAACATGGCCAAATACAGAAGCTGGATAGAAACCATCATTTACAGATATGGTTAATTGCACCTATCTATCTCATAAACTTTTCTAACATTCCGAAACCTTACTCATTATATTGTGATCAAATTTTATTGTTATATTGTCTGCAGGTAGACAATTTTTTTTTATTATGTTATTAACTGCAAATGTGTGACAAAACGTCCATTGCAATATGTTATTTTTTAACTGTTTGTGATACATGTTATTAGAATAGTACAGTAGTTAGGAATTTTCGTGCTAGAAATAAGAAAATAAATATAAATAATAGATGTTATTTCTAAAAAAAATCTCTGTTCATGTAAATTGTGAAGGAATTATAGACTCCTGTTTTGAATGTTCGAAGGATTTGAAAGAAAATAACCCTAAAAATAATGAATATTCTAATTTTTTCAATGCAACAAGTTTTTATGCGTCTGATTCCAGACTGCTATAGTCGAGAAAGAGAGCAATGGATATTTTGTCACTAAAATTCATGTATGAGAATGAAAATATAAATCAATGTGTTGTCTGTAACAAGAAAAATGAATGTATACCAAATTGGTAACAAAATTCATCTTTGAGTTATCGCACATCAATTTATTTTCTTGTTGCAGATAGCACGGGAAATGTTAAGAATTCGCATTTGAGATTACTAGTTTATTTTACGGTTATGTCCCTTTTTTTCAAATGCTGCGTTTCTTTTCTTTGTTTTTATTTATTTAATCGAAAAACTATGAATGTAAAATTCTAAAAGTGAGAAAAATAAAGCTTTATGTTTGCTAAGTTTTAGTCACTATCATTTTTTTAAAAATTAGAATTCCTTTGCTGACGTACATTCACTCACACACAAGAGGTAATGTCATGTAAAAACTATTCTGTCTTGTTAAAATCAACCCGATCTCATACGTGAACAAACAAAGTTGTAAAGTACACATTTTTTCAAATTCCTTTTTATATTATTCAACCAAATGATAAGACAAAAATCACTTAGATATTCATGATTTTACTAGCAAACAATTTGCATAGCTTTAAGATTTGTGACACACTCTTTTACAAATGCACATTGTGTGTTAAAATCAGCAATTGATGCGCCTACAACAATGCATGTTTGAATACATCCATTTAAAAAGTGATAAAAATTAGTAATTTTATCCTGTGATACATTGTGCCAGATATTCATTAACTATGGCACGCAGGTAAAAACATTTTTAATTTTCTACCTCAAGGCTGTCAAACTCAAAGGATGACTTGGGCCAAATAAACAAGGCTTAAGGAGGACCGCAAAGAAAATCAAGATTCACAGAAACCCGGGTTTATTTCGAATAATGTATTATAATAAATATATATATATATATATAATAGCAAGATAAATTTAATATTTACGTCCTTACATTTGGCATCTCTTCTCTGCTACTATATTTCCTATTTCAGGAGAAATTTTGATATTTTATTATATATTATTGTGTGCCAATATACTGGCCGGGACGCATGTGACCCCCTGGCCATGAGTTTGACACCCCTGCTCTACCTCATACCAACAATATTAACTTTTTAAACTTAAATAAATATGAAGCTAATATTAATACTAAAAATCGATAACAATTCATATAATCCTCATTTACTTTTGAATAGGCATTGAATAGGCGTTCCTTTTCGGCATCTGGACTGTAAAATAGTCCTCAATCCTATATCGTGTGAGTCTATGATGCTGGGATGGCGAAAGTGGTGTTTTCCATTCTGCTGAGTGGCATGATGGCGATTGGTTGATCGATGGAATCCGGGAGGCGTGGCTATGATGCTTCATCTGGGTGGAAAATTTTTTGAGTTTTTTGGCTTAGCTGAGAGTTTAGAGGCTGCTCTCTGATTGGATGCTGGGTACAGTGAACAGTGACTCCAATTGGCTGCTCTGCTCATTTACTTTTAATTCCCGTGCAATGACTTTGTTTATTCACCCTTCGGTTATCTTACACTTCTGGACAAGCCCCGCCCTATATATTTTATAGTATTTTCTCAGGCCGCATAGGTAGCCAGTGAGAGTCGACTTCCTCACTGGCCACTATCTTATCCGAGGGCAGTCACTCAGCTCTCTCCTATGAATCAAAATTAAACTCCTTGGATCGAATTTTTTCCAAACGATTGGCTCAACCAATCAGAATGCAGAAACATCCAGCATAACAAATCCACATTCGTCTCCATATCTATATTTTCCAGATGTGGGATTGACGGTCGCAAGCGGCCAAATGTAATACGTATTAAAAAATTGTTGTGTAAAGTATTCATTCGAAATTAAACTAAAAATTTATCAGATGTAAGCCAAACAAATATATCCATACAATATAAGTAAATAAAATAATGAATAACATTAAAAGATGTATCCTAACAATAACACTGAAATTGATTTTCCAAGAACAACAAAAAGAAACGTTGCATAAATATTGGAAAATAACAGTTAAATGAAGTTATTTTTTCATAACTACTAGAAATTTCTATATAATTAAATATATTCAATGTCTCGAATATACTAAGAAATAATTTTGCTTACAAAGAACGAATAAATGTATTTCAGCTCATCTGCTATAAAATACATTTCAAACTTAAAAATAATGTATATTTGAAATAAAAGCAACAACGGAGCCCGAGATTTTTGTGTTTGACATTCCACTAACGTTTCTGGTTACGTAAATTTGTTTAAAATAATGATGGACTATACGAAGTAACAAAACAAAGTACGAGAGTGTATGGAAAAAAAATTAGCGCACCAAGAAAGAGTTGTCAAAATGAAACGAAATTTTACATACGCGATGACTACTTTGATAAAAGTAAATGATTAGAAAATCAAAGAAAAAGGATCATTTATTTCAGAGAAAAAGGCAAAAGAACGGAGGATTAAATACCCTGTTGAACTACCTTCAGCGCTAATGCACGATGCGATATGATCGGGCATTGAGGCATGCAAGTTCTGTATGATGTCTTGAGACATTTCGTTCCATATTTGCTGTAACCTTTCCTCTAGTTCGTTCAAACTCGTGGGATGTCCAACTTACCGTACCAAATGATACCAGATATGCTCGATTGGAGACAAATATGGGGATCGGGCAGGCCAAGGAAGGATAGTAACAGTGCACAAATAATCTTGTGACACCTTTGCCGTGCGAGCCCGGGCATTGTCTTGTTGAAAAATGGCTCCTGGGAGCCGTTGCATGAGTGGCAAAACATGTGGCTGCAGGACGTTATGGACATATTGCTGGGCTGTCATCGTGCCGCCGATCAAAAAAAGGGGGTGAACGTGTATTGTGCGCAATGGCACCCCATACGCTCCACCAGCTGTGGGAGCGGTGTGTCGCTGTAAAGCAAAGGCAGCATTAAAGCGTTCACCACACACGAACACGATTGTCATCACTGCTAAGATTGAATCTGGATTCGTCACTAAAGACGATCTGGTTCCATTCCACTGCAATCCAGTTTCCTCGTAAGCGGCACCACTTCAAACGGAGGCGGCGATGGATGGGCGTCAAGGGCAGTGCACATAATTAACGCCGCGATCCCAAATGTCCTTCAGTCAGGCGCCTTCGTACGGTTCGAGAAGACACAGGGCTCCCTACTGAAGGTGCTACATGTGCCTGGAAGGCGGCCGATGAAGCAGTTGGCTGTACGCGTGCATTTCTTACGAAATGGCGGTCTTCTAGATGACTGGTCTGTTAAGGGTTTCCTGAGCCTGGTCTTTGTGTAAATGACATCTCTCAGATCCCCTGGTCCCAACACCTCCTCACAACACAATCAGAGCGGTCTAATTGACGAGCTACTCGCCTAGCTGACCACCCAACTTCCATCATGCCGATGATTCTCCCCCTCTCAAACTGCGACAGCTGCTCATATTGTCTTCCAAAACGGCTTAATGGCATGTCTACCTCAGTTTTTGCTTTATAAACGATTCTGCACACTCAAACAAGCTTGGTTACCTGTTTTATACTTCACGGAGAACGACGTTAAACGCCCTCTACCAGCTATGTGTAATGCGCATTCACGCTGCATTTCTAATCATTTGCATATCTCCCCGACATGTACCTTCATGCCAAGTTTCGTTACGATCCCGCAATTATTTCTTGGTGCGCTAATTTTTTGTTCATGAGTATATATATATATATATATATATATATATATATATATATATATATATATATATATATATATATTTGCGTCCCTAAGTCTGCAAATTAGATTGACACCGCTTTCCGCGCACATTAAGGTCGTCCGGCATTACTCGATATGAGAAACACACACACACACACACACAAGTAATATAAAAAAAATTTTTAAGGCAATTCCTACTTAGATCAACAAAGAAAGATTTTATTTCAGCTACTATTTATTAAATAGTTACAATTAATATAAATATGTATATATATATGACAGAATCTCAACATTAAGTGCTAATTAGTTTATATCAAATATCATTAAAGTATCGTATTGTCATCCAAAACAATCGTGTACATAAAATTTCAGTTCAACTGAATGCTTTAAAACGTGAGAAGAAAAATCTTTTCAAGTTTCGACCCAAGTCGCTAAAAATGAAACCAAAGTGGCTGTATCTGTATTTCCTTAAATATTTAGTTTTAGTCAATTAATTTTAATTAATTATAATTAAATTATCCTATCCTTACACAAAACAATAGTGTAAGAAAATTTCAGTTCAAATGAGTTTTTTAAAATGTGAGAACAAAACCTTTTCAAGTTTTGACACAAGTCGTCAATATGGTCGTTAAGTTGTCAAAAGAGATGCCAACGTGGCTGTATTTGTAATTCCTTGAATAATTAGTTTTAATCAATTAATTTTTATTAATTAGAATTATCTTACTCTATTGTCATCCAAAATAATCATGTATGTAAAATTTCAGCTCAATAGAGTGATTTAAAATGTATTTTATTAACGATTGAAAATTCAACCAAGATAAATATATAGAGAGTGAGAGCTAATAGTAGGAATTGAAAAAGTTAACGGAGCTTCTAAAATCCAATTTCAGATTCTCTTTCCCTCCCCGAAACACACTCGGGACTGAATTTCGGTGCCCTAGCGCCGAAATTCAGAGGGAATGAAAATCTGTAAGCGAGACTTGAACACAAAGCCATTCCACCTAATTTCTGCAATATTCTACAAATTTATGTGAGTTTCTGAAATCTGATTTCAGATTCTCGTTTCCCATCCCTAGACTTAACCGAGGACTACTTTCGGCTGTTTAAAATATGGTCCTCCGACATTATCAGGCACATATAAGGAAATTTAGTGAACCAATTCGAAAATCGGATTCCACGCCCCGAAATACGTCAGGCATTCACTTTTCGTATACTTTCGTCAACAAAATCCACTTCTAGCGACACGCGCGCATTGCTACATTTAGCGAATTTTAACGTTTTCCGAATTCTTAATATTTCCGGAAAGAAAAAAATATTATGGTGTCATTAACTGAAATAAAAACTGTCCTATATTTTAAGCTGGACGAAATGACGCACAATATGCCAAATTATATAAAGATCAGTCGAGTAGTTTCTGAGTCCTTCGCGGACAAACATCGTGACTCGGAATTTTGATATAGAAAGATATATAAGAGTTCCATCATCCACTCATTCCGAATGCAGGAGGGTTGATACACGATAAATCAAAGTTGTAACGTAGCCGTTGTGTGGAAATTAGAAGAGGACAGCCTTAGCATCCGATATAGTGGTTAGTGACGCTGACAACTGTGCCGTAGGGCCTAGCTTCGAATCCCGGGGAAGGCATGGATGTTTGCAAATGTGTAGTGCCTTCGCGGTATGGGGGTACTCTAAAAAGCCGTCGAGTCGCAAGTCCTCTGGTGAGGTTGGTGGAAGGGGAAGAGAAGTGGAAGGCCCTTGAATACCTCCAGTGTGTTCTCTCCAAAAACCGAGCAAAATCGTACTATCACCTTCATAGTGCTCAAAGCTAAGGCTAATGACAGGCGTAAAAATCTAGCCCTTAGCCTCGATGAATTTCGTGGACCTTGATCTGATGTTACAGTCGATCAGGTGGCATAAGCAACAACAGGATATCGTACTAATTGTCAGATCATCATTAAGTTAGTAGGTTCTTCCCATTACTTTTAAAAATTATTCTAATGGGCATTTTAAAAAAACTACATACATCACATCTATTTTTATTATATGTGAATTTGTTTATAATATTCAATACATTTTACTACTGGACAATGGAACAAGGTATCATGCATTTAAAATAAAATAAGGGTTCTCTGCGACCGGTCGGGATACATGCTTCAATTTGCATCTCCTACGATTGGAATTAACTAAAAGAGAGAGTAATCAAGTTACGTTTGTGATTAGTATGTTTTAATCGCGCATTTCAACCAAAACTTGAAGTAGCACTCTGACCGGAACATTCATTTTTTTGCCGCACTGAGGAACATCCGTCTGACAGATGGATACGTAAATGTTTTTGAATTTTATTACGAAATTTATTTTGAATTTTACTCATGAAATTGAGTACGACTCAAATAAGATGTGTGAGGTTAAATCAAGCACAACAATATATTTTTATCACTAGAATTGTGACTAGTATTTTTACAAAGACTGATGTAAAAGTATTCCTTCTACTCATTCATTCATATTAATGTAAAAGTAATTAAAAATAATAATACCAAACACGAAAGAAATATAGGAATATCCGTCCGATAGACGGTGATAGATAAGAAATATAGCACATATCATGAGTTGAAAAAATTCGCCATGTCCCACCACGTGATCCTCTCACTGGGTAGAGTAAAACTGAAAATTTCAAGACAACCCACCCCAAAAATCACACCACAGCGTTATCTACAAGCATCAAAGCAAATCATCCCCGTCTAAGAGACGGATGCGCCGGTCAGAGAGTTAAATTTACATTTCAAGCTTGTTTCTCATCAACATTTACTACTGGTAAGTGCTAATTAAAGAAAACTTCTAATTCATAAATTTTGCTTTTGTGAAAACCATTGGCTTATTATATTCTCTATACTTTGTTCCCGTGAACTTAAATTACCAAATGAGTACAAGATGCATGGGTCGAACGGTGTACGAAGTGCTTGTTTCCTTACGGAAACCTAAACTCCTAATTGGGGGATTTGGAGTTACTGGAAATCCAGTGTATAACACACCCTTTCAATACAAAAGATTGAAACTTAAGGGTGTGCGTTAAATGCTGGGTATAGAAATGATGGCTTTAAAAATAAAAAAAATCTATGAGCATAAAAAGTTAGACTTTTATATAGATCGGAATACTATTTATTTGCATTAAATGGCTTTCTTAATACACAAAAAGTTGTAGTTCTAGAAGTATACTATTTTTTCTAAAGTTTCGAATAATACCTCGAATTAAAACTTCAAAATATAAGAGTATTGTGCATGTACATTTCCGGCGTCCTACTCCTATACAGCGAACATACCTAAAAATAAAGAATTGCAACCTAAAAGTATAGGTGAGCGCTGTACGTCTGATTTTATGGTACTTTAGTTCAGTTTAACCTTAGCTCTTTGCTGCATTTAAAAGATACTGATAAGATTAAAATTAAACTTTAAGAAAAATAAATGAGAATTCAAAAGAAAAATATCGTTTTCTTGAGGGAGAAAAAATAAACGTGAAAAAACTTTTTATTAAAAATATGGATGGATGTATTTTTATACTGTGAATCTATTTTAAAAGTGTATTGAGTGATTCTGAGACAGTTATGGTTAGGCTCAATAAGCTGCACTGCAAATGACTGATGATATCTTCTCAGTGCAGCTGGGCTGTGTAGCGGCAGCTCTCAATCCCCCTATGTTTAATTGAGAGATAGCCTGACAGACAGCAAACTCCATCAATATTTGAAGAATTAGCCAAAAGTTATGGACAGTACTGGTCAAGATATTTTTATCCAAATTAGTTTGGCTTAGACAGAGGAAACAAGTATGTTTCGGTGGATTCCATCACATGTGGGTGTACCACTGGGAACGAAACTGCTGATGAGCTGGCTGGTAGGGGATGTGATCTCCCCTAACCCCAGTTCCACTATCTTAACCCATTCAGAAATTCATTCCTTCCAAAAAATAAAATGAATTTGACTTGGCGAAACCCTTCTGCTCACCACTGGTACGCAGCTAAGAGTCTAGCCTATCTATACAGTGCAGGAGTTCCAGAGCTCATCAGACGGCCATGGTGTGCTTTGTAGCGGTCACTTGCGTAGTATGACTTTTGTGCAGGGGGTACAGTCTTTCTTTGCCTGTCCCCTGCTCTCCTGCTCATCTTCTGGACTGCAGGGGCATTTCCTCGACAGTTGTGTGAAGAGTAAGACCTGTTGTGTGATACTACACTGGTGTGCAAACCTTTAAGCAAGAGGTGGGGCTTATTGCCATAACTTCACGAAAAACATCTGAGAGACATGATATTCAGAAATGAGGAGAGTATTATGTACGTAAGGATGACGAAAGCATCGGCTCTGAAAAAAGGAATGCAATGGCTACGGTATGGAATCAAACGAAAACAAGCTTTTTAATGAACGCATAGTATCGTGACTCATGATTGTCCATCCAACAGGAAGAACAACAAAGGTGATGTTCCTTTAATATGGTATATGCCCTCCTCACCGCAATGGTTGCTTCTACACCGTCTCCGCATACTCAGAGCCAGGTGGTGCAACATTTCTTGCAGGTAGGAGTGCCCATTCGTCAATCAGCATCTGTTTGAGTTTCGCTGGGTAGCCTCCGGATGATGTAAGCGTGCTGCAAAAACGTTCTCCCAAAGCATCCCACGGATGTTCGATGGGATTTAAATCTGGGAAGCACGCCGGCCAATCCATCTTCGATGCGATATCTTCACTTTCCAGCAGCTCTTGAACAACAAGAGTCCTCGATGTGGCCAGGCATTGTCATCCATAAAAATGTAAGTGTCTGGGCCAACGACACCTCGCAACAGACGCACATGGGAAAGAAGTACCTCACTCACAAAAGCGATCCCCGGTTACAGACCATAGCGTCGAAAATGTGGAGCTCAGTTCACCCGTTCAACATAATGCCTCCAGACAAGTGACTCTCTAGGGATCACCGTAACGGTAAGTGTCTTTCCTTGATGTTACTGGAATAAAAACAGGGGTCTCGATCTCTTCTTCAAAAATCAAAACGGCAGTCAAGAATCGCTTCTGGTACTGAACCGACTCCTCATCCGTAAAGAGGACACGA
>BMAU01005445.1:0-59283 GCA_019973935.1 Trichonephila clavipes
CTATCTATACAGTGCAGGAGTTCCAGGGTTCATCAGACGGCCTTGGCGCACTCCTTTAGGAAGTGGTCACCTGCGTAGTATAACTTTTGTGCAGGGGGTAACTTTTTGTGCAGATTTACCTGTCCCTCGCTCTCTCCTTGCTTCTCCTGCTCATCTTCTGGACTTCTGGGGCATTTCCTTGCGACATTTGTGTGAAGAGCAAGACCTGGTGCGTGACACTATTACGCGGAAAGGTCAAATGGACTTGGTGTAGGCTTTCCTGCTCCAAGGGGATTGGAAACAACAACAACATATGTATACGTTACCGTTAAAGAGTATAATTCAGTTATTTCATAGAATAACTAGGTATGTCATAAAATCACTAGACAAATCAGTTAAAAGTATAAAATAGATGAACAATTTCATTCTTTACCTAGTTATTCTATGAAATAACTAGTTATTTCATAAAATAACTGATGGTAGACCGTTAAAATGAGAAATAAACAATTTCAAAGATGTTTTATAAATTAATTGATCATAAATGGCTAAAATTTCTCGAAAAATGTATTTTGTCCCTTTCGGAAGAATGATTAATAAATAATAAGGGAAAGCAGAGATGATATAATTTATTATATTGCTAATAGTTGCACAGAAAACTGGAAAAAAGAATTGTGTGTGTTGCAAAAATAGATTATATTTAAATATTATCACAAAAATACAAGCTAGGAAGAAAAACTGTAGCTTCATAAAAACATTTGTAAACTTTTTTAAAACAAAAATGTAAGCGAATATTAAAATTTATCTTTATTTTTACTTTTCATTATGTATTAGGGGGACCGGAAAATTATGTCCTTTTATTACAGTTAATTCGAATAAATAAATTTCTTACAAGTTTTTATTTTTAGTCAATGATGTAATCACCCTCGTTGGCAACAACCTTTTGCCATCTAGTGTGCCAATTTTCAATGCCGAATCGATAAAAATCAATTGGTTTTTCAGGAAAATATCTGGAGATCGCATTTTGTCATATCATCCAAATTTTAAAATTTTTGTTTGTTAAGAATGTTGCACTGAACGGAATAAATAAAAATCCGTTGGCGCAATGTCAGGCGAGTATGGTGGGTGAGGCAATACCTCGCACCCCAATCTATTAATCTTTTCCAGCATTTTTCTTGCGCAGTGCGGTCTTGCATTATCATGTTGTAAAATAACGCCTTTTCTATTGATAATCGCTGGATACTTTTCAATTAATGATTCATTTTAGTCGATCTAACTGTTCACAATAAAGGTCTGCATTAACAGTTTCTCCAGGTTTAACCATTTTCAAAATGGACGATTCCATGAATACCCCACCAAACACACAAAGTGCCTTTTTTGGATATAAACCTGGTTTAGCAGTTCTTCGTGGTGGTTCTTTCAGAGAGAGCCACTGTCTTTTGCGTTTTTGATTATTATACAGGACCCGTTTTTCATCCGCAGTGATCAAGCGATCAAAAAATGTTCTGTATTGTACCATTGAAGCAATAAGTTGCATGTCGTAGATCGGTTAGCTCTGTTTTCTTCAGACAGATTAGGCGGAACCCAAACACCTGCTCTGTTTGTTTTACCAATCAGTTGCAAAATGTTCTTGGATGGTCGACTAAGGTTGGTTAAGAGCATTTGACAGTCCCTCGATTGTCTGATACGCATTTTCTTCCACTTGCGCCCTTAATAACGTCATTGTCTAAAGCTATTGGTCTTCCTGATTGATGTGAGTCGAAAAGATCGAAATTACCGGATCTGAACTTTGAAAACCACCTTTGGCATTTACGAACAAGGCACTTGGGTAAACATCGCAAATGTTTTTGGTAGCAACTGTTGCATTACTACCCTTGTGAAACTCCAAAAGTATGCAATAGTGGATATGAATCTCTTCTGGTATTTCACTCAAAATGGGGACAGAAAATTTAAGGTTTAGGTTTTCACAACTAAACAAGTCACTTTAACTTTGAAATGTCTCTGGCACGACTTTCAATTACGTAATGAACTCATTAACGGTAAAAGCAGCATTGACATGCGCAAAAACGACCTTACTTCGGTCCCCTTAATATTGGAACAAGGATTGCTGCGATGACACTTTGGATTGGATTGCTTATTATTTTGAAACAAGCACACTGTGCTTAGTATTACACATTTTTTACAACGGATCCAAGCATTGTGTCAATATTTGGAACTTCTGCAATGGAAATTAATTCTCACTGACATACACTGAAATAATGTTTAGAGTACAATTGTTTTATATTCCGCCTAATCGGAAAAATTATTTCCAAATGTGCTAGAACCGGTTCAAAAAGAACATTCGAGTGTTGTATTTCATACTTTAACAATCAAGTAATCGTAATCTATAGAATATCTAGTTAAATCGTAGAATTCAATAAGTTTGCATTTTCTAACTGACTGATCTAGTTATTTCAGGAAATACCTAGTTATTCTATAGAATAGCGGATTTCACGCTTTAACGGTAACATATATAATTTATCGCCACCATTCTCCATATTCGTGCATTGTAGGCGCATGGAAAATCATTGTATTAATTTTTAGCACTCTTATTGAGAATCTGTGAATCAGTTCTCTCTCTCACAGAAGACTTATCAAAATGAATTCCTTATTAAAGTGAATGACTATGAAATTTTGAGATGCACAAAGGGTAGGAGGCTTATGTTACTGTGAATACTGTGAGTAATGTGAAAAAGTTTATATTATGAGTTACTCAGGTTATATGGCAATGTATATGGCAAGCGAGACTATACACAGCTTTTTGCTATATTCTTAAATAAAGTTGTAAACATGTGTAGAAAGTTGTTATTATATATGGTTATATTGGAAGAATCAATCCAAATATAATGTGCAGAAAGAAAGAAAAAGGATTCTTACCTTCCGTTTTGTTTTTCTTTTTGTTAGATATGTTTGCTCTTGTGTTATTGAAAACAAATATGTATTTGTTAGAGCAGGGCTACTTCTCCACTTAGGCACGTGTCTAGGGGAACAAGGTCTAGACGTACCTAAATAAAATTATTTAAACGTGAGCTACAGCGCAGCTGGCGCTTTTACCCAATAGATTGGATGAAAAACCATGAAAGAGAAATTATACACATTAAGAGGGTTCCCGCACAATTGGGGAGGTTTGGCGTAACCCAAGCCGAATGGTCTATCGAGGCAGAACGCCGGCAGGTTCGAGGAGAGGAAGCGGCAGGAAGGAAACGGCATTACCGAGGCAATTAATCAGCAAGGATTACAGTTCACCCCTTTTGACCTAGTATTTGATACGGCGCAGAAGCTGACTGTGTTGTTTTTGTGTATATAAGATGTTTTTGTTGTGTTATGGGGGAGGATTTCTCTACTTCGTTGAAGAGTAAGCATAGTTAATTTTAGGGTGTAGATAAGTGGACAGTGTTTGTGCTCTCTAATAATTGGATTAACATGAGATTTAATAGATTTAAAAGCATTTTTAGATATTTAAGTGATGTAATTAGAAATTGGCACTGTTACACTTGTTGGTAAACTAACCCAAATTTTGGCAAAGCAAGCGGTGAAATTTTGTGTCGAGGAGGCATGAAGACGAAAGCAGTTTCTTAAAATTGGCTTTTAATAATCAATGATAAAGTCAATGTGCTCGTTACTGGAGCGATAAAAAAACAATAAGTTCAAAAATCAACATTACCAGACATCCGATTCGAACCGTCTTCTTACAGTCTAATATTGTAAAATGAATTTATAATCTGAAAATGGTCATGCAACATACAGTTGCATTGCCAACCAGCCGCTCTCTCCCTCTAAGAGTTAAAACACTCACACATTTCTTATATTTCTTTTGCTCCTCCCCTCCTGAAAAACTAACACGGCCGAGTTTAAATAGTCGCTCGATTTGCATTGCAGTTGCTACCAACCACAAATCACGAAACTTGCAAAAAGATCGGGTTCGAATCGGTGTGTTTACTTTCATTGAGATCATGGAACGGGATTGGAAAAACAACACAAGGAGATCATAAAAATTTGGATCCGAAAAATATTTCGAATGGTTTTACTTTTTAAATGTCTAACAATCGGCCCCCTTTTTCCAATTTCGTACCATTATCTCTTACAAATCAGTAAATTAATTTTAATCTATAACATATGTTACACAATTTAACAGAAAAAAATACATTTTATTCACAATCTTTATTGTAATAAACAAACTAATATTTTAATCTTAAAGAAACAAAGTCTCTTATTCTCTAAAAAAAAATAATTTTCTACAAAATTCCAACAATTTTTCCTTTACCATGGGTTTGGTAAAAATGTGCGCCAAATTATTTTTGGTACCTATATATTTAATTTGGAAAACCTTATCGTATATCAAATGCCTTACAAAATGATAACGAACATCGATATGTTTTGTTCTATAATTTTCTACCGGTGACTTTGAAAAACTTATAGCAGCTTGATTATCACAAAACATTACATTTTCACTTAATTCCAAATTTAAACTTTTATTATTAATTACATTCTTTAGCCAAATGAATTCCTTAGCTGCTTCTGTTAAACTAACATACTCAGCTTCCATGGTCGACAGACTAACGGATTTTTGCTTGAAAGTTCGCCATGAAATTGGAGTTTCGTCTATAAAAGTTATGAACCATCCCATCGACACTCGATCATCCCTATTTGTAGCAAAATCTGAGTCTGAATAACATCTTAGTTTTAATGATTTAACTTTTGAAAGTTCTAATTTATATTCTTGAGTGTATTTTAAATAACCTAATAATCTCAATAAGCAATTCCAATGTTTTATTCCCGGGTTTGCTTGGAATTGAGATAATACATTTACTGCATACATAATATCGGGTCTTGTGCGTATAGCAATAAATGACAAAGATCCTATTAAATTTCTATAAGGAACTGTTAAAATTTCTTCGCTAGTTTTGGGTGAATCTAATTTGGAAAGAACTTGACCTTTTGATATAGGTAATGAACTTACGGGATATTTATATTTTTCGTAAATTTCACATAACCTTCGAATGTAAGATCTCTGATGTATAAACAGACTATTACCTATTTCTTCAAATTCTATTCCTAATAATTTCTTTGTTTTACCCATAATTTTAAATCAAAATTTTTCTGCAAAAATTGTAATACAAAATTTACGTTTTCCATTTCTTTCCCAAATACACTCTGTCGCAAAAAAATATATGCACCCAGAAGAAATTGAGCTACATTCACGAAATTTGGTATGCATGTAGTGTATATGAAAATAAACAAATGATTAAAAATTCAGAACAAAATATCATTTTATTAAGCGGTTACAGCTTGCAAAAGGTTAAAAATCAGTAAGTAGTAAAGCCACCTCTAGCAGCTATACAAGCCGAAATTCGGCGTGGCATCGATTCAATTAGATCACTTATGACCCCCTGGGGAAGATCCTGCCATAGTCTTTGCATCTGCGCAGTTAATTCTCCTGTATCTCGGGACGGCTGCAGTTGCCTTCCCAGCGCGTCCAGACATGCTCTATTGGCGAAAGATCTGGTGACCTGGCAGGCCATGGTAGGACGTCATATCCTTGAAGACATTGTTGGGAGAGTCGCGCAGTATGTGGACGAGCATTATCCTGTTGATAAATGGACCTGGGCGACTTGATAGCATGGGTAGCACAATCGGCGTTAAAATATCGTCCACGTATCTGCGAGCTGTCAAAGTGCCTTGAAGGACCACTAAAGATGATCGTGTGTCCCAAGAAATTGCTCCCCACACTGTCACACCTTGTGAAATTGCTGTATGCCGCTCGACAATAAATGCCGGATCGGACCGCTGGCCGGTGCGCCTCCAGACACGTGTGCGGTGGTCATCAGCACTGAGACTGAATCGGGATTCATCACTGAAGATGACACGTCTCCAGTCTGTCACACTCCAAGGCGCCCGAGGTCGGCAAAAATCCAGTCGACACTGCCTATGATGTGGGGTCAGTGGTAAGCGTCTTAGCGGACGTCGGCTCCTCAAACCACCTTCGGTCAGTCGTCTCCTTATGGTTTCTCTTGATGGCACTGGATGTCTGGAAGGAGGTAAGTGGCGTTGAATCGATGCTAGCGACGTTGTTGGTGCCGAAGTGGCCACTCTTCTGATTGCACGATCCTCGCGATCATTTGTGTTCCTGGGACGTCCTGACCCTCTGCGACGGTACACTCTACCTTCTGTGATCCACTGTTGCCAACACCGAGCAACTACCATATCGCTCCGACCGAGGTGGCGGCCGATACGTCTATTCGACCAACCTGCTTTCTGAGGCCAAATATACGGCCCCCTATCAAAGTGTCAAGTGCCGTAGCTGCTGCCGGTTACGTCTTAGAGGCATCCTAAGTCTCAATATCGTCTATCAAAGTCATCAGATTCGTTTGGATAGCCGTACGGCGCTCGTACTCATGCTTTTAAACTCTCCCAGTTGCGCAACTAATATGCGCATAGCACACTTAGCCTTGTCTCATTGGCTTCGAAATTTTAATCATTTGCATATCTCTTACCAGACTACATTCTTGCCGAGTTTCGTGATTGTAGCTTGATTTCTTCTGGATGCATATATTTTTTTGCGACAGAGTGTATAATCATGTCACCTACATAAAATAATAAAATTACATTATCTTCAAACATATATACACAATTAACCCACTCTAACTTCTTAAATTTTAATTTCATTAATTTATTTTCTAATTCCAAAAACCACTGGCGTCCACTCTGGTGGAGTCCATATATTGCTTTACGTAACTTACACACTTTGTTATTATCAATTTCATATCCAGTTGGTTGCTTCATGTAGATTACAGTATCTAAGTTAGCATCTAAATAAGCATTAGTGATATCTACTTGAATATGCGTCCATTTCCACAAACATACACAGATAGTGAAAAATAATCTTACAATAGTAAAGTTAATAACTGGACTAAATACCACGTCAAATGACTCGCCTCGTAATTGTGTGTTACCTCGCGCAACTAAGCGGGCCTTGTATCTAACAATTTTATTATTTTCATCATATTTAATGGTATAAACCCAACGGTTTTCTAAAATTTTTATATTATCCGGATGATAACTAAATCCCAAACTTTACTTTCCATCATTACGTTAATTTCTTTATCCATTGCATCATGCCATTTAGATGCGTCTCTGGATCTTATCGCCTGTTTGTAACAGTTAGGAATAGTTACTTCAACCATAAGAGCTTCTTGTTGCTCTGACAAATCTGAAAATCCCTGGGATTCGGTATTATCTTTCTAAAATTAAATAAACTAGGATCATACTCAATATTATGCCTCTTACAGTATCTCTCTATTTCGTTAAAATATTTCAATCGGGTTGCTTCCCCTTCTATACTATAATATACGTTAGATCCAGTTACTTTCCGACCTATATTTCGAATCCACTTAACCTCCGTACATGGGATCAAGTTATGATTATCGGAAGATACACTTAGCTTTTCAGATGTTGAGGGCATTTCCGTACTTGTCTTTGAAACTGAACGACTCGTTAATGAATCTTTTACTCTATCAAAATCATCCTCATCATCATAATAATCAGGAAGGTTTAAATTATATCCAAGGTTACTATTAACTTTTTGTCTAAAATTAATTCCCCTCTTATTTTCATCGAATCTTACATTAATAGTCTCGACTAATTTATTTTCATCTATCAACCATATTCTATAACCCTTAGTACATTGTGCGTATCCCATCATAATTCCCATTTTCGCACGCATATCGAATTTTTTTCTAATTTGTTTTGGCACACCAGCATATGCCAAACATCCAAAAGGTTTTAGATGCAATACCGATGGTTTTCTACCTGAATATTTTTCGAAAGGCGTTTTGTTACTGTCTTTGTGACAAATTCGATTCCACGCATAAGTGAAACAAAGTAATGCTTCTCCCCAAAACTTATGGGGAACTTCACTAGACTTAAGCAATGTGCTTTGATGCCATCTAGAGCGGTTAAATTGAATCTCTACGCGACCCCATTCATTTCTGGCGTATATGAATTTGTTACCTCATGCTTTATACCCAGTTCTGTCAAGAAATTATCCATATCCTTATTACAAAATTCTAGTCCGCCATCAGTTCTAACTGCTATTACCTTTTTACTTAGAAAATGTTCTGCTCGTTTCTGAAATCTTATAAACGTATGAAATACGTCAGATTTATTTCGGATGGGAAATACAGTCACCTTTCTTGAATAATCGTCAATTATACTCAAGAAATATTTATTACCGCCTTGGCTTTCAGTTGGCATTGGACCACAGAGGTCCATATGCAACAATTCCAATGGACGTTTTGATCTTACGGCCCCCGTCTTTTTTGAATGACACTCTCTTGGACTTTGCTAATTTACACGGTATACAATGAGTCTTACCATTATCAGTTAAGCGTGGGAGACCTTTTACACTATCATTTTTACTAGTTTTTACCAAGTAATCGTTATTAACATGACAAAAGCGTTGATGCCATATTTCTATTGATCCGTTTTTTGTTTTAGCGGTTACATCACTAAAAAACTAATTTCTTTACTCTTTGGTATAATATAATGATCCGGCTTAAAAATACAAATTTTCATGGCGTGTCGCCGAGAACAATTTTATCCAGTCTTTATTAAAAACATTAATTTTACCTTTAGTACCCACAAAATGCGCACCTTTACTTTCTAATCTGGAACCGGATAACAAATTTCTCCTCAACTTAGGATTAAATAATACATCAGACAAAGTTATTTCATGAAAACTCCCCTTATATTTTACCCGAAATCTAAGTGTACCGATTCCTTCTACGGGACAACTTTTATCCTCCGTTGCTAACGACATTTTCATGTTAGTTATCGGTTTAAGATCTAAAAATAAACTCTTGTCATTACAAAAATGACTCGTGGCAGCAGTATCTATTACCCAAACACCTTTATGTTAAAGTTTACCTCTGTGTTAAAAGTTTCATTTACAGTTGAAGGAGATTTTTGTAGATACTTTTTCTCTTTACAGTTTACTTTAAGATGCCCGTACTTATTACATACATAACACGGACCTATAGTCTTAATAGATTGTTTAACATTTTTAATAGTTTTACAGTTAAATACCTTACCACCTTTATTTTGGTAATCATTCTTGCCATTTGGATCTCCATGAGCTGCAGCCGTAGCACCAGGTAACGTCTTCGACTTCTTCGAAGTGAAACTGCTCAAGTAAGCATTCTCCGCTTTCTCCACAAATCTTGTTTCATCAACTGAAGACTATTGGCTTCTAATATCAGCTCTGCTTCAATTTTGACTACTCTGAAGTCCTCTTCTTTCCATCTGTAGATTTGTTGCACGGTAGACTGGAATTCCTGAGGAAGCCACCTTATTAATTGAAATCCCATGTACAGGTCGTCCAATTTATGACCCGCTTCTTGTAGTCTGGTTGCCGCTGTCTTTACACGAGATATGAAGATTCCAACATCTTTCCCTGGTTGGTATTTTGTTCCAAAAAATGATCTAAAAGCTGGATTATTCTTGCTTTTGTGACTGGTTCGAAGTGATCTTTTAATATCTTCCATGCCGCTACTCCGTCAGTTGTTTCCGTTATCAGATTTTTCAAATCTGAACTGATGTTAGTATAGATAAACACGTATAACATCTATCCTTACGAAGTTTTAGATCTAATTTTTCCTTGTATGTTGCCTCTTCATCAGGTTGCTCTGGCTTGGTCTGTATTATAAACTGCCAGCAACCATAATGCATTAAGAGTACTTGCATATCATGCTTCCATGTGTTCCAGTTATTTTGAGTCAACACTGATATCTGGTTGTTAAACTCCATATCTGTTACTCTATTTAGCGTACTAGCAACAGAGTTCATAAAAAATAGTTCTAGACTGGAACAGCATTTAAATAGACAAAGTTCATGACCTGGTTCAACTGCTTAGCCTGTCTCGACACAGTACATGGACTGGGCCCATAACCAAATTTGTTACACTTATTGGTAAACTAACCCAAATTTTGGCAAAGCAAGCAGTGAAATTTTTGTGTCGAGGAGGCATGAAGACGAAAGCAGTTTCTTAAAATTGGCTTTTAATAATCAATGATAAAGTCAATGTGCTCGTTACTGGAGCGATAAAAAAACAATAACTTCAAAAAATCAACATTACCAGACATCCGATTCGAACCGTCTTCTTACAGTCTAATATTGTAAAATGAATTTATAATCTGAAAATGGTCATGCAACATACAGTTGCATTGCCAACCAGCCGCTCTCTCCCTCTAAGAGTTAAAACACTCACACATTTCTTATATTTCTTTGCTCCTCCCCGCCTGAAAAACTAACACGAGCCGAGTTTAAATAGTCGCTCGATTTGCATTGCAGTTGCTACCAACCACAAATCACGAAACTTGCAAAAAGATCGGGTTCGAATCGGTGTGTTTACTTTCATTGAGATCATGGAACGGGATTGGAAAAACAACACAAGGAGATCATAAAAATTTGGATCCGAAAAATATTTCGAATGGTTTTACTTTTAAATGTCTAACAGGCACAATGTGTATGTCGTAGTGAATCACATCGTTTCGAATGTACCAAGGACTAGGCGTACCCCCATTCAGGGCCGCTTTTAACTTCAAGGGCTCCCTAGGGACTTCAAAACCAATCATGTAACTTCCTATCCACACAGGACTAACACTTTCATCAGGCACCAAAAAACTTTCTGATATGGGATGGAGGATCGTTTCGCAATCCAATCGCCTAGTGACGTCAAGCGTAGGCACTTCAAATTGTTTCGCCCACTCCTCTTATTTCCAGAGCACCCCTCCTTCAATTTTTACCTAGCCAGTATTGCTTTGGGAGAGATTTTTCCTGAACTCTTACTATTTCCCTTTCTTTGTTCTTGACATATAGACAGCTTTTCCATTATCCACCTGCTGTGTCCCGGACCTAACCGGCAGCTGCAAGAAAAGGATAGTGACGTGGTTTGGTAAATCGGTTTCGATTTTTACCTAATGGCATCACGGACCCCCCAACTAATTACTCTTTCGTAAATTAGTATAGTAAATTAATGAAATCGTTTGCAATTACAGTATAGAGTGTTCATTATAGTGTGAACTTTTTCAACGTATTAATTTCCATCTTTTCATCACTTATCGCTTTACTATTTTTTACTTTTAGACATCATTATTCTTTGCTGATTCAATATCATTGTACTGGTACAACAAAGGCCTTCTTCGAGCTTCGATCATTGCAAAACCATTAATGACATCATTGTACTCAGTTTGCACTTTATATCATTTTGAATGCAAAGTAACATCAATCTTTTAAGTTTTTCTTTTATCTCCTTTCAATCTTTACCCTCTTGAGGGCAGAAAGGCTTCTCTTATGATTTGCTAGGCGGTGGTACGTTAGCTTTAATTTTGTCTTTTTTCACCTCTAATTTTTTGTGCCCCCAATCTTCTGCACCCTAGGCACGTGCCTAAGCGGAAAAGCAGCCCAGCCACCTCCAAGATAGTCAGGAGATCCACTATGATAAAAGAAAAGCGGAACAGATTGATGTCGTACACGCTTGCATCGCAATTACAATGGAAATTGATAGTTATTCATTAATGATTTTGCAATGATCAAAGCTTGAAGAAAACCTTTGTTATGCATATACAAGTACAAAGACAGTGATTCAGCAAAGAATAAGGATGTCTAAAAGTAAAAGATAGTTGTCGCGAATCCTCGTCCCGAGCCTTCGCAATTTGTATGAACTAATTATTTTGTATTGCTTAGTTGCAGTTGTGTGGCAACGCAGTTTGTCTCGCGAGAAGCCACGTGAATTGCGATTTTTAGGCAGTAGTAAATAAAGCTTCTATCAACTACAGTCGGCTCGCTCGTTAATTTTAAGTGTGGCTTTGCTTCTTGGAACTTTTAACGGAACTTTTACTTATTAGAATTCTTCTAGGAACTGAAAGCTGTCACTGCGCTCTCTGCCCGATGTGAATTGAGGTAAGCTTGACTATTTTCTTAATCGAAGTTAAGCTTAATACATAATTATTGACAATAGTAAAGCGATAAGAGATGAAAAAGATGATAATTAACACGTTGCAAACTGTTCATTCTATAGTGCATACTCTACTGTAATTGCAAACGATTTCATTAATTTACTAAAGGAGGTTGGGTGATGCCGTAAGGTAAAAAATGAGCTATAGCCTGGGCCACTATACTTACCTTATGGTTACCAGTCTAGGGACGGCGGGTCTATTGATGGTGGATAATAATAAGACTCTCCAAACAGCAGAAACAAAGAGTAAGAGAGTGTTAAAGGAAAATCCCTCCCAAACCAAAACTGGCAAGGTAAGAACTGAAGGAGGTGCTCAGAAATGGTGGAAGGGGGTAACAATTTGAAGTGCCTAGGGCACCGGGGGGAGGTTAAAAGCGGCCCTGTTTGTTAGTAAGAACCAAATTTTTATTCATAATTAATTTAAACGCTAAGAAAACTTATCGAAATTATATGATTAAATTATGTAGAGTGAGGGAAAATAAATAAGGTACTATATATTATAAAATTATTCCAAAAAATTTTGCATAGCAAATTTAACCAAGCAACTAAATTTTTCAATAAATGCTCACATAAAGAACAATATAGCAGATTATTCATTAGAGCTTATAACTTGAAAAATTCAGTTATATTAAGTATGGCAGTTCAAATAGATTTTCATAACAAAAGTAAATTTAGAAATCAAATAAAAAATTCAAGTTGTTATTGAAACGGTTATTTTTAGAAAAATTGTTCGTTGGAGATCTTGAAAGAAAAATTTCATTCTTGATGTTGCGATATTGTTAGAACAAACACGAAAATTTGGGATTCTTTTTAAAAATTCGAAGTAATCATAAACACATAATTTTTAAAGAATTAGCTTCGGGAAGCAAAAAAATTCTTCATTTTCTCTACTGCCCCAAAGTATTACTTGTAATGTGAATCTAAGCACAAAAACGTTTTGTAACACCTGATTCCAAAACTTTTTTTTATTTTGGTAAAGAAATCAATTTCAAATAATCCTTCCCCTCATCCAAAAAACACATACAATTCGATAAAGTTTTAAATGAGGGTAAAATCTTATAAAATTATTTCGCACATTCCCCCTTTTTAAATCGGATGTCAACTCACATTCTATTCATCATGAAATCATCTTATTCGTTGGAGGTTTGAAGGTTCTTCCCACACAATCACGTATTTGATGAAGACCTCATTTGTGTGTCTCTACCTTTTCTTCCTCGTACTCCAAAAGAAAATTGTGAGATTTTCCTAAAATGAACTAAACCAATTTTAATTTTTAATTCGCAAAACATAATAATTTGTAAAAAATATCAATATTATTTCTTATTTACATAATTAACTAAATTCTTTTTCTGCGCCATTTTCCAAACAATTTGAAAGTAGCCATTGTTTTCCCCATTCATAAACCAGGGGAAACAAGCACCTTCCAGATTCCTATAGGCCAATTTCTTTACTTTCTGCGCTCAGTAAAATTGCTGAGCACATCATTCTTAATAGAATTAAATCCTACATGAATGATACTAACTTCCTTAATCCTGTGACGCCCCCGTTTCTACACAAGTTTCACTCTTTCAGGACAATACTAGAATGAGTTTTGGTGCACGTGCAGCTGGAGTTCGTTATCTTTACTTAGAGTCTGGACTTTGGTGCCAGTGAGACTGACCAAACAATAGTTGGCCATACTACTGTGGACGAGATCGTTTCCGATGCATCTGACTGTCACCTTACACATACAAAGGTGAATTGTCATCAAAGGTGGTAAAGCCACTGCAGTGGGCCGGAAGGGCTTGTCAGTCGGAGCATGTATCCGACACCTGCAGGTTTGAGAAGAAACCAGGGGAGAATAGAATTCTGCGCCAATTGTGCTCTAATGAGTTGAGAATCAAGGATCGACTCATATGGGCCCACCAATGAGAAAAAGCATGAGGGGTGGGAAACGGACTGCCCCTGATGTTTAAAAATAGTCTGGTGAAACCAAAAAGAAAAGATCAAAAAAACGAGAGCTGGTTGTTTGTTGAAGGAGGAGAAAGAGATATCTCTGAGGTTTGACCGTGATGCTGACCAGGAGTCCTTGACGAGAACAAAAAACGCCTTGCGGACTGTACCGAGACAAGCGGTGGAGAAATCGACGTCAAAAGGGGCTATCATACTGGCAAGGCACAGAAACAATTAAATGCATACTTTAAATTAATTACTTTGTTGGAGAGAAAATTTAAAAGTATTTTTTTACTCCCACAACTTGCTGTGTTAGTTATAGACGTCGAAGTTTTTTCAAAACATTGTATTTGTCCAAACAAAACCAAGCATCTTCAAAATTGTAAGAGAAATTTTGAAGGCTACAGCGGTAAGATGGAAGTAGCTGAAGCTCTATCCATTTTCAGCGTTCCCAGTCTCTCTACAATGTTCGGTACACAAAATATTTAGAACATGGGGACTCCAAGGCTTTTACTTCTATTGTCGAGAACAATGTATCCATTGCTCTGTCCATTGCTCTGTCGAGAAATTAGAATGCATAAGTCATGTTATGAAAAGAATGGGGGCACGTCTTTGACGCATGAAAACTAAGATGAGAGGCCAAAAACTTTCTGACGGAAAGCCTTTATGCGGAAAAATAGATTGACAGAGGCAGAATTCGACCGTCTGCAAGCATATTATGGTCTAGCCATCCGCAGAAATTTGTCTAGCGTAAAGGACATGCAACAAGCCATATGGGCAATATTTTTACACAAGCTATCAACCGATGAAAAACATCAGCATGGATTTTGTCCCTCTGATACAGATACGTGGTGCAAATTTAAAAAGGCAGAATTGCTTGGGCAGACTTATCATCACAAAAATAGTTTACCTGTGGATGTTGTGGAGGCCATGCGACCTATTTTTAGGGATTAAGTGAGCCAGAATTGCTAAAAAGTGTTTACATGGAGGTACGCAAAATCCTAACGAAAGTGTAAATAATGTAATCTGGTCTCGTGTACCGAAGAAAACATTTGTACAATTAGAAGTTTTGTCACTGGGTACATATGATGCAGTTTCCTCATTTAACATGGGGAATATATCAAAACTAGAAATTTTGAGAAAAATGTGTATTGAGCCTGGTGATTACACGGTACAGGCGATAGAGTGCCTCGACAAACAGAGGCTGCTACGAGCAAAATACTCTTCTTTACAAAAAACAAAGGAAGTTAGGAAGGAAAAAGACTTCAAAGGAAGAAAGAAGATGATGAGCTACTAAAAAATGCTGATGATTTAGAATATGGAGCTGGAATGTTTTAATTAAAAAGTAATTATACGTTAAAATCAATTTTTCTCAAAATGTCAATTTTTGATGTTCGATGTTTCTTTTCTTAGAAACTACTGTTCACAGGTATGTTAATTTTTTATGATATATTTATAATGATGGCTAATATATACTGAAATGAGCTTTTTGTAAAAAACCTCAAAGTTTATTTTTTACAAATTTTTTATGTGAAAAACGGGTTAACTTAAACCATGTTTGATAAAATATTTTATAAATTATGAAAAAATTCAAAATTAGCTAAAAGCTCATTTGAGTATAATGAGAAATGTGCATTTTAATTATATGAAAAATTTCAAGCATGTACATATAACAGATTTTGAGAAAATGTACCTCGAAAACAGGCAATTTAACATTGTCGGTATAGCGGTTTCCGACTGACCTTAAAATCAATTTGCCCCTTAATTAACTGAAATTCTAATATGTATTCATATAATAAGGTACTTCTCTACACTGCCGTCTTGCGATCCATATTAAGTTACGCTTGCCCTGTGTGGGGATACGCAACAAATACGAGTATCAAAATACTTGAAACTGCACAAAATTCTATTATTAGAACCATAAACAAAGCCTGTATTTACACCAAAAATGTCAATATCTACAAAGCCATCAAATTTCTCCCTTTTAAAAATCACATTCAAGATCTAGCAAAAAAAATTCTACGATAATCTACCCAATATTAATAATAGCAACACCATAAGTCTTGAAAATTACACCCCACTGGATCATCATAAGAGGCCTAGGGAAATTCTCCTCATATAATCCACCATAATATATGTACCCATTCATTCACACCTTTTGGTGGATGAACCTAAATTTAATTTCTTTTACTTTTTTATTTTTTATTTTCAACGTAATTTCTCTTATCACTGCAGTCCATCAGGCAAACTCCCAATTCTGAATTCCCTCCTATGTTTAACTCCAGTACAGCCAATAGAAAGGAAACTCATTTGATCGCAACAACCAATAGAATTGCTCTTTCTACACGCACCCTTTGCCATTCGAACCCGAAGGACCGATCCAACAGATGACTGCGTCATCCCCTGACATCCTCATCAATCATCAGTCTGGCAGCACTGCATCCTTCAACGAATCAGGAGTCACCTCAACCCGTTACTACCCAAATCACGAGGACTGCAGAAGCAGACGATTGAGTCATCCACTACCCTGCTCACCGCCACCTTCATAATAGCAACTTTTCTCGCATCCAATCAGGAGGTTCCATCTCCCCACGGACGTCAACATCCAAGGACTCTATAAAACTTTTTATGATATGGGACGGAGAATCAATTTATAGTTCAGTTCCCAAAGACACTTAGAGTATATATCATTATTATTATGCATTTATGTGTCCATTATTTCTTTCTCACGATAAATAAAAAAAGTTTTTAGTGTGTTTTTACAAATTTATCTATACATTAAGTATATTTAATAATAATGGGTCGTAAGAAGTTGAATTTAACTAAAGAGAAGCGTCAAGAAAAAAAAAAAAACAAATGAAGAAAGTGCAAGAAAGACAGACATTTTTGAAGAGATTAGTTGAAAATTCACACACACACACACATCATGAACAGTTAGAAAAACTTCGAAGCTGACGGCAAATTGACAATGAAATGGAGTCGTGGCAACCCCCAAGAAAAATATATTCATTATGTAACAATATATCTCCTTTTTCTTTAGGCTTCTATCAAAATTATTGAAACAGAAAAGAAAATTCAAATGACAAGCACTTACTTTTACAACTGCAGTAAGTCAAGTAACACGTAAGTGGTATGATCGCAAGGTAACGAAATCATGAGTCCCACAACGAACATTAATATAGTGTATAGTTAATATTTTTACTATCTTACAATTTTGTAAACATTAAATCAAAAATATGTATCCAAGCAATTTTAAATACTCTCATGTCCATAAATTAAGGATAACGAAGTTCAGGCAAAAGAAAAGACAGATGCAAAACAAATTTGACTTATTTGTAAAAAGTCTATTTATTAAACAAAAGGTAAAGAGCAAAAAGATGCTATATGTTTGACATAATTAATAAAAATTGCGATTTTTACTCCCTGGAGCAAATTTCCAAAAAGAACAGTAGTTAAAATATACCAGTTCTGGAACAGAGGTTCCAGTGGTTCCAGGAGATTGAGGCGCATGCAAACAAAAGCGGGTGGAAGTCTTCCCCCGAGTCTGGACCGGGAGAATGGTATCTCCCTCCTCTCTGATAAGGGTTTTGGGGCTCTGTAAATGGGTAGTGGAAATGAACGTTTTTAGAGACAGCAAGTTATATTCTTATATAGTTTTAATTAAACGGGTAGAATTCTGATTTTTTAATTACGTCTTTGGAAGCAAATTTTAATTAGGATAAAGGGTCAAACTTTTCCATACATATAATTATTTTATATAATTCCATATAAGTCTATTTCTGAAAATTAACATATACGCTTTGAATTATTGTTTATTACATTTCAAATTTGATACTTTGTGCATAACTAAAATATTTTTCATTGATTTTGCATATATTTTATTTATATAATTCTGAGATAACTTAAAAAATATTATGCTTATATAAAGTAAAAGTTCTGAATATCTTTTTTCGTTTGCAAAGTAGTCTCCTTACATGAAACATCCCTTTTCTATGATAATATATGCGGACCTTGTAATTCTGGTAAAACTTTCTTTGTTAGACGAATCTTAGAAATAAAATTAAATAATCCTTTTCCTCCCAAAATTATTTGGTGTTATGGAATTTATCCAAACCTGTTTGAATAAGATGTCTGACATCGAAAGGCATACCTTCATGAAATTCTATGTAGAAGATATTACTAATGCTTTCATAATAATAGATGACTTAATGAATGATGTAGGAGAGAGAGAGAGAGAGAGAGAGATGACAAAAAACTTTCAAACTTGTTCACGAAAAGAAGCCATCATAGAGATATTTCCGTAATATTTATTTTACAAAATATTTTTTGCAAGGAAAAACAAATTACAGGAATATTTTTTTTAATACTTCCTACCTAAGTTGTTTTAAAATGTTAGCGGCAAGCAACAGATCTCTTGTCTAGCAAGACAAATGTATCCATCTCAGTTGAAATTTATGATAGGAAAACTATACGAAATACAAATGCTGCAAATTTGACAACCCACTTTGTGAGAGATAGAAAAATAAAACCTTTTGTTCGAATCATTTAACGAATTTTTCAAAAGAAAAAAAATGTTCATAGAGTTTTTTGTTAGGAGTAAATATCTCAGAACAAAAACATTGTATACAAAACCTTTGTCATGGATAGAATATTAAGTGTAGTTTGTGTTCTTCAACATTTGTTTTTGATTTTTAGTCTGTTTCATTTCTTGTTCCTTACACTAAAATACATTAATATGAGTAAAATAATTGAAAAAGTTGAAAAAATATTGAAAAAAAAGTTGAAAAATATTGAAAAAGTTAGAATATTGTTGATGGACTTCAATATTTAAGTTAAGAGCAACAACAGTGATAAAATTTCCTTTTTCATATTAATCTCTTAAAATAATAATAACTTTATAAATTTAAATATATGGTAAACTTATAAAAAATTCAAAGCAAAATCTTATTCGTCTTATAATAATGATAATAATAATAATAACACAAAATATGAGAACAATATTGTATTTATTCACCATCTAAAATTTATTCTTATATTATATCTTTTCTTAAAATATTGATACAATCTTAAATCCTTCTGTTTTCTACGAACAAATTCATATAAAATATAATTCATTGAAAAGCCTTTACTGATTTTCAACAAGAAAAATATTCAATAATGACCACATAGAAATAAAAAATATCCCTTGGTTAACCCATTTCTCAATAAATAAAGTCCTTCAGATCTCAACAATTTTTCTTTTATAAAACAATGTGCTAACAGAAAACTTAATTTAATCTTATATTTTTTAAAATGTATTACATGAGAAGCATTGAAATAAGTAACATCATTCAATATAAATAATAAATACAGTCGACAAGTATATGCATAAAATGAAGAGGAAAAATTTACATTCACAAACGTGAAAGAATAAGATATATACAGAAATCAATATTTATAAATGAAACTATTTAATTAAATTCTCATTTATGTAAAATATTAGCTTTCATTTATATGGCAGTTACCGAAAGCTAAAGTTGTAATACCATCGTCAAGAATATATCTTATCGAAAAAAGAAAGGGGCAAAGTGAATTTTTTTTCTTTTTTACTTTTTATAGAAGGTATTTGATGTATATATAGAACTGTTATATAATGGGTTTAAACTCTTCACGACTTCTATACTTATTTATGAGGCAGTTTTTATAGTCTGCATGAGAAATTTTACTTTTTAATTCCCTTTTGCTTTATTTTTTTTCTAAAGTTAATGTTTTTATGCTGCACATTTTTGTATTGAGACCTACGAATTCAGTTGCTACCATCCCATTTAACTCATCTGTCCTTTTTCCGAGAACATTATTAGTTAAGGGATTATAAAGAAAATGATTATAGAATTTCAAGGATAAATAAATTTTTTTCCAATCAAATTTAATTATTTACATTGAATTGTTAAGATATTATAGTGTGAATGCATTTTAAACATAGCGAAACGTATTAAAAATAAAAACTTTCAGAGAAATATTTAAAAATTAATAGTAAGTAATAGTATAATAAAGAGTATGGTCAAATCTCAGGAATTTGTATTTTAGAGTCAAATAATTATTAGTACAGGTACACAATTACCATAAAATTAATTAGTTTCATTAATGTAAGTAAAGATAAACACTAGAAGAGTAAAGTTTATAAAACAGATACAAGTAACAAAAAGAAAAATAAATACAAGTAAATTAATACTAACTAACCTGTATTACAAAGGCATAAATGTCATTTACCATTACATGCATGCACCAGCACCAAAGGAATTCGCGGAGGTGTTGCGATAATTGGTCATCACTACGCTAAGGCTAACAATGTGTATTTATCAACCTATGATTCAAGCTTACCTAGTAGCTAGCTAGCCTCCAAATCATTTTCTTTATAGTCCCTTAACTAATAATGTTCTCGGAAAAAGGACAGATGAGTTAAATGGGATGGTAGCAACTGAGTTCGTAGGTCTCAATGCAAAAATGTGCAGCATAAAAACATTTTTAGAAAAAAAATAAAGCAAAAGGGAATTAAAAAGTAAAATTTCTCATGAAGACTATAAAAACTGCCTCATAAATAAGTATAGAAGTCGTGAAGAGTTTAAACCCATTATATATAACAGTTCTATACATCAAATACATTCTGTAAAAAGTAAAAAAAAAAAAAAAATTCACTTTGCCCTTTTTTTTTTTCGATGAGATATATTCTTGAAGATGGTATTACAACTTTAGCTTTCGGTAACTGCCATATAAATGAAAGTTATATTTTATATAAATGAGAATTTAATTAAATAGTTTCTTTTATAAATATTGATTTCTGTATATATCTTATTCTTTCATGTTTGTGAATGTAAATTTTTCCTCTTCATTTATGCATATACTTGTCGACTGTATTTATTATTTATATTGAATAATGTTACTTATTTCAATGCTTCTCATGTAATACATTTTAAAAAAATATAAAGATTAAATTAAGTTTTCTGTTTGCACATTGTTTTATAAAAGGAAAATTGTTGAGATCTGAAGGACTTTATTTATTGAGAAATGGGTTAACCAAGGGATATTTCTTATTTCTATGTGGTCATTATTGAATATTTTTCTTGTTGAAAATCAGTAAAGGCTTTTCAATGAATTATATTTTATATGAATTTGTTCGTAGAAAACAGAAGGATTTAAGATTGTATCAATATTTTAAGAAAAGATATAATATAAGAATAAATTTTAGATGGTGAATAAATACAATATTGTTCTCATATTTTGTGTTATTATTATTATTATCATTATTATAAGACGAATAAGATTTTGCTTTGAATTTTTATAAGTTTACCATATATTTAAATTTATAAAGTTATTATTATTTTAAGAGATTAATATGAAAAGGAAATTTTATCACTGTTGCTCTTAACTTAAATATTGAAGTCCATCAACAATATTCTAACTTTTCAATATTTTTCAACTTTTTTTTCAATATTTTTCAACTTTTTCAATTATTTTACTCATATTAATGTATTTTAGTGTAAGGAACAAGAAATGAAACAGACTAAAAATCAAAAACAAATGTTGAAGAACACAAACTACACTTAATATTCTATCCATGACAAAGGTTTTGCATACAATGTTTTTGTTCTGAGATATTTATTCTTAACAAAAATCTATGAACATTTTTTCTTTTGAAAAATTCGTTAAATGATTCGAACGAAAGGTTTTATTTTTCTATCTCTCACAAAGTGGGTTGTCAAATTTTGCAGCATTTGTATTTCGTATAGTTTTCCTATCATAAATTTCAACTGAGATGGATACATTTGTCTTGCTAGACAAGAGATCTGTTGCTTGCCGCTAACATTTTAAAACAACTTAGGTAGGAAGTATTTAAAAAAAATATTCCTGTAATTTGTTTTTCCTTGCAAAATATATTTTGTAAAATAAATATTACGGAAATATCTCTGTGATGGCTTCTGTCGCGAACGGAGCTAACGAACTTGTAGTTTAACTAGAAGGTTTTGAATCGACGGGGCTGGAGCGCCTGATCTCATTTCGAGATCTTTATCTCCTATCTTTGGAATTAGGTTGTTACTTTCAAAAATTGGTTAATTGCCCTTTTTAAATTTAAAGTATACAAAATATAAAGTTAACAGTGATTGCCATAAAATTAATAATGCAAAGGTGTTGTAAGGGTACTGGAAGCAGATGTTTGCGTTTGGCTGTCGTGTGTGTGAGAAAAATATCACGGGAGCGCCTGTCGACTCGTCCTCCGAAGGCAAGAAATCAGATGCGGCTAGGGAAGGGAGAGACCGGCTTCTTTCCTCCCTTTCGCCGTCCGCTTCGGTGAGAAGGCCGACTTTCAATTTGGGAACTGGAACCTAGGCTGGGAACATATTCTTTGACTGAAGCGCCAGCACACAACCAGTGTGCTTTTTCTTCGTCTAGCTGGGTTGTGGACCTAGAGCACTTAGCCCTTTTGGGGCTTTGATCTCTTGTCTGGAGAGAATATTGATACATGATATTTTGAAAACATTGCCCTTTTTATTTTAGAGATATAATTAAATTAAATTAAGAAGTTAAAAGAAAAAAAAATTTTGGATATGAGAATAATTTAAATTACAGAAAAAATTAAATTTAATAATCAGAGTGAATAAGATTAATTTACTAATGCTGAAATTTTTGAAGTTTACATGAAAGATAATTTCCTTCGGCCAATAGGGACCTCAGGATGGCTGATTGCCCGTCCAATGGGGAGGCAGCTTTTCGTGTCTGTGTTGAGTGTGAAGAGAGTGATTTCTCCCTCCCGTGTTGCGAGAGGGAGCTTTCTGATTTGTTGTTGCGTTAATGTGGTGACTTCGGTCCCGGTGGGGGTACCGTCGTCGTGTACGGGATCGGAGGCTTCCGCCCAGTGTCCGTACCGGGCAATGGGGCTCTCCGATTGGTAGTTGGGTGTTTGTGGATTTATATGTTCATGAAATGAGTGCTGTTGAATGGATTTACAGAAATAAATGGTGTTTTTAAGAATTAAAAATAAAAATAATATGATAAATAACATTTAGGTTTTAATTAATTAAGATGTTTCTAGGTCTGTGTGTGTGTCTCGTTGGAGTGTATTTCTCGATCTTTTGGATCGAGATATTGTCTGAGTTATCTATTTTTGTAAAGAATGTTTTGCTATTTTTTTCATGAAGTTTTTAATTGTTTTGTAGTTAATTGCGTTCCTGAGACTAGAATTTCTCATATACCAATCGGCTTTGAGAATCTGTCTCAGGGTTTTGTTTTGAAGTACTTCTAATTTTTTTTTATGTGTGTATTAGCTGCAAAACTCCACACTGGAGAGGCATAAGTAATGACTGGTCTTAGAAGTGAAGAATAAATAAGCAGTTTATTCGATCTACTTAATTTAGATCTTCTGCTAATTAGATGGGAGAACGTGAGAGCTTTTCTTGATGAAGTTCTCACGTATGCGTGTAATATGTTGTTTGAAAGTGAGTTTTTATCCAACGTAACACCAAGGTATTTGGTGCTCTGAGACCAGGGATTCTTTCATTGTGTAGGTAGATGTCTGGATAGTTTAATCGTGTTTTTCTAGTAAAGAAGACTGCTTCCGTTTTTGCCACATTAAGAGCAATTTTCCATTTGGAAAACCAGTCCTCTAAAACTAGAAGGTGTCTATTTATTGCTCTGGCCACTAGTTTGGGTTCAGTGTGAGATGCCAAAATTGCTGTGTCGTCTGCAAACATGCATAACGTTGTGTTGTGGTGAATCGGGATGTCGTTCACGTAGATGTTAAATAAGAGGGGGGAAATCAATGTTCCCTGCGCCACGCCCGCTTCCGTGGGTCTGTGGCTAGAGTATGTATCATTGATTTTGACAGAAAAATTTCTGTCAGTTAGATAAGAAGAAATTAGTTTGATTAGTGGGGGTGGGAAATCATATTTGATTAGTTTGAAAATTAGGCCTTCTCGCCAGACGCGATCGAAGGCTTTTTGAATATCGAGGAAAACCGCACCAGTCGATTTTTTATTTTTGAATCCTGACTTTATCGTTTCCACCACTCTTAAGAGTTGGTGGGTGGTCGATAAGTCAGGTCGGAATCCATGCTGTTCCGGGATTAAGATATTGTTTTTGTACCACATGGTGGTACAATCCTGTTTAATATAATTTTCTCGGCTACTTTGCCGAGAATGAGAGGGAGCGCGATCGGGCGGAAACTTTCCGCCTGAGTCGGGTCCTTTCCTGGTTTGAGAATAGGAACGACTGTTGCAGTTTTCCATACGATCGGGAAGTATCCAATTTTTATTATATTATGAATTATATTTGTTAGTTCAAAGATAGGGACTAGCGGAAGATGCTTTAACATGCGGTTAGTAGTGCGGTCAATACCCGCTGCTTTATTAATCTTAACTTTATCGATATGCTCGATAATTTCGCTTGGTAGTGGGGGTGGGGTGGGGGGTATATTAGTAAAGTTATTTTCATTATTAAGATAGGTGTGAACAACATGTGTTATTGCTCTATCGTGTCGTTTGTGATATCATTTAATTTAAATTGGTTTTGGAGTGAGTCAGCTATGACCTCACTTTTGTCTGCGTCACTATATGCAATTTTGGCAGGGCCTTTAAGGGCCGGAACTGGTTGAGCCTTCTTCCTGGAGTTTCGGGCGGCTTTCCAAAGAGAGCCGTCCTCGGCTTCCAAGCAAGCAAGAGACTCGTCCCATTGTTTTTGTTCGTGTTTTAATACGATTTTCTTAATTTGCTTTTGCAATCTGTTTAATGTGTTCTTATCTGCAGGGCTTTCTCGTGTAGTGCCAGATTTTCTGGCCCCTATTTCTTTCTTTAAAGAGTTGGTTGAGATCCCTGCTAATGTAAAGTGTCATTATGTTTTAGTGGTTTTGATGCATTCTTGTATGCTTGGTGAAGTCGGTCAGTAAAGGCGGCGATCTGCTCGTCAATGTCTTCTGGCGTGTTCGCTTCTGGTAGTGTAAAATTTTCAGGAATATTTAAATTTTGTGTGAATTTCCCCCAATTCGTTTTCATGTGCGTATATCTTTTATTCGGGGGAGGAAAGAAGTGTGTTGTTGTGATGAATTCGAACGTGACTGGATTGTGATCGGAACTGAGTTCCGATATGGACGTGGCAGTGCACGGCCAATCAACGTTCGTTGAGATGGCTAGGTCGAGTGTGGAGGCGGAGTCATGTCCGTACCTCGTAGGAGTGGGCGGGGCTAGAATGCGGTAGCCCGATCTTTGGATGTGGCGATTAAATGTGATTCCTCTTCTCGTATCAACATCGCATCCCCAGGAGCTATGCTTAGCATTAAAATCTCCCATGATGATCGTAGAGGAAAACCTTGGTTCATGAGTGTTTCTATACTTTGGTTGAGATTATTGATGTTTAAGTGTGGTGGGTTATAGAGTGAAATTATAAGTGTTTGTTCACCTAAATCTGGGGTGAGAGCGACCATTGTTGCTTCTACCCCGTTCAGATTAGGTGTTGGTATGTGTGTGTTTCATAGAATTTTTAATCATAATTGCAGTACCGCCGCCCGTTCTGGCCGTGTACGCGTTGTGTGACGTGTGATTTCTATCGTTGCGATAGATTCTGTAATTTGCCAGAGCAATTGTGTGACTTGGTCTCAGCCATGTTTCTTGTAGGAAATTATATCCGGTTTATACTTATTTACAAAATCTCGCAGCTCCACATGCGAGATCGAAGACCGTTGGCATTCCAGGTTACCATCAAGAGTCTTTGTATGGTGTTCATTTTTGGGCTTTATTGAAGGAGCGCGCGACGCCCTTAAGAAAGATATTAAGCTTATTTATGTCATTAGGTTCTTTTGACATATCTTCTAATGCCTGAAAAATTTCAGGGAATTTTGGTTATATTTTGGAGTTCCGCAATATACATTGCGAAACTTCCAAAATCTACATTATTATCGTTACTAGGGAAGCCCCTTCACTTTGGGTGGTAAGGCGGGGTGACTCTTGATGCTTCAAAGCAGTAGTCTCCTCCGGTGTCGCCATCTGTTGGTTGGTTTTTCCACTACAGACGCTAGCAAAGCTGACATTAGCTTTCACTGGTCTGGTAGCGGGGATGATTTTTCTGAGAAATATTGTTCTGGGCCTCGCCCTTTTTCAGTTTTATTTTTGGGAAGGCCGTGCAGCTTCTTAACGAAGCTACATGTCCCTCCTGGTTACAATTAATACATCTCGGTTTCTCTATTTTTTTCTTTAATCGAGCAGTCTCCAGTGCGGTGATCTTTCCGCACTTGAGACACCTGGGTGTCATTCTGCAGTTTGCGCTCGAATGGTTGAAGTAGTTACAATTGTAACATTGCGTTGCCCCAGGCTTTTTTTTCCGGAATGGGTCGACTGTTACACTAAGGTAACAGACGGTCTTTACGTCATGGATGAGTTCCGCCTTCTCATTTCGGCGAACCTCAACCATGAATATCGGGAGGGGCTCTTTGGTTGAAAATTTGCGCAATTGCGCAACCTTTTCCACCTCAAAGCCCTGCGATTTGAGATCCTCCTCTATATCAGCCACATCGGTTTTAACCGGTAGCCCTTTAAAGGACTACTTTGATAGGCCGATCGGCGAGTCTTTTATAACATAGTGCTGAGCCCTGATATTT
This sequence comes from Trichonephila clavipes, assembly GCA_019973935.1. NCBI lineage: Eukaryota > Metazoa > Arthropoda > Arachnida > Araneae > Nephilidae > Trichonephila > Trichonephila clavipes. The sequence goes on from BMAU01005445.1 coordinate 26,580, forward strand.
TCGAGATGGGTTACAATTTCCCTATGGTCATCCGGCGTCGCCGGTTGAATCTTAATATAATTCCCAGCCATCTTATTGACGGTTCCTGGGAATTTTTCTTCGTGTGAGTAGCCTGAAGTAAAAAGAGAAATTTGCGTCTTTAACCGACGCGCTGGACAGGAGGGGGGATAAAGTTGGAACTTCTATTGTCGGCCGTGACGTCACGAAGTCGTTTCGCGAGAGGGAAACGTTTCGTTCTGCTCCGCTGTGGTGGGGGGGGAGGGCAATGCAGCTTGCGTTGAAGATAGGAATTCGCCAGGGAGAGTGACCCACTTTTCATTCTGTCACACTTCGTTTGAACGTGTTATTTATTGACCTTGGTCTGGTCAGAATTGACTTGGAAGGTTCGTCGAGGAGATCGGGTGGTTGCGTGATCCGGATGTAATCAGGAATGGTTGGATTGAGATGCTTGAATTTGGATGCGTAATGACTTGATTGTGGAAGGTTGTCGCTAACGACCTTATCCTGTCGTTAATGGGTTCAACTCCTGTGTCTCTGTGTAAATATTTTCTTGCAATGTACCTGGGGTAGTTCGTTATGATTCGTAAAGCTTTATTCTGCTCGATTTGAAGTTTACTAATATTGGATGAGGCTGCACTTCCCCAGATCTGGCAGGCGTAGGTGAGTATGGGCTGAAGATATTGGATGTAGATTATTCTTTTGCTGCAGGGAGTGAGAGTGAAGAATTCCTATTTAGTAGCGGTAGTAGGGAAAAAGCGTTTTTGAACTTGCAGGTAATTTTTTCAAGTGATTTTTGTAAGTTAGTTTGCTGTCGAGTTACTCTAGATAGTCGACTTCTTTGGTCAAGGAATGCCGTTTCCGAATAATTTGAGTTTTGGTAGTCGCCTTCTAAAAGGCACCTTTTCTGAATATTACTGCCTGACTTTTTGATACATTAATTTTTATTCTCCACTTCGTAAGCCAGATCTGGAGTTTTCTTAAGTATTTTGTAGATATTGTTTTACGATATCAGGACTGCAGGCCTGTGTTACTATTGCGGCGTCGTCAGCGAATAGGCAAACATCTACCGCTGGCGTGGTGGGGAAGTCATGTGTATACAGGCTATATAAGATGGGGGAAGGATTGATCCTTGAGGGCATCCTGCGAATATGGGCGCGATTCTTGAGAGAGTTGTGTCAATCCTCACTTGAAAGGTTCGGTCGCTGAGGTAGCTATTAATAATTTTGATTATGTAGGATGGGAAGTTTAATTGAATTAGCTTGAAGATGAGTCCATCGTGCCACACCCTGTCGAACGCTTTTTCTGCGTCGAGGAAGGCACCCCCGGTTGTTTGATTTTGATTATATCCTCCTATTATCAAATTAGTCAGGCGGAGAAGTTGATGGCATGTGGATGTTTCCTCCCTGAAGCCGTGTTGAAAGTCTGGAATGCAGTTATTGGCATCAGCGTGTAGTTTGATTCTTTGCAGGATGATTTTTTCAAATATTTTCCCTATTGCAGAGAGTAGGCTGATGGGTCTATAATTTATTGCAAGTTTGTTGTCTTTTCCATTTTGGGGAGGAGTGTTAGGACGGCGTGTTTCAGGCTTCAGGGGAAATAACCTTCCATGAGACATCTGTTAAATATCTTTGTGAGGAAAGTGATGGCGTTTATTGGGAGCGACTTGAGGGCGATGTTTTTGACCTGGTCGGCTCCGGGGGCCTTCCTGTTTGCCAGTGCGGTAATGATTTCGCAAACTTCACCGGGGGAGGTGAGTGGCGGGGTGTGGAACGAAAGGTTGTTCATGTACCTTCGGACTTTTCTTTCGACTTTTTCAATGTGCTCGTCATCGTAGGGTCTGCGTTTTCTTTGAATGATTCTTCCAAGGTGTCTGCGAATAAATTTGCCTTCTCCAGCGTGCCATAAACAAGTCCTCTATATCCAGGAGGTGAGGGTAAGTAATTTGTTTCTTTTTTCATTTTTATTAAGTTATGTAACCGGTCAATATTATGGTTCGCTTCGTCCAATAGGTCTTCTCTGGCTTTCTTTTTTGCGGATTTCATTTCGTGTTTAATCTGTCTTTGCAGGTTGTTTAGAGTTTGTTTTAGAGGCGGGAAGCGGGTGGATTGCCAAAGTTTTCTAATTCTGTTTTTTTCTGTGATTTTAAGTCGCAGGGCTTGAGGAATGAAGGTGATGTCGTGCGTGATTACTTTAAATTTACTACTCTGGTTTATGGCCTGGTGGATGCTGGAGGTGAATTGCGAGATTTTGCTTTCAATGTCATCTGTGTCAGAGATCACAGGGTTTCCTTGGATTGAGGTCGTGAGTAGTTCTTGAAAAAGGTTCCAATTAGTAAAGGCGGTGCAGTTTTGTGTGTATGGATTTGGGCTGGATTTGATTGAAAATTGAACCGGGTTATGGTCACTGGAGAGGTCCACATGCGTTTCCACACGAATGTCACTCAAGCCACATGATATGGCGAAGTCGAGGGTGGATGGGATGTGTCTGGCACGGTGTGGGACCGTGGTGGGCTCGGCGGGTGCAGTGATGAGGTATCCGCAGTCCTTGGAGAATTTATGCAGCTGGACTCCGCAGGCGTTTCCCCTGCTGTGCGGGTTCCATGATTTGTGCTTGGCGTTGAAGTCCCCCAACACGACGCAGCACGTTCTGTTTCGTAAAATTCTAAGTAGATCCGGGACGATGGCTTGGGCAGGTGAACTTGGAGGTCTATAGATGCAGCTTATTGTCAGTTTTTTAGCTCCTTCAATAACTATTGTTGTGTTCTCCAGGGTGTGAGTGCGTAGGTCAAGGCTATGGTGTGCAAACCTAGGCAGATTCCTCCATCCCATATCTGGAATGCCTTGTGCTGCTGTACTTGGTTCGGTGGTTTAAGAGGTGTGGCCACTACGTGAAGGACCAATGGCGTACGAGGAGGTTGGAAGTAGGAATACGATTGGATCCGTGAGCTTTGGACTTTAATGAAAAAATTTTCTGATCAGTTTTAGGAAGAAAAAAGTTAAAATTGGAAATAAGGAACAATTATATTAATAAGAAGGAGTATGGAGAAATAAAAATTAATCCATAAACACATCCATTAACATAAGTGCTTGCTGTTTAAAATCTTTTGTTTTCTTGAGATCGGGGAGAATTTCTTTTAACTTAGGGAATTGTTTAAAGATATTGCTTACGATTTTAAAGAGATCAATGATGTCTTGAAAATCAGAGGAATTAATTTCGTTAGAGGGGGAAACTCGGGGAGTGGTTTGTCTTTCCGATTTATTATTATTATTGGATGGGGAAGGGTCATTGTTATTTTTATTTCCAGAAACCATGTTAGCGAAGGAAATTCCTTCAAACACATTGTTACTGGTGAATTTTTTGTTATTTCTATTTAGGAGTGGGGAACCTTTTTTCGGTTTAGGGAAATTTGGACATTTGGTATAACAGGCAGTATGTCCATATGTGTCGCAATTTATACAATAGGGGTTTTCCTGTCTTTCTTTAATATCGCATTCTTTTGTTGGGTGTTCTTTTCCGCATTTTAAACATCTTGTAATCATGTGACAATTGGCTGCAGTATGATAAAAATTGTTGCAATTGAAACATTGCGTGATTCCACGAACAGAATAGCCCTCAATTTTTACTTGCATGTAACCCAAGTGGGTAAGGTCAAAAACAGTTAAATTAAATTCATTTCTGGGCATTGTGATAAGGAAAAAGGGGAGTTGGAGTTTTGTTCTTTTGGAGATCAATTGATTAACACTGGAAACAGTGTAACCTTGATCTTCTAAGTCCGAGACGATTTCATCTGGTTTGGTACATCCGGGTAATCCTTTAACAACTACTTTAATTGGTTTAGTTTCTTTTGGTTTAAATACGTAAAATTCAAAGTCTCGGTCTTCATCCATGAAATCAATGATTTCTTGATGTTCAAAATGGCAATCTGTGTTTAACTTTATACTTTTACCGGCGGTGAGATGGCCGGATGTTAGCCGGATGTTAGCCATGTATAAGGAAACGGGATTAGGTCTAATCCCTCCATCCTCTATCTGGTATTTGGTTGGCTTGGTGTTGCGACCTGGCGGCTGGTGGTGGGCGGAGTTTCGGAGGCAAGAGCCAATGAGATGGTAGGAGCAGACAGGGAGAACCGAGTCTTCCAATGGTTGAATGTTGGGAGTGAGCATGGATTCGAGAAGTTAGAATGAAGTAAAGGTCTTAGGAAAAATATTCGATGGAAATGGAATAAAATCATTGCATTTAATTAAAATATGGAAAGTTAATGGGGGGAGATAAAAAGTTAAATTAAAGGGGAAATGAAAGTTAATTCTTGTTAAGCAGAGCTTCAACAAGAAGATAAGTTTGAGCAGTTTCATCTTTAGTACTTTTAAGATTTTTGAGAATTTGAATTATTTCAGGGGATTTTTTAAGAATATTAGAAATTAAACTGATTAGCTCAATTACTTGAGCCAGGTCAGATGTTTCTTCCTTATTGATTCCATGGTTTTCCTTGCTATTTTTATTTGCATTTGCTTGTATATTGTCATTTTCGTTTGGGGTAGAAAGGGGAGGGGAGTTTATTCCGCTAACAATGTTAGCAAAAGAAACTCCTTCTTTGCACTTATTATTATTGAAAGTCGGCGTTTTTGGTAAGGGCGAACCCTTTCTGGGTTTGGGAAAGTGAGGACATTTTGTATAACAGGCCGAATGGCCATATTCCTGACAATTTATGCAAAATGGATTTTCCTGCCTCTCCTTAATCTGACACTGTTTTGTGGGGTGATCTTTGCCGCATTTTAAACATCTTGGTTTAAGATGACAGTCACTTGCAGTGTGGAAAAAATTATTGCAATTAAAGCATTGAGTAATTCCTCTGACGAGGAATCCCTCAACGCGAACTTGCAAGTATCCAAGAGTTTTGAGGTCAAAAATTTTTAAATTATTGGCGTTTCTCGGTAAAGTAATTTGGAAAAATGGGAGGGGGCCTTTATGTTTTTTAGAAATTAATTGAGAGACTTTTTCAACTGTAAATCCTTCTTCCTCTAGGTCAGAATGAATTTCTAGGGTTTTAGTAAAAATGGGAAGTCCTTTGATGACGACTTTGATGGGTTTTTCTAATTTAGGTTTAATGCAAAAATATTCGAAATCTTTATCGGATTCAAGGTAATGGGTTAAACTACGTTTTCCTCGACATCTTTAGTGAAGAGTTTGATAAATTTGCCTGAATTTTTGCTAGTAATATCCGGAAAATTTTGGTAAATTAATTTCATTTGATTTCGAAAGTTTTCTGTAATTTTAAGATGAATGGGTTGTGGGGCCTGGGTTTGGGGACGACTGCTATTTTCGTGAGATGGAAACGAACGAACGAAAATTAGATTTAACGGGTGCCAGCGAAATGAATCGCTTATACCCAAATTCGCGGAGAGAAAGTGGCAATGAAAATCGATATCTGAATACACTCCCCCGCAGGGGAGGATGGAGGAAGAAGCGGCCAGACGAAAACGAGAAAAATACGTTACGCGGGCAGGAATGGAGGAGCGCAAGGAAGGGGGCTTAACAGCCCCAAAACGCGTTCGAGGAGCACCAAAACGCAATCGGAATGGAGAAGCTGCGGGTGTTTTTTTTTTTTTTTTTTTTTTGCAGCTGGATGAATAAGAGGATGGAGACTGCAAGGCAGAACTTGCAGCCGGAACAATCGTGGAATTGAAGCAGGAGCCAGCTTTAATCACTGATCCCAATTTTGATGTTGGCAAATGCATTTAAATGTTGTTATGTGTAGCAATTAAGTATTATTGTTGTAATTACGGCGGTTTTAAGGGCAGATTCCATTTTGTCGTTTTGTAAGCAAAATTTATTTTAGCATGAGGATACGTGAAAAGTGTTTGTGCTTTAATTACTGGGTTGTCGTGATTTTGAATAGAAGTAAAAACATTTCTAGAAGTTCTAGTGATGTAATTATCAATCGGCTCCATGTGTAAATCGTGATGAATGACACTATTCCTAACGTACCAAGGTGCGTTAGCAATGATTCTCAGAATTTTGTTTTGAATTATTTGAATGCGTTTAGTGTGGGTCGGGGCCGCGGCCCCAGATGGGGACCCATACGTTATTGTTGGACGCAAAATTTGCTTGTACAGAATAACTTTATTTTCAAGGGAGAGAGGAGAGCTTCTCCCAATAAGGGAGATAGCTAACGCTATTCTACCCCAGAATTTGTCTGAAAGATAGTCAATATGATTCTTGTAAGTTAGGCGACTATCGAGATATAAGCCCAAGTAACGAACGACCGGGACCCACAGAATGTTGTCATCGAAAAGAGTGAGTTCAGTTTGGGGTCAATGACGCCCCATTTCCTGAAAACAATGGCTTTGTTTTATCTACATTAATAGCTATTCTCCAATCTGTCAACCATTTCTCTAGTTTGACGAGGAATTGTTGCATAGTTTTAATTGTGTACTTGAGATTGACACCCTGAGTGAGCGCCGCCGAGTCATCTGCGAAAAAAGACATGTACTGACAGTGTGGTGATCTGGAAAGTCATATGTGAATATGTTGTAAAGATACGGGGATAGTACCGAACCCTGCGGGGTACCACTTTGACAAAAACCCGTTTCAGAGAATGTGTTATTTACACGAACCCGGAAGGTTCTGTTGTGTAAATAATTGTGAATAATTTTAATTAAATAAGCAGGGAATTTGAGTTTTATCATTTTGTAAGTGAGGCCATCATGCCACATTTTGTCGAATGCCCTTTTGACATCCAAAAAAGACACCTACAGTGTATAATTTGCTAGCGAAGCCTTCATTTATAATATTAGTGGCACGTATTAATTGATGCAGCGTAGAATGGCCCTCCCGGAAACCGCATTGTTCCGGGGGAATACAGTCTATGGCTTTGCAGTGAGTTTTAATCCTGTTTAAAATTATTCTTTCGAAAATCTTAGCAGTGGTGTTTAATAAAGAGATCGGCCTATAATTTTGACTAAACTTATGATCCTGATTTGGCTTGGGCAACATGACTACATTTGCTATTTTCCACTGTGTAGGAAAGTGGCAGTTAATGAGGCATCTATTGTAAATTTTAGTTAAATGTGTGATAGCATTAATAGGAAGATATTTTAAAGCTATATTTGGAATCTGATCTGGGCCGGGTGACTTCCTATTAGGTAATTTTTTAATGATGCCTCGTACTTCTAAGGGCGAAGTGAGGGGAGGTGTAAGTGTGTTGAAGTTGTCGAAATAGTGAGTCACTAAATTTTCGACTTCTTCAATTTTGTTGTCACTATATGGTTCAGCATTTTCTTGAAAAGTGACTTCTAGTGTGTCTTTGAAAGCCTCCGCTTTTTCGAAATCAGAATAGGCCATACCACTCGGACCATGGAGAGGTGGTATGACAGTATATTTTTAGTAATTCTTTTATGCAAATTATAAAGAGAATTTCGTGAGATGGCCGCAAGAGCGGTCGGATTTAAGATCATTTGTGTAACTTTACGCTCGACCAATGGAGAGGCAGCTACTGAGAAGGGGTGGAGTCGGTTGAAAGAAAGTTAGTCATTCCAGCCTTGGATCTTGCCTAAGCAAGTCGAGTATAATGGAAGCTCCGGTCGATGACCAATGTATCACTATGAAGGACCTCGGTCCCATCCAGCCTAAATTCCCTGATGAACAACGTTGCATGCAAATCAAAAGCGTTGCAAAGGAAATCAAGATTTTTCCATTCGGAAGGACTATGTCGCTAAGATGTTGGAGGTTGAAGAAAGCGACCCCAGCAACAACAAGGAAACAAAAGTGACTTTGGAGACTGAACTGAAGTCGCTCGAGGAAAAGATTGCTATCCTGGAAGGTAAGATGACTGATTATTTACCTTGCCCAATTGCCCTCTGTTTTCATAACAATAAGAGTAAAGCGGTAAAAAGAACCGCTGATCCGGTCATTAGACCGGCTAAGTTTACGGCAAAAGCCACCCAAAATCAAAATAAAAATAATAATAGTAAAGCTAATAATAAAAATAAAAGTAAAATTGATGCGGACTTTGTTTTCCCTACGAAAACAACCAAAACTGCTCCAGCGAAGGAAATAGAGAAAGTCCCAACTAATAATACTTTTGCAGCACTCAACACTGCAAACGAAGACGACGAGGACGTTTTCCCACCCAAATATAAAATAAAATCCATCTTTATGCGTATGATTGATTCATACAACTTAATTTTACAGGAAATTCATCGAAATTACCCGACCGCTACTAATACCCACACTAAAGGGTATATGAAAATTGAAGCGCAAAGCGCTGATGATCATAGAGATATCACCAACTATTTAAAGAAAAGCAACTTGAGCACTACGTTATTGAACCCCATCCACAAGACCGCTAAAACTTGTCATTAAAGGACTTCCTGAAACTATTGAACCCGAAGATATTAAAAATGATTTAATATCCAAGGGAATTAATATTCTTAAAGTAGCTCAACTTAAAAAATTTGTTACGAAAACCCCCCTACCTATCTACATGATAGAGATTGCTCGCGATGATAAAGTCAATGACATTTATCAAGTGCGCAGCTGTCTCTACATGCAGATTAAGCTGGATCCATTTAGAAAAGGCAATAGAATAACGCAGTGCTACAACTGTAATTTCTTCCATCACGCGAGCCAAAATTGTAGTATGAAGACACGTTGTTTGAAGTGTGGTGAAAACCACAGGACAGGCGCGTGTCAAATTAAAGAAAAAAAAAAAAAAAAAAAAAAAAAAAAAAAAAAATTGAAAATCCGCTATGTATCAACTGTAATGCTAAAGGTCACATGGCCTCCTCCACCGAATGCCCGCTCTTTCCCAAGCCTAGAAAAGGTAAGGGAAAATCCCAAGTCGAAAATGTTAAACGACACTTCAATAATTCCCAAGTAATCCCCGGAGTTAGTTACTCCCAAGCCTTAAACCCTGAAAAAAGCCAACAGATGGCAGCACCCGGGAAAACCTCCTCGGCGTCAGAATCAAATGATAATAATAAAAATAATAGTAAAAACACGGAAGCACTAAATGCTATCCAAAATGACTCAAGCGAGTTTGGCTTTCTTCAAGCCATTCTCGAGATAAGAAAAATTTTTGATCTTTTTCCTTCACTTCTCACTGAAATGAAGAAATCTTATAGTTGCAATAACCCAGCAGACAAGCTTAATTGTCTGCTAAAAGGAGTTTGCTCCTCTTTCAATAATCTAACCGTTAATGATGTATAGTTTCTTTGGGCTCTCTATTTATTCCTGGAATGCTGACGGTGTGAAATCGCGTATTGTTGAGATGCGCGATTTCGTTGATAAGCACGCCCCCGATTTGTTTTTAATTCAAGAGACACATCTGAGACCAGAGGATTCATTTAAAATACCAAACTACAGATGCTATAGAAACGACAGGACCCACCAAGCCCCTGGCAGGGGTGGAACTGCGGTTCTTATTAAAAACTGTATTCCCCACTATCATGTCCCCACCCCGCCCCAGTTCACTGGTGTAGAGGCGACGCTTTTTGATGCTCACTCCTAAAGATCATGAGCCGATTCTTATCGGTTCGACTTACATCCCACCGATAAACGATTATTTTAGAAACCTCGGTGCCGCCCTCGACACCATTTTTAATATTACCAATATGACCATTCTTGTAGGGGACTTTAATGCAAAGCACACCTCCTGGGGCTGTCCTGTTAATGACGCCCGAGGAAATAGGCTCTACAGATACGTTGTTAATAGTGGCATTGATGTAATAGCACCCCCTACCCCTACTAGGTTCGGTACTGCTTCAGCTACAATAATTGATTATGCACTAATGAAAAATCTAAACTGGCCTTGTACCATTGACTCAATCTCTGAATTAAGTTCTGATCATAATCCAATTAAATTAAATTTCCCAAGAACACCCAGCTTTGAAATTCCCCCTCCCCAACTTTACACTAACTGGAAGCTTTTCACAAAAAATCTTGCAAACAATGATAACTTGTACCTTCCACAGGCCAACTCTACCCCAGAGATTGAGTCCCAAGTCAATGATCTCACTAATGAGATTCTCACTGCGCATGGTAATGCATCTAAACCTATGATCCACAGGGAGCCACCATTTGTGCAGGGTGAGCTCAAACAACTGTTCCGCGAAAGAAACAGAGCCAGGAAATTATGGCAATTTACCAGATTCCCGCTTCACAAAACTGAACTAAATAGGATTCAAAATAAAATTAAAAGAAAGGTCGGTCTCTACAGACAGCAGCTTTGGGAGGAACACCTTACTTCCTTGGATGCCGAAGACGTCTCCCTCTGGGGAACCGCTCGAGCATTCAGGAAAAAGGCCACTCCGATCTCCGCCCTTAATGGCCCAAACGGCGTTGCTGTCAGTGACACAAACAAAACAGATCTTATAGCCAAATCACTCGAGAGCCAATTTCAATTAAACAACATCCAAAATCCACAAAAAGATCATATCATTTCCAATATTGTCGAAACATACATTACTGATCATACTAACAATGCTGACCCTATCCCGCCTGCTCTTCCTTCGGAAGTAATTAATTACATTAAAAAGATTAAAATTAAGAAAAGTCCGGGAAGAGACGGAGTTACTAATAAAATGATTAAAACCTTCCCCTTCTAACAGTTTTCAAAATTACTAATATCATTAACAATATGTTCAAACTTAGATACTTTCCGAATGCATGGAAAACTGCAGTTGTAATTCCTATCCTGAAACCAGGGAAAAATCCCAAACTTGCGGAATCCCATCGACCGATATCTCTACTACCGATTCTTAGCAAACTGGCAGAGAAAATTATTGCTGCCAGACTTAATGATTACTTGGAAAACGAAAATATCCTTGTTCCGGAGCAGCACGGGTTCCGTCCTCGTCTCTCCACCACCCATCAACTGCTTCGAGTAGTTGAGTATATCAAAAGATGGAATTGACAGACATCAATATACAGCTGCAGTGTTTCTAGACATTCAGAAAGCTTTCGACAGAGTTTGGCACACTGGCCTTCTCTTTAAATTAATAATGTATAAAATCCCACCCCACTTATTCTTCTCCTAAAATCTTATATCAGTGACAGATCTTTCACTGTCAAAATTAACAGAACTTTTTCCCAAGTAAGACCTGCCAAAGCCGGCGTCGCACAAGAGTCCATTTTAGGACCTGTACTTTTAACCTCTACGTAAATGATATTCTTAAAACTACTAACACTATGATTTGTATGTATGCGGATGACACTGCCATTTTAAGTAGACACTACAACCCCAACACTCTGACACAAAACATAAATGAACACCTGGCTCACCTTGAGATCTGGTTCTCCGTGTGGAAAATAGCACTTAATACTACGAAAACTGAAGCAGTATTCTTTACTCAAAGACGTCCACCCCCTGAAATCACGCTCCAAAACCAAAGAATTCCCTGGTCTCAACACACTAAATACCTCGGTGTTATAATTGATAAAAACCTCACGTTCAGACAACACATTACATACGTAAGAAATAAATTTAAAAATGCTACGCGACAACTTTATTCCCTAATCTGCAAAAAGTCTAAATTAAATAGACATAATAAAATGCTTATCTACACCCTGATTTTAAAACCACTTTTAACTTATGCTTCACCAATATGGGCACACGCAGCAAGAACCAATATCAATCTCATTGAAATTTCCCAAAACGTTATTCTACGACAAATCCTCGATGCACATTGGTACATGAGGAACGCTGACATTAGATCAGCTCTTAACATTCCGACTATCAGGCAAACTATAAGAAAACTAGCTATAAACTTCTTCAGTAATATTGACGGGCATGAAAACCCATTTATTCAAGAGATCCCTACTTATCCAACTTATCCCTTCATCCGTAGACCAAGAGATATCTTGGTCGATCCTGATTTTAATTAATTTTTAACTTTTTCCCTCTTTTTTCTCTTCATCTTCCAATTTTCAAAATTTTGCTGCGTTCCAACTCTGTTGATTCGCAGTGTGTTCTGATTGGCTGCCTATCCTAGCAATGTACTTATTCCCCATTATCTGAACTCCTGGCTCGGCCAATAAAATCGCTCTCTTTCGTTCCACAGCCCATTTTCCCACCTCCTGATATTTTTTCCGCACTTTCTGATCTCGGTTCTTGCTGTAACCCGATTGGCCACTGTAACTCCGCCCACTTAATGGACGCTTCGAAAAACGATTTTCAGCTCTTAAAAGAGCTTTTTTGATTACTTATAACTTTTATTGTAATTATTTCTCCCATTAAATTTTTAAATTTCAAATTTTTCATAAACTAAATTTTATTCTTATTTAAATACTTTTCTAAAAGGGCAATGGTAAATTTTTACAGTCATCTTTATTCCAGGATAGGAGATTTGAGTCCGACGGGACTATGTGCTCCAAAATTCACCCTAACGTATATGTAAGAAAGTTAGTTTGAGATCAGGGTGGGAGACAAGTCTCCCTGTTAGAATTAATGTTATAGTAAGATATTACGGGGTCTGTTAAAGTTAGGATCAGGAGTATAGATTTCAATTTTTCTTAAAGTTCTATTGTCGATTAGTTCTAAGTTAGTGAAAAATTTAGTTGCAATTTTCTTAATGGTTTCCCGCACGGTTGTGAGGTTTAACGCGAATCTAAGATCCTCGTTTCTCACAAACCATGGGGAGTTTGTTAGTTTCCTAATCATGATGTTTTGAGAAAATTCTAGTCGGTCGATATTAGATTTGGTAGCATGCCCCCAGACGGGTGAAGCGTAAAGGAGTACTGGTCTGAGTATGGAAGTATAGATAAGCAACCTATTTTTAATTGACAACGGAGAATTCCGAGTGAAGTAGGGGTAATAAAGACAGGCTAAAGCTCGGAATTTATTATTAATTTTCATTATATGATCTTTAAAAGAGAGGTGCTCGTCCAACGTGACACCTAGATAATTTACTGATCTTGACCATGGAACCGGGTGGTTCTGGACGTGTATGGGCGGTGGTTTACGAGTGCTGGTCCCGAGAGAGAAGAAGACTGCTTCAGTTTTTTCTGGATTAATGGAAATTTTCCATTTTTTGTACCAGTCCTCTAGCTCTGCCAGGTGTTTGTGGAGGAAGTGAGTGATGCAGTTTTTGTTCGTGCTCTGTGTGAGGATCACAGTATCGTCTGCGTAAAGGCAGACTGTCGTTTGTCGTGTTTTTGGAATGTCGTTGATGTAGATGTTGAATAAGGTGGGGGAGAGGAGTGCGCCCTGCGGCGCCCCCGCCCTTATTTGTTTTGTCGAGGAGTGAGTGTCGTTGACTCTGACGGCGAAGGATCTGTTATTCAGGAAAGATTTTATTATCAGTATTAGTTGTGGAGGAGCGTTAATTTTAATGAGCTTATAGAGTAAGCTCGTATGCCATACACGATCGAAGGCCTTCTGGATGTCCAGAAAAATGGCCCCGGTGCATTTTTCTCTTTGAATCCAGACTTGGCATATTCAACTACCCGGAGCAACTGGTGCGATGTGGATAGCTGAGGCCTGAATCCGTGTTGTTGAGAGATTAGTATTTTGTTAGTTGCGAGGAAATCATTTAGTCTAGAGAGAATTAGTCTCTGCTAGCTTAGAAAGCACAGGTAGCAAACTGATCGGCCTATAGCTGTCAGCAGCGCTACGGGCTTTCTAGGTTTTAGTATTGAATCACCGAAGCATGTTTCAGGAATCTGGAAAATGTCCGGTGATGAAAATATTAGAGATAATATTAGTAATTTGAAAAATCACCGGAAGGGTGAGATTTCTGAGAATCTTGTTAGTTATCCCTTCCTGCCTGGGGCGCGCCTAATTTGCGCTTTCTTAATATAATTAAGAACCTCCGAAGGCATGGGAGGGGGGAGAGGGGGGCATCGAAATTATTCTCGTTCAAGAAATAATTTTCGACGACCCTGTTAATCAAGTAGTCAGAAGTGTGAGTAATATTATTTTCTTGGAATTGTTTTTCCAAGGAGCATGCAATCACCTCGGCTTTGTCAGAGTCCGTGTGTGCGATCCCGCCTTGGCCATTAAGGGCGTATACTGGGGACTTCTTCCTCAATTCCTTCGACATTTCCCAGAGGGATCCGTCGTCGGGGTCGAGAGCTCGAAGTTCGTCCTCCCAGATCTTGTTTTGAAAGGCTTTGACCTTCCTGTGTATTCTGTTCTGAATGTTGTTCAACACTCTCTTGTCGCTCGGATCTCGCGTGAACTGCCAGGTTTTCCTGTCTCTGTTCCGCTCGATCATGAGCTGTCGGATTTCATCCGAAACGTAGTAGGAGTTCCTACCCCGAATCGGCTTGGAATGCTGGGGGGGTCATTGGGAAACTGGGTTATATGTTAACCCTCCGTCCCATATCTAATGTAAACGTTCCTTACGGTTGAAAGTGGAAGTTACAAGAGCAATGAAGTATAATAAAAAAGTGTTACAGAGATCTTCTTGAGTTTCAAAAAGTAAAAGTAAAAATGTAAATAGTCCTTGGCTGTAGTAGAAAAGTCCTTTGAAGTTTCACATTTTGCACAGAAAGTTCAATGTAGCAGTCCATTTATCATTCACGCGACAGTTCACTGGGAGCCGTGCGACACTTAGCAGTTGGCTCTGGTCTTGATGATTGATGGGGTGCAGAGGAGGTGACATGATCCACAAGTGATGAATAGTCCAGGAGAATTCTCGTCGTCGGGGTAGAAGTTGCACTGTGATTGGCTAGGAAGGAAAGCGAGTAAACCTCTCTATTGGTTTGTAAATTGCCGCGAGTGTTGCAAAGGGGAGGGGTAACGGAGTTAGAGTTAGAACGAAGTAAAATAATGGAATTTAATGCAATTTAAGAAATTAAGACTAAGAAGAAATCTTAGTCGCTCGCACCATCGTAATGGTTGAGAAGATTATTGATTTGCGCAAGAATTTGCGACTTTGTGAGTGGTGACTTAGAAGTTATTTTAGCGGGGCCTGGCGTTGGTTGTGCGGTAACTGTCTGTGGTGATGTTAATAAACTTATGTGTTGAACGAGTGTTGTGAGTGCATGAATTGTTTGCTGGAGCGTCTGAGTGATTAGATTAAGGCAGTCAGTTTGCGTGTTGGGAATTTGAGTTGGTACGATAGTGGGGGTGGGTATTTCCTTGATAGTCGGTGTGTCGATTGAAGCAGTCACGAGTGGTGCCATCTGGTGTGTTGTGCCGGAATGATTAGTTTTTTGTGTGACTTGAGCGTAGGAGATATTGGGCCTGATAAAGTTATTCGTTAAAATTGAGTTTGAATTGATATTAGCGCCTTTGCGTGGTTTAGGGAAGAGGGGGCATTTGCTGTAATTGGCCATGTGGCCGTGAACCTGGCAGTTGACGCAGAAAGGGGTGTCCAGTTTCTTGATCTGGCAGTCCCGGGTTTGGTGCTTCTCTCCGCATTTCAAGCATTTTGGCGTTAAGTTACAGTGTTCGGCCGTGTGGTTGAATTGATTGCATTGAAAGCATTGGATTACTCCTCTGCTTTCAAAGCCTTCAACTGTGATGGATACATATCCTAAAGTTTTTAAGTTAAAAATATTTAAGTTAAAGTCGTTTCTGGGGAGTGAGATTGTAAAAACAGAAAGTAATTGTTTCGTGATATTGCCTGTTAGTTGAGTGACCTTGTTTATTGTGTAGCCCAGATCAAGAAGGTCGGACTGTATTTCTGCCGTTTTCGTTGTTCGGGGGAGGCCCTTGATTACGACTTTGATGGGTCGCTCGTGTTTCGGAGTAAAGGAGTAAAAAGGGTATTTTAGCTCGGTGAGTAGTTGCTTAAGTGTGTCGTGTTGCGGTTGAGTGTCTGTATACAATTTTGCGTACTTTCCAGCCGTTTTAATTCTTAATGCGGGCATTTTGTTAGTGAGAGTTTTAGTGTGTAGTCTAAAGTCGTCAGTTATCAGTAACATGATGGGGGGAGGCAATTTCGGTGGTTGAGTAGGGTTAGTTTTACTAGGGGTTGTCACGGGTGATTTATTGGTTAAAACTTGGGTTTCTATTGGTTCATCCGTCTCGGTGATGTCAAGCGCACTAAAAGCGTTGTTAAGATTGATTTTAAAGTTTGATTCGGTGTTTGAATTTAAGTGAGTGTTTTTTGTTAGCTTTCTAGATGGGGGGGAAGTAAATCCTTCGGTATCTTCCTTACGTTTTATCTGGATTGGTGTAGTTGGGTCGCGTGTGTTAGGCTTAAGTGGAGTGTTTTGAATGTCGTGTCGCGAACAGTTGGGGATGCCACAGGGGGGTAGAGAGGTGTACTCACTTACCGCTTGTTGATGTCTTGAATTGTTGAGTTCCAGGGCAGCTGATTCCATCTGTATTATCGGGTTGGTCGGATCTGTGAGGCCTTTGCTGATGACATCTTGCAGTATCTTTTGCGAAGTCTCGATGGATATGGATAGCACTTCGATGAGGCGGGCTAATCCTTGAAGTTTTTTGCAGTGCAGCTCTGTGGGGCCGGCCTTCTCCGGCGTTCCGGGTCGTGAGGCATGAGGTGATGCGGGAAGCGGTATGTCCATTTCGGTCACTTCGGGTGGCTCTTCCGAGGCAGCAGAGTCACTACTGTTGCGCCTGGTAGACGAAGTTTTCTTCGCACGTCGTTGTTCGGGAATCGGTTTATGTTTCTTCCGAACCATGTTGAAGAACGCAGGAAAGTTATTTCATCGGGTTTGTGGAAATCAAGTAGCAGATTCCAGACTGAAAAAGTTTTCAGCCAGCGAAAGTAACGTGCCGTGGCCTGTCCACAGGAACTCGTATGCGGCGCTAGAAAAGTTGCGACCGGACGCTAACGTGGTTCAGGCATTTCCATTTTTCCCAATTTCCTTTCAATCGGCTTGGAAGAGAGTGCGTGTGTGTTTATGATCGCGTCGGTGAGGTCGGCAACTTGTGTTTCGACGTCTTCCCCCGTGCGCGCAGTGATTGGGTGAAAGGTGTAGTGGGCGGGACTTAGGAGTTCTCGAAAGGCCGCCCAGTCTGTAGTCACGATTCGCCTCGGAAAGGCGAAACGTCTGTTTGTGTCGAAAGAAATGATTAATGGCTTGTGATCTGAACTTAACTCTGCGATCGATTCCACTTGGCTGAGCCAGTGGATATTTCTCGTCAGAGCAAAGTCTATGATGGATGCGGAGTTGTGGCCAAAGCGTGTAGGTGTGGTTGGGGCAACAATTTGCGTATCTGTGCTGTCAATTAGATTTTTGATAATGTTGCCACGGTTGTCGTTTCTCCGACAACCCCAGGAAGTATGGTGGGTGTTGAAATCTCCGCAGATGATGGAAGCGCCGCCAAGGCTGAAAAGTGCTTCCACGTCAGTGTGAATGTGCTGATAACTCACGCTGGGTGAGATATACAGTGAAGTGATGACTAGTGGGGGGTCGCCTCCGGGCGGGGTGAGAGTGACCGAGGTCGCTTCCACCGTACCCATCGGCGGTGTCGGTGTGTGATGATGGGGGAGGGAAGACTTGAGTAAGATTACCGTGCCGCCTCGCGGTCTGGTGTTAATGGTGTGCGGTCTATCGGTACGGTAGACCGTGTAATTTGGAAAAAATGAATGCTATCGCCCGGTCCCAGGTGGGATTCTTGAATTAGAAAAACGTCGGGATGGTGCTTATCTATGAAGTCACGCACCTCGACAATGCGTGACTTTATTCCGTTCGCATTCCAGGATGCTAATCTAAACCCGAAGCAACTTGGGTCCATTAATTTAGGCTGATGAGGTGGCGGTAGAAAACATCTACCCTCTCGTTACCTTGAGCCTTTCTCAACTGCTTACCCAGCTCTAGTTTAACTAGAGTGGCGCTGTAAGCGCATTCCCTTTTGTTTACGTTTGTCAGTAGTAGTAGTATAATCTGTAATTCGAACGTGAAATGAATCAGTTGTCTATTTTCCTCTTTTTGCATCAAAAGGACTCACATTCTCTTGGTTAAGTGTCTATTTAATCGAATCTTTTAGGTCAAGCTCATCGCGGGCGTTAGAAACGGAAGAATAATGTAAGTGATACCTTTATTCTTATATTAGAATTTGTGAAATTAGAAAATTAATTTTTTCACATGGCATCCCTGCCGGGGTCTGAGCTTGAAACAGTTTTAGAATTTTGAACTAGAATTTAATAAAATAAAAAGTTATTTTTTGAATATTGATTATAATTAAATATACATGTTGCATTTTATTTGAATATTTGATAATCGAAAGGAAAAAGAAATATTTTAAATGGTGAATTTTTATATTTGAAACTGATACATTGAACTGTGTTAACTTTTTGAACACTAGAACATTAGAAATTAGTGAAATGCTTTGAAATTAGTAGAATTACTGAAAAATATTAAGTTGATCTGATCTAGTTTTGGTGTAAGCTGTGATTATTTTAATATACTAAATATGGCCGAAGCACAATCATTCGAATTATTAAAAACCAAACGAAAATCATTGAGAACAGTTGTTACTAAGGTAGTTAATGAATTAGAAGCTGAATTAGCGAACTCTCATTTAAATTTTGATAGGTTAAGTGAACTGGTAGAAACTCTACGCATCAAATTTGAGCCTTTAACTTTAGTTGATCAACAAATGGAACCCCTTTTTAAGCCCGAAGAATTCGATGGTGAATTTGAAATCGCCGAAAAATATAGAGAAAAGTGTTACTTTGGCAGTTTCGTGCAAAAAAGAAGATTAATGATTTTTCAAAATCCAATGTTACGTCGTCCTCCTTACAGACTACATTATCACAATAACAAGATGAACACATTTTCGAAACACTGGTAACATTCGCATTAAAGTCCCAAAATATCATATCACCCGATTCTATGGAGATGACGCTTCAAAATGGTTAACTTTTTGGAATAGCTTCGAAGCAGCCGTACATAATAAGGAATCTTTAAATAAAGTCGATAAGTTTCATTATTTGAAAGCGCATGTATTAGGATCTGCTTTAAACACTGTTGAAGGTTTTCCAATTTCGGCAAAAACCTATGATGAAGCCGTAGAATTATTAAAGAACAGATTTGCTAATCCGGAAATATTAATTCAAGCGCATATGAACGAAATTTTATCATTACAGCTTTTAAAAAATTCTAATGACCTTCGCTCTTTTCGAAAATTTGTTGATAACTATAATGTTCAATTCAGAAGTTTAAATTCATTAGGCATATCTTCCGCGAATTATGGAAAAATTTTGTGTCCCATGTTGTTAAAACTTATTCCATCTGACTTGGTATTAGATTATAATAAATTACAAAAGGATTCTGGCTCAGATATTCAGCAGTTGCTCTCGTTTCTTACGCAATCCTTGACGGCGCGGGAGCAGACTTAAGGTAACGGTAACGGTTATACATTTACGTGGAACCTTAGAGAAAACTCTATTATCCACTCATCAGAAAAAACTTAACAGAGAACAATTTGTTGAAGTACATAAAAATTAGAAAGCAGTCCACATTAAATGCAGCGCAACAACGCTGGTGGAGGGGTGGGTGGGAAACCACTCTCCCAGTTGATTTAGTTTCTGTTTCGCTTTCATAGGAAGACGAAGAGAAAATGACGTCACATCTCCATGACAGCAAAGCCCGTCTTTCAACCGTCTGCCGCATCCAAATAAATCATCTTTTGAATTATGCAGTCGTAGACAGGAAACGAAATCAAATTTTTCTCGAGAACCCAGATCATATAAACAACAAAACCAAAAAAGTTTTCATATTGCTAGCGAACTACTAACGGTGCCTGTTAAAGAAATCAAAGACAAAATAAAACTCATCTGTATATTTTGCGATTCCATGACTCATAATTCGAATGAATGCGAATACATTAATAATATGTCGTTAGAAGAAAGGAAGAATATTTTATTGCGAAAAGAAAGAAGTTGGGGGGTCTTTGGGAAAATGGATTTTATGAAATCCGCCGTCCCATATCTGAAGTATTTGAATTATTAAAGTAGTATTTAGAAATTAAAAATGCACTTAATAGTAATTATAGTTCTCTTGAGTTCTTAAAATTGTACTGTCCAAAATGTCCTTTATGTTGTTTCCAAAGTTCTTTTGCTGTCTTAGGTGATTAATGTGGAGTCTTGATAGTTCGTTGTAGCTCGCAAGGAGCCGTGCTTTCCTTAGCAGTGTGTCGTCGCAGCATGGTGATTGATGGGGTGGCATCTGGGGTGAAGCACTTGTCAGGAGGAGTGACGTCATCTCGTAGAGGAGCGGGCTGTCAGTCTTGATGGATGACCTTTCTGTCGTTGTCGGTCCTGTTGTGTGAGAGAGGGCACTTCTATTGGATGTTACAGCAAGTGAGAATCCTCTCTATTGGCCGTGCCGAAGGTTGTGCAGAAAGTAGTGGGGGAAAATTTGAAATATTTCCTGTTAGATGTATCGAATGTAGGATTGTTGGGGAGTTTAATGTAATTTAGAGTTTAATGAAAATTTAATGAAAAGTCGTTTAAAATTTAGCAAGAGGGGGTTCATTCGCCGATCGGTGAATGAACGTTTAATTAAATTAAGGCGGATTGTAGGAGTCTAGGAGAATTCTTCTAGGTCTTTTTTGAGTATCCAGAGGAGTGTAATTTTCTAGGTTGATGATGTTAGAATTATTGATGTTGGGGAGATTGTCATAAAAATTTTTGGCTAAGTCTTGTATATGTTTTTTAAAAGGAGGTATTTTGATGGCTCTGTAAATATTTTTGTTTGAGTTGTACCTGCATGCTCTTACAATACATCGGATGATAGAATTTTGAGCTGTTTCAAGGATTTTTATGTTTGTATTAGCTGCGTAGCCCCATATGGGACATCCGTAGCTCAGATTTGGGCGCAAAACGGCCGTATAGAGAAGTACTTTATTGTATAAATACATATTGGAATTCCGGCAAATTAAGGGGTAGAGTTTCTTTAATGCGATCCGGAATTTATCTCGCGCGTAAAGAATATGAGGCTTCCATGTGAGTGTTTTATCGAAAGTAATTCCAAGGTACTTAGTTGTTTGAGACCAGCGTAGTGGTGTGGAATATAGAGTGGGTGGTGCAATTGGTTTACGAGCTTTAGTGAATAACACCGCGACGGTTTTATCCACGTTGATTTTGATTTTCCAGTCGTTAAAGTATTTTTCGAGTAGGGCCAGGTGTTTGTTAAGTGCAATTGTGACTGATTTTGTATTTATGTAAGTGGCTGAGATCGCAGTGTCATCAGTATATAAGTTAATCATGGTGCGTGGGTGTGAAGGTATATCATTAACGTAGATGTTGAATAACACAGGGCCCAATAAGGAACCCTGTGTTACCCCAATGTTGACGCGGTGTGTAATTGAGAGCGTGTCGTTCACTCTGACTTTGTATTTCCTGTTAGTAAGGTAGGAGTATAGGATATGAATGATGGCAGGTGGAAAATTATAAGTGATAAGTTTATAAATGAGTCCGTCTATCCAGACACGGTCAAATGCCTTTTGGATATCCAGGAAGACACCACCAGTGGTCCTGCCTCTCTGGAATCCTGAGGATATTTTTCCGTTAATCTGAGTAGCGGGTGGTAAGTAGAAAGTTGTTGGGTGAATCCAAACTGATTAGGGTTTAAAAAGTTAGTGCTATAGATGTGGTTTTTGATTCGCGCGATTTAGAATTATGTGCTCAGCAATTTTGCTGAGCGAAGATAATAGAGAGATTGGCCGGTAGGCATCTGGAGAATTTTTGTTTTTACCAGGTTTGTGAATTGGAAAAACAATTGCAACTTTCCATTCAGTTGGAAAGTGCCTGAGAAATAAAATTTTATTTATAATGTAGGTAAAAATTAGAATGATTTTGAAAGGAAAATTTTTAATCATTTTGTTGGTGATATTATCGATTCCAGGGGCTTTGGAGTTTTTTAGTTTTTTCATATAATCACAGATCTCGTCTGTGGGAGAGATAGGAGATGAAGGTGGAGTAGAGAAAAATCTTGTTAGTGTATTAGTGACGTCAGAGTCTATGTTGGTAGTGTGCTTCCCTGGTCTTTTATTTTCCGTGTAATTGTCTATGAAAGTGTTTGCAATTAAGTTGGCCTTCTGTTTATCGTTGCTAGCGATGCCATTGGGTCCGGTTAAATTTGGAATGTCTGAGCGTTTTTTGCGAAAGTATTTTTGCATGCGCCAGAGACTGTTATCTTGAGTTTCGAGTGATTCGAGTTTGGCGTTCCAAGTGTTTTGTGCGTGTATCCTGATTTCTTTTTTAATTAATTTTTGAAGTCTGTTGGCTTCAGTTTTGTGTATTGTATTTAGAGTCTGTTGGTATAATTTTCTGGCCCTATTTTTACAAGTTATTAAGTAATTGATGTGTTGTGGCGTGTAGTTGTGTCAGGTGTTTTTAATTGGTTTGGAAGCTAAGTTGTGGGCGGAGCTAACCGCATCTGCGAACTTTGCTAATTTTTCTTCTAACGTAGATTCGTTATTGATTTTAGCATAGTCGAATAGTTTAATTTCGTTTTTAAGATTTTTTCGGAAAGCAGACCAACAGGTGGTAATTGCTCTAGGATTATCTTTATGGATGGGGGTAGTGATATTAAAGTTTAACATGACAGGATTATGATCTGACGAGAGGTCATTTATGGATATAATATTGTAGGGGTAGTTGAAGTTACTAATTATAGCGAAATCTAGAGTATTCGAGGAGTTGTATCCATATCTGGTTGGAGAGTTGGGAAATGCAATTTCTAAGTTATTGTCGTCAGTTCTTTTAAGTGAGGCCGATTTCGATAAAGTTGGAAAATCATTATCGTTGACTTTGGTGGGAGTACTTATTGGGGTGTGGTGTTCTGCACAACCGGGGGTATCACAGCTTGGAAGAGGGGAAAACTCACTTACCGTTAGCTCGTTGAGTGCGGTGTAGTTATCCAATCTTTGAACGTGTTCCTTCATGATGTGTGTGTGTGTGTGGCAGTTTTCATCAGTAAGTCCGTGTAGTTTGAGGGATCTTATATTGGCCTTGTGATTCTCTATAGTGATGGTGTAGAACTTTATATTTCTGGCGAGTATTTTCCTTTGCTCACAGTTGGTGAGGTGTGGAGTTCCGGGTCGGGAGTCGTCTATAGGTAGAGGTTGTTCATTAACGGAGTCGGTCGTCGTGGTTGTCCAATCCGTTAATCAGTTCGATGTCTAAGTCCATTTCCGGGTCGTTTCCATAATTTCAGCCATGTTCACTTTGATTTCGATAAATCAAATAGGCAGGATAAAGCGTGAGGCTCTAAAAGAGCTCAAAGCGATACTGAAGTGGCGCAATCAGCACGCTGGCACTGTGCACCGGAATTCGTATACGGAGCGTTCAAAAAAGTACGTCCGAACGCTAACGTGTCACAGGCCGTTCTATTTATTCTTATTGCGAAAAGGGGCTTGTTTCAACTGTTTAAAAATCGCAAAGCATTTATCGCGTAATTGCCCAATAAATAAAACAAAATGTGAAATTTGTTCGGGCTTACATCAGAAATTTTTTTGTTTTAAGCAACAGAAAAGAGAAATTGGGTCAACGTCTACCGATCTAGTTAACCAAAACACCGGGAAGTTTTTTCACAAACATTAGCTGTCTTTATAGAAAATGGAAATTTCAAAGAATTGGTGAGAGCGATATTAGACACTGGTAGCCAAAAGAACTACATTTCAGAATATGCTGCAAAATTTATAGGCTTAAAAAGTATTCGGAAAGAACGAACTTTTTGAAGGACAAAAAATGACCGAAATTCATAATAAATATTGAATCAATTTGCGCAGTTATGACGGAAAATATAGTTTCATAATGGAAGTTAATGATCAGAAAAACATTTGCTTAGGAATCTCTAGAATTAATGACTCTCGCGTTTTACAGAAATTGGCAACACGTAATATATATTTATTAGTGATTCGTCCGCAAATAACTAACTTTGCCTTTTCGAAAAAAAACATTCTGAGGAAATACATATTCTGTTAGGATCTGACATAATTGGAAAATTATTTACTGGTGAGGTAAAACAACTTTCTGAGGGTCTTACAGCTGTGAATACTCGATTAGGATAGACAGTTATGGGGAAGTTAAGCTGTGAATCTAAATTTGAATTAAAGAATTCACTTCTTGTTCATTCTCTTTTTACTAACAGAGAAAAAATATCAGATCTTTGGGAATTTGATTCTCTAGGAATAAAAGATTCCAGTGAAAAGAAATCGAAATTAGAATTACAAGATCTTGCTTTGAAACATTTTGAGAATACGGTATTGCGAGATGATGAAGGTAGATACATCGTTAGTATTCCGTGGATAGAAGGAAATGAAAACTTGAGGATTACTACAGCTTAGCTAAGGGAAGACTGTAAAAACTTTAAAATTTACTGGCAGACTAATTCATTATGAACAAGTATTTGTAGACTGGAAAAAGGAAGGTATTATTGAAAAGATAGCACAAGATGAACCAAAAATTGGTGGGAAATTTCATTATTTGCCACACAGACTTGTATTCAAGGAAAATTCCACGACTAAGATTTGTCCTGCGTTTGATGGGTCAGCTCATCAAAGAAAATCTGGTTCGTTGAATGACTGCGTAGAAAAGAGGCCCAATTTGATTGAAATGATACGAGCAATTTTAAATCGTTTTCGCTTAGGAAAAATCGGAGTCATATCTGACATTCGAAAAGCTTTCCTTCAGATATCTTTGCATGAAAATGACATGAACTTTTTACCTTTCTTGTGGTGAGAAGGTGGTAATTCGGAGAAAACTGTTATCTACAGCCATCGTCGAGTGGTTTTTGAAGTTTCTTGCAGTCCCTTTTTATTAGCGGTAGTATTAAACCATCATTTTAAGCAGACTCCTGAACATTTGGAAAAGGCTGCTGAAAAATTGATGGATTAGATGTTCGTTGACAACTGTGTGGCGAGTGTCGATTCCTCCGAAGAACTTGAATCTTTTCAAAGAGATTCCACAGAATTGTTAGCTTTGGGTAAATTCGACTTATGTGGATGGCGACATAGTGATATATTGAATCAAATTTTGACATTCAAGATAATCGACAGAAATCCGACCCAGAAGAAATACTAGTTCTTAGACTTGTGTGGAATGTGAAAGAAGATACGTCTTCCATCTCTTACAGAGAAACAGAATCGAAAGGAGAAGTCACAAAAAGAAGAATTCTTTCATTGGCTCATCGATATTTTGACCCGATACGATTCACATGTCCTATCACTCTCATCACCTAATTACTTATAGAAGAGTGTTGGAAGATAGAAACTTCATGGAACTTCAAATTACAAATAGACATCGAAAGAAAATTTGAAAGGTGGAAAAACCAACTTAAAAGAGATACAAGAACTCAAGATTCCAAGAAGATCATCGAAATTTGATTTTAAAGATATGAACCTATTGATTTTAAAGATATGAACCTATCACTACAAGTTTTTTGTAATGCTTCGAAATCATCATACGCTAGAAAAGACTTTCGTTTACCTATTATACTTCCCTCCAATCATCCAGTAGTCAGAGCACTCATTATTTATAAGCATGTACAGTTATGTCATGCCGGAGTTCAGATGCTTATGTACACTCTCAGAGAGAGCTATTGGATTCTGAAAGGAAGAAAACCATTAAAGAAGTCATTAAGACTTGCATTATTTTCAAGCGATTCAATGCGAAACCTATATCGGTATCAGAAGGACTCTTACCTCAAGACCGGGTGAGAGATGCTGCTGTTTTTGAAATTATAGGATTAGATTTGGCAGGACCTCTCATTCTTAAGAATGGGGAGAAGAATTGGATTTTGATATTGACCTGTGCAGTCTACAGAGCAATTAATCTTGAATTGTTAACCTCCATTTCGACTGAAAGTTTCTTGCTTGGTTTAAGGAGATTTATAGCACGCCGAGGCCGACCATCCGTCATTTACTCGGATAACGGCACCAATTTTAAAGGTGCTTATCGACTTTATCAGAAAGTGAACTTAGAAAAATTGAAGAATGTAGAAGAGCTAAATCCAATTTCATGGAAATTCATCACTCCACGGGCTCCTTGGTGGGGAGGTTTTTGGGAGAGATTGATCGGACTTGTGAAGAGGACTTTAAGAAAAACACTGGGGAAAACTTCCTTGAATCATGAAGAAATGTATACGGTTCTTTGCGATTGTGTGAGTTTAATTAACTCCAGACAATTAACTTATGTTACAGATGACGTCGAAGATTTGGAACATCTAACTCCAGCAATGTTTTTGCAAGACATTAGAGAAGTTGGTGTGACGGAGTTAGATCAAATAGATGAAAGTATATTGAATAAAAGATTAGTGTACCGAAATAGAATACAAAATGATCTTAGGAAACGTTTTCGAGTAGAATATTTTGGTCAATTGAGGGAGACAAGAAATATGAAAGGGGGGAAAATACCTTAAGTGAAGGAGATATTGTTTTGGTGGGAGATGACCACACCAAAAGATTAAACTGGAATTTAGGTAAAATTTTGAAACTCTATCCTGGCAAAGACGAGAAGGGTAGGGTAGCCCAAGTAAAAACTAAATTTGGCTCTTTTCTGCGTCCAGTGCGAAAATTGTATCTCCTAGAGGTGATGGAGAAAAATAAATCATCTGTACACCCTACTAACTCTCCTTTATTTTCAGATGCTAATGAAGGAAGTCATTTACCCATTAATATAGATCATGAACTGAGTAAACCCCAGAGGGCGGCAACCTATTCGATGCAGCCCTGTTTCAGTATTTCTACTGGTGGAGCTGGACTCGAGCCCAGAGCTGAGACAAGTAGACATCAGCAGGCAGAAAACTCTTCGATGCAGCCCTGTTCCAGTGTTTCTGATGGGGAAGCCGAAGTGGAGCCGAGACTTGAGACCCTTGAATTGCCAGATGTCTTAATTTCTGACGGTGAACTTCAACAGCCGGGACCTCGACGATCTCGTTATGGTAGACTCTTGAAACCCCGAAAAGGACTGAATGACTATTGTTGAGTTTTTTATTTTAAAAATTCAAAACTCAATGTGGGGAGTGTCGCGAACGGAGCTAACGAACTTGTAGTTTAACTAAAGTGACGCTGTAAGCGAATTCCTTTTTTTTTTTTTTTTTGTTTACGTTTGTCAGTAGTGGTAGTTGAGTCGGAAATTCGAACGTGAAATGTATCAGTTGTCTATTTTCCTTATCCATTAAGTCTTTTTTGCATAAAAAAGGACTCTCATTCTCTTGGTTGAGAGTCTAATCGAATCTTTTAGGTCAAGCTCATCCTGGGCGTTAGAAACGGAAGAATAAGGTAAGTGATACCTTTATTCTTATATTAGAATTTTGTGAAATCAAAAATTAATTTTTTCACAGCTTCCTTTCGTGAACAAGTTTGAAAGTTTTTTGTCATCTCCTACTTCATTCATTAAGTCATCTATTATTATGAAAGCATTAGTAATATCTTCTACATCGAAAGGCATGCCTTCATGAAATTCTATGTCAGACATCTTATCAAACAGGTTTGGATAAATTCCATAACACCAAATAATTTTGGGAGGAAAAGGATTAATTAATTTTATTTCTAAGATTCGTCTAACAAAGAAAGTTTTACCTACCAGAATTACAAGAGGTCCGCATATATTATCATAGAAAAGGGATGTTTCATGTAAGGAAACTACTTTGCAAACGAAAAAACATATTCAGAACTTTTACTTTATATAAGCATAATATTTTTTAAGTTATCTCAGAATTATAAAAAAATACATGCAAAATCAATGAAAAAAAATATTTTAGTTATGCACAAAGTATCAAATTTGAAATGTAATAAAGAATAATTCAACACGTATATCATAATTTTCAGAAATAGACTTATACAGAATTACATACAAATAATTATATGTACGGAAAAGTTTGACCCTTTATCCTAATTAAAATTTGCTTCCAAAGACGTTGGAATCTTTCTCGAATTTAAATAGTTACTCTGTCTATTGAAGAAAACATTGTTCACCTCAAGTCGTCATCTACGATAACTGAACACCTTTACGTCCGTCGCCAAATATATGCTTCCTCCTGATTCGTCTTGGGGGGGTAGAAAAGAAATTGCAAGCTCTTCACATAATTTTTTTAGCATATATTAAAGCGTCATCCACGAATTCCTCTCGTTTTGCTTCTAATACGATCTGTAAAGCACGTATTTTTAGCACATTCATGGATATTTATTCCCTCTGTTTGTAAATAATTTTGAGCATCATGGACTTCACACAGTCCAGATGCTCAGCAATAAGAAGCCAGAAGCCTAAGCAACATAAAAACGAATGCGATTGCATAGCGACTAATAAACTTCCTGCATCTGTGCATGTATAAAAGCTTTCACTCGTTTCCGTCAGCTTCGTCGCACGGTAGCTATTTGGAGTTTTAATTATTTTTTAATTTAAATACCGTGGTGCTTGCCGCTGCCCCTTTTCGTATGCCACCCGAGGTCATGGCCTCTCTGCCCCCCACGCCACGCCACTGCTCCTAACATAACAGTTATTCTTGCTGTACTATGTTTTTCCCTAATGTATTTTTCATTTTTAAATGTTAATGTTTTTTTAGGTAAACATTGAAAAACAAAGCTGTTTCGTCTGCATTAAAGAAGTTTTCTTGTTTATGATCTTTTAAAATTTTATTCAGTGTCTCTGTTATCCAATTTTTAATATAATTATTATCAACATCTTTACTTTCTTCTGACAATACTTTTGGTACAATTCTGTGTTTGTTAAAAAAATTTCCTATCTATCCATTGCTACCTAGAAATTGGTCGCATCCCAATGCCTTCGCAAATTAAAGAGCTTTCTCTATTACGAAAAGTCTAGTCATTTTTATCTCGCATTGTGTGTATCCACTTCAAAACTGTCTCGTCGACACCTTCATAGACACCTGTTCTTTAACGTTTTGAACAAGAATTCAATGAATCATAATTTTGTAGCTTATCTCGATTTATCATAACAGTTGATAAGCAATTTTGAAGAATACCAAATTTTAAAGCAATGTCCTTTTTCTAGACGACTTTATCCACTTCCTGAAGAATTAAAATTTTTTTTGATGCTCAAACACTTACGTTTTGACATTTTCGAGCTACAAGAAACGAAGTTACCAGTACGACTGATCAACAATACAAATGAATGGAGACTAGTTCAAGGACACGGGGCACGAGACAACTCTACTGAGGGTGAAACGGGATATCGAAGATGATTCTAGTGAACTGGACATTGGAGGTTTAAGGTTGCACTTCTTGAAGGAAACAGCCAGAATTCTTTTTCTCTCGGGGAGTTAGGCATTTAATAAAATCAGTTCAAGATTTATGACCACCATAAAAAATGCTAAAAGAGAGAATAACTTTAAATGTCCAGAAATACATTAAAAATAGGGAGGGAAAAATTGAATCACAAGAGAAAAAGTTCGCCTTATAGAAAATGCACTTCGCTATTGGGAGGTTATTTCATAAAGAAAATTGTGAAATGTTCTTCACCCAGGAAAATATTCGCTATGTAGAAAAATTCGCAATTTAGAGGTTCGTGATATGGAAATTTGACTGTACTCTTATAAACAAAATATAATCAATAAAAGAAAAATAATAGGGTCAGGTGGGGGAAAGTGGGCCCATGGGGTAAAGTGGGGGTATTTTGAGAAACACCTCTTTTCTCTTTTTAAATAAAGATATTTAGTTACTTCTTTTTTAGAGACATATTGATATTGTAAATATTTTTATATTTTAGTTTCTGAAGTTGGCGACAAGTTTGATGTTTATTAAGTTTTATGATATGCTGATTATCAAATTGTATATTAGTATAGGCTGCTGATGAATTTTCTTCTAAAACCAATATCAACTGGCAAAAACTATTAATTTTAGTTCATACTTGTAGAGCATTATCTAAGGAACAGATCTCCATAAAAAGGTAAGCATAGATTTTATAATTCTATTTATCATGAGCTGTTATTTTTAGATGGGGTAATTTGGGTGGATGGTTAGGCTTAACTAAATGTTCTATCATATAGGGATATTTTTACCTCTATTTTAAACTTTAGCAAATGTCTAATGCTCTATGTTAAAAAAAAGGTTAAAACAATTCATTTAATTAGTATTTATTCACTAGGTAGTAGTTTTAATACTGAAACATATTTTTTAAAAAGTTTTTACCTCCTAAATCAGTTTAGGAAGAGGGGAACGATAGAGAAAAAACTGAATGTTATAAGTACTAATAACACTTTAAATTACTATTAATATTAGTTTTTGCATTGTCTTTTATATTTCAAATATGCCAAGAAATCATATTAAGAAAACCTGTAGCCCGAGGTACACAAAAGATTATCTGAAGAAAGCTGTTTTGGAGGTAAAAAAATGCATCTGCAATAATTTATGCTGCATCAAAGAAATGTAGTGTTCCTGAAGAAACTATTAGAAGATGGGTAGTTAAAAGTCCCTCTCACCTAGGTCCAGGTAGATTTTCCTATCTAACACATGAAGAACTATGCATTGTGGTAGCTTACAATTTTTAGGACAGTGTGGATTTCCTTTTGATAGAAGATATATTATAACCTTGTTGAATTCAAAGAGAAAGCGAAAAAGAGCACAGAGCAACACTGGGGAAGTTTTAACCAAAGAAAATTTTTGGAAAGGTGGGGTGCTGAAGAAAGTGACCGTAAGAACGAATTCAATCAAGCAAATATAAAGAAGGATGTAAAAAAGACAGAAAGTTTTGAAGAAGTAAAGCAAATATCATAGATAGAGGTTGAGTACCGGTCAAGAAGTCAGTCTCTAAATTCATTGGACAAGTTATAGATATTAATGAGCTCTATCACATAAAATATCTGACCAAGTCACCATTGGGGGACTATTACACTTTTCCTGCTATTAATGATAAAGATCGTGTAGAGTTCAGTGATGTATGCCGCATACTACTTGAACCTAATTTTGATAGCCCGTGGACATTATTTCTTTAATTAAATAATACGTAAAAAATTATTTTGACCATTTGTAACACTAAATATAATCAAGAAGCATTTATTTCAGTGTATTCTTATTTCAAAAAGAATATCTGCATGTTTTTATTTATATATATACCTATTTTAGAACTACCTGAAACTGGGAGATCAAAACATGCTCTTTCAAATGTATCACTGTGAGAATAACAAAATTGTGAATAGCTACGCTTCATGTTTAATCTGTATGAATCTAATGTATATAAAATGCATCAAAAGTTTCATTAAAATAAATTTAATAGTTAGATTTTAGGACCTTCTCTAAAAAAGGCTTGATTCCCCCTCCCCTTTCCCCACCTAACCTAACTAATTTTATTATTTAATTTAATTTTTTTTATTATATTATTATTTTATTACATATAAGAATAATAATTATGCATAGTTATATATTATCATTGTTATTAATTTTATTATTAAATTCTATTATTTAATAATTTGATAATTTGCAGTTTACTATTCGAGGTCGCCATATCAATGAACGATTATGCTTAGAATGGAGGCCAGCGGAAAGTAGGAAACGAAGCCTATGATTGTCAATTCAGCGCCAATGACACTTTCGAAATCGAGGTTGCTAGTTAGGTGAGTTATTTTGAAAGTGGGATAGGACGTAGGTACCGGATCACCTCAATACTTTGTAGATCCTCCGTGAGCTGTGATAACAGACATGGAGAATTGCATAACGAAAGAAATTCTGAATGCTATATTGCGCCCAATTTCATGGTAGCGAATTTAATAATGCTTTCCGGCAGTTTAATCTCAACTTCCTTGTATTAATATTTTCATCCAATGTATGCCAACTATCTTCAAATAGAATTATTCCTAGGCCAATCCAAAACATTGCTATCAGATTTAAGATATGCATGTGCCTAGATCAGCGATACTCAACCCGCGGCTGCATGTGGCCAACCTATCCTTTCTGAGTGGCCCAATCATGACCCTTGGCACAACATTTCTTTAAATAACATCTTTTTCCTTTTAGTTTCAAGACTTTCAGTTTCTCTATGTTTTGCTGTTATAAGATTCACGCGTGCCTTTTATCAACCATTGAAATATAAAATGATTTTCGTGCTGAAAAGAGTTATTTGTTTTAGTAAAATCAAAGAAATCATTTAAATAAATTTGAAACAAAAAATGCCCAAGCAAGTCTGACTAACTTTAAACAAATAATTCTGATTTCAATATATGGAATTGAGCAAAATCTCTTTGCTACCATTCTGCACTTGATAAATTAATGTTTGAAATGAAAACAAATGGGGCTTTATCAAAAGAAAGAAAAATTAATTATCAAAGTACATGGCAGCTTTTTAATGAAAGTAGACTGTAAACAAAAGGCTCGAATTCATAGATGAAAGGAAGTCGAAACTACAATATAACTCGATAAAAAATGCGTAAAACTGGTGTTTTCTTTTTTGTGAAAGAGAGTTTTAATATTTTTGATCAATCTTTCACATTTTCAATGTTTTTGCCTTTTGCGCCCCACTCATGTTGCCACCCGAATGAAATGTTTGTGGCCGGGCGGAAAAAAGGTTGAGCACCCCTGATATAGCTAAAGGGATT
The DNA here is from genome assembly GCA_019973935.1 of Trichonephila clavipes. NCBI lineage: Eukaryota > Metazoa > Arthropoda > Arachnida > Araneae > Nephilidae > Trichonephila > Trichonephila clavipes. Next base: position 58,995 of record BMAU01005445.1, read on the forward strand.
AAAATTAGATTAGTTTGTTGCAGAGATAAAACCTTCAGACCATTGCGTACATAGGGGAGGTGAACCTCTCCTCCCATAGACCAACAGAATTTGTTTCTTACCATACACATTACTCTCGTCTGCGTGTTTCTTAAAATTTAATCCTTCAGCAATAAGAGAAGCCTGTGTATGCCACTATCTACAGATGATGTAACAAAATCATTCATAAATGTTATATCTAAGTTATCGATCTCGCTATTTGACATAATGTCGAGTCTTGTTAACCCTCTGAGTGGATGACTCGCTAATT